>OY856399.1:8805293-9022793 GCA_963693495.1 Malacosoma neustria | reverse complement strand
TAACCTAACCTAACCTAACCTAACCTAACCTAACCTAACCTAACCTAACCTAACCTAACCTAACCTAACCTAACCTAACCTAACCTAACCTAACCTAACCTAACCTAACCTAACCTAACCTAACCTAACCTAACCTAACCTAACCTAACCTAACCTAACCTAACCTAACCTAACCTAACCTAACCTAACCTAACCTAACCTAACCTAACCTAACCTAACCTAACCTAACCTAACCTAACCTAACCTAACCTAACCTAACCTAACCTAACCTAACCTAACCTAACCTAACCTAACCTAACCTAACCTAACCTAACCTAACCTAACCTAACCTAACCTAACCTAACCTAACCTAACCTAACCTAACCTAACCTAACCTAACCTAACCTAACCTAACCTAACCTAACCTAACCTAACCTAACCTAACCTAACCTAACCTAACCTAACCTAACCTAACCTAACCTAACCTAACCTAACCTAACCTAACCTAACCTAACCTAACCTAACCTAACCTAACCTAACCTAACCTAACCTAACCTAACCTAACCTAACCTAACCTAACCTAACCTAACCTAACCTAACCTAACCTAACCTAACCTAACCTAACCTAACCTAACCTAACCTAACCTAACCTAACCTAACCTAACCTAACCTAACCTAACCTAACCTAACCTAACCCAGTTACGCTCCGACCGTGGTCCCGGTCAGTCGATTTTTACCTCGCTCCGCGGCAAAAAATTCGAAAAAATAAGTTTTTTGATAGATAGAGCCTAGTGCGTGGTGTCATTGTGTGCGTATTAATGAGGCGCATCTGCCTGTGAAACAATAAAAGTGATTGAACACAAAGGAAAAAAGTTTAAGTGAAAAAACCAAAAAGCGGAATTTTGTCACTAAATAACTCGCGAACGCGATCGATGACCCAAAGTTTTTCAAGTGTGGATCCCTTTGAAATCGCTGTCTCAATAAGTGAATATATTTAGTGGCCTTGCGCGAGTTTGTTTTTAAAAGTTACTGCGAAATAACTTAAAAAACGTGGTGCCATTTTCCACATTTTTCGACCAATCCAAATTTTAAAAATACGTTAAGAAAGAGGGCCAAAACTTTAGGGAATTGGCCAGAAAACATCTTAAAATTTTGCAAACTGAAGTGAGATAAAAAATTAAAAAGTGGAAAATTTTTGGTGAAAAAGTTAATTTCCGTTTTTTCTGAAGAAATTCAGTGACGACACCAATTTTTCGGATTTCGACCAAGAGCGTCCGCGTGAGAGGCATCTCCTGACGCCTGAAAATTTTAAATCGGACAAGAGCTTACGGAGCAGTCAACAAAAAAATAGATTCCTAACCTCAAAATTGCTCGCTGGATCTTGAAGCAATTAGATCGGGGTTGGGATCAGTTGGAGACTACTCTTCGAGCAGCTCGAAACCGGCGTCAGAAGAATTTTAAGTTAGGTAATTTTAAGTTAATTTTAATTAGAAAAAATATTTTTGACCCCTAATAGCTCTTGAACTACCGCCGACGCGTGGGATTTGAAAGTGCCACTTTGTGCGCGCAAACCCGTTCCACGCGACGGTATTAAAATATAATATAGGTTATAGGGAAAAATTTTGAATAAAAATTAAAAAATAAGTTTTGAGTGATTTTCAAAATTTTTAGATTTTTTAATATTGAGTGATTAAAATTTTTTAAGCTATTAAATGAAATTAGAGTTTAAACTGTATATTGGTAAATTTTTTGCGATTTTTAGAGTAGAAGTTCAGGAATTATTTTATTTTTAGTGTTTTTACGGTAATATTAATTTAGATATAATAGGTAAATATCCGGAGAGGACACCAGCAGACGAGTCTCACCGAGACCTATCATTTGGGCCCAAGAACGGCGAAATTCGATTGGATAGGGGCCGAGAAACAACGAATTGCCTCTTTTTGACTAAGGGCCGTCGCCATCTTGGATTTTTTGAAAGTTGTATATCTCGGTGAATACTCAGCCTAGAACGGTGGGACTTGGACTGTTGGTGTTTGTATTAATAACTGCAACAGACCGGCGTTTAAAAAACGCTAATTTTTTTTTAGGACGAACTACCCCCACCATCGGTTGTAAAAGGTGGAAAACTGTATCCTGGTCGAAGCCCGGTCTCGCTAGGGTGAATAGAGCCCAAGTTACGGTGAAAATTCCCCGGACTTTGACAGTTGGGCCGCCATATTGAAAATTTTTAAATTGTGATATCTCGGCCATTATCAGGCGCAGCGAGTCGGGGTTTCGACATAGGGTGTTGTCGGGGTATACTCTACCGTGTTATAGAATAAAAAAAAGGTCAAAAATATTTTCCTTAGATTAGTGCACAGGGACCCAGATCAGGCCAGGGGCTCCTAAAAGAACCCGGCTACGGGCTGGATTGGACCGCTGTTTTGGGAGATATCCCAGGCCAAAGTTTCGGCGGCGGCCATCTTGAAAATTTTAAAGTCTCCATAACTTGGTAAATATTCGCCCCAGGAAGCTCGGACTTCTTTTAGAGTGACCCTTAGACCCAGGGGTACCGACTAGGCCCGTTTTTGGGTGTTTCTAAATTGGAAAAATTTTTATTCCGTTTTTAATCCCATTCGGTACAGCTTGCCAGGGCGAGAGGTTTGAGCCCGGTGTCGAGTCTGTGCGAGCTATATTGGGGGAGATATATCAAATTGAAAGTCGCGAAGTTTTGTTAGGACTAGAAGTCGGAAAACTTCGGGCCCTGTATCTCTCTCAATCCTGCGCGTAGGACGTTCGAGTTCGGTATCGGGCAACTCGGCTTGTCAAGACCTACCGAACTACACCCTCCCCTTCCCTCTACCTCCCCCCTAAATCCTACGTACCTGTATCTCCTAGGTTTTTCTTCTGTTTTCGGCATCCTTGGTGTCGGTGAACTCGGGGCGACGCGGCGAATCTTCCTGCTCTGCTCATTAGCTCCCGGCGCCTCCCTCCGTTCCCCCCTGGATCTGGAAAATAAAAATAAAATAGAAAGTTAATGGTTAGAGTGTAACAAACTAGTTTAAGGGACATAGTATTAAGTTTTGTGGTTAACTAGTTTTAAGGTCTATTGACCAGACCGTCTCCCTATTGGAGACGTTATAGTTTATAAGCTTTATTTAGTTTTAAGTATTAAAACTGTAAATATTGACTGTGTACCTTATTGGGGCACATTCTTAACTATATATCTTAATTTTAACTGTGATTGTCCTCCTATTGGGGACTTTAAAATTAGTTATAAGTGTGTTGTCCTGTATGTGACAGTCCCCTATTGGGAACTTAATATTTTAATCTAACTTTAAGGTTGATTTACTGTGTTTTATTTTAAAATCGTATTTTAATTGGTATTTCATTTTGTCATTTTGACCGCCACCCCTATTGGTGGCGTTAAGATTTTAAACGTTAGGTTAGGTTTTACATCTAGTTTACATCGGCAGCTGAGTTTATTAATTTATAAGATTTAAAAATGGCCACTCAGGCCAAAAACGTAAAGCATATTGTGGTCACACACGGAGGAAAAAAGGAGACGATAAAGGAGGCAGTGGGACACGAGCCAGCCGACCGAGTGAGAGCACAGCCCTTGCCCTGCCCTACCGATAGTCCCACCACCCTCGCCAATGGGTATTATCAAAGTGCGAAAGCGCAGCTGGAGTTATCGGGGAACCTTAAAACCTCGATAAAGGAGACCGTCTTGGCGAGCCTTATGGGACTCTACGAGACGGTCCTGAAACAAAACGAGGAGGTTCAATCCCTGAGGCTTCAGTTGGAGAAAGAAAGAGTTAAGAGAGAAAGGGAACTGAGAGAAAGAGAAGAAGCATGTAGGAAACAAATTGAGGAATTGGCGGGGGGGATAGCAAGAATAGATATGTCAAATCAGTTAAAAAATTTACAAGAAAACGCGGAGACTATTCGGAAAATGATAGCATATGACGTACTAAATAGATTTGATGAATACCCACCGGGCAGGGCGCTCTGTGGGAATGTTAGGAAGCTCGAGGGTCTAGTGAATGAGCTAGAAGAAATTAAGAAAGTGACGGAAAAAACGGGAAAGAATGTAGAAGAGTTAATGAGGAAGAATGAGATTACTGAAGGAAAAATTGAGGGGACTTTTAAAAAAGTGGAAGAAACGGAGGAAAAGATGAAGAAGGCTATGGATAAGATCGAGGTAGTTGGGGGCAAGGTAGAAAAAGCCGGGGAAACGTTAAAGGAGGCCGGTAGGAAGGCAGAGGCCCAACAAACCCTAGCACCAACGTACGCCGAGAAGGCAAGGGTACAAAAAAGATGCCCTCCACCCCCACAAACCCGGACTCAACACTCTGTGATTGTCTCCTCAATATCAGAAAGGGATAGTAGTGACGCGGTGATTGAGAAAGTAAGAGGGACCCTCGAGGCGCGGAAGACCGGATTCCAAATAGACCGGGTCCGAAAAATAAAAAACCAAAAAATTGTCATAAGCTGTGGCAACAAAGACCAATTGGCCAGGATGGAAGAAAGGATCTTGGCCAATAAAGAGTTAAAAACGGAGCCTGCGGCAAACCGGGACCCTAGGGTCCTAATAAGGAACTTATTCAGCTACAACACGGAACAAGACATAATAGAATCGCTTAAAATCCAAAACAAGAAGTTGTGGTTGGATATGGATCCCAGGAACTTTAGGGTCCGGGAATGCTATCGGAGAAAAGCGCGGAATCCCCATCAGTGCCACGTCGTGCTGGAGACCTCCCCACAGGTCTGGAAAAGATTGACCGAAGCCGACGTGGTACATATCGACATACAAGGGGTCGTCGTTGAGGATCGGTCGCCGCTGATCCAGTGTACCCGTTGTCTGGGGTACGGTCACGGGCGTAGAGCCTGCAAAGAGACAGGCGACTTATGTGGCCACTGTGGTGGTTGCCACCTAATGGCCAAATGCCCCGCTATTGCGGAAGGCAAGTCGCCGGTCTGCAGGAACTGCGACCGGGCCGGGCATCGGGAGACGGGGCACATTGCTTTCAGCGGCGAGTGTCCTATACGGCAACGCTGGGATGAAATCGTGCGATCTTCGATAGCGTACTGCTAAGGGCCGCCCTACTGCCACAAGGACCCGGAACGGTACTGTGGCGATGTACCAGGCGAACCTCCAGCGGAAAAGACTGGCGACACAGGAGCTCGTCATGACAGCCCACAGGGAGGGTGTTGGTTTCGCCCTGGTGCAGGAGCCGTACGTGGGGGCAGAGGGCCGGATCGCTGGTCTCCCTGCCGTCCGAGTTGTACAGAAGGAGACTGCCAGGACTAAGCCCGTCAAAGCGGCGGTCATGGTTTTCAGTGACGGGATGGAAGTTCTCACGAACCCACAGCTCATCACTGAAAATATCGTGGCCGTCACCATTAAGACGAAAACTTGGACACTGGCGGTGGTCTCTGTATACCTGGAGGGCACGGAGCCCATCGAACCGTACCTGCTGCAACTGCGCGGCTTCCTGGACCGGGTAGGGACCAACAGGATCCTCGTGGGAGGGGACTTTAACGCGTGGAGTCCCTGGTGGGGTAGCGTTGAGGAGGACATTCGGGGGGAGAGCTTGAGGGGATTCTTTGACGACTCAGACCTGCACGTATTGAACCGTGGGGTCGTTCCGACCTTCGACACCGTCCGGGGAGGCAGACGTTACACGAGCCACGTGGACGTGACAGTCTGCACCCCCGGCGCACTGGGTAATGTCGAGGAGTGGAAGGTGGACGACTCCGTGACCAGTTCGGATCACAGGGCAATACGTGTAGGCCTGAGTCTGACAAGGCCCACTGGGGGAAGAACCCGATGGACTACGCGACGCTACGACACCAGGAACGCCGACTGGGATCGTTTCACCAAGGAGGTCAGGGATCAGTACTCATCGCGCTCACTAACATCTGAGCGGGTGAGTACCATAAGGGAGAAAGACGCCCTCGAGGACTTTGTTAGAGGGTACGTCGCCAGCGTCGAGGCTGCATGCCTCGACGTGATCCCTCCGGTCCGACCACCCCGACCGAAGAAAGGCTTTCCTTGGTGGAACGATGAACTGGACACCCTGCGGCGCGAGGTTAACACCAAACGCCGCAGAGTTCGGTGTGCAGCTCCCGGGCGTCGGCCCTACGTCGTCGACGAGTACCTCGCGGCCAAGTCCGAGTACGAGTCGAGGGTTGTCAGCGCCCAAACAGAGAGTTGGAAGGCTTTCTGTTCGACACGTGAGAGGGAATCCATGTGGGACGGTATCTACCGGGTGTTGAGGAGGACCCCAGGCCGACACGAGGACCAGCTTCTCGTAGAGGAAGGAGTTGCACAGAGTCCCGAGCAGTCTGTCAATCTCCTGGCCCGGACGTTCTTCCCGGATGACGATGACGGAGTGGACACTGACGTCCATAAAGTCATCAGAGCCCGGGCGGAACTGGCCAGTTTGAGACTACCGGACGACACTGACGACCCCCATTTCACCAGCGGGGAACTGCAAAGGACTCTGGGCAGCTTCAATCCTAAGAAGGCGCCGGGTCCCGATGGATTGACGAGTGACATATGTGCGGCTGCCATTGTCGCTCGGAACGAGCTCTTTCTGAGCATCGCGAACCGGTGCCTTGACCTGGGGTGCTTCCCGGCACCGTGGAAGGAGGCTGCTGTCGTGGTGCTGAGGAAGCCGGCGAAGTCCGACTACAGTCGCGCTAAGTCGTACCGCCCCATTGGGCTTCTTTCCATCATGGGCAAGATATTTGAGAAGATGCTGGTGCGCAGACTACGCTGGCACATCTTGCCCAGGTCCAATGGTCGGCAGTATGGCTTCACGCCGCAGCGCAGTACTGAGGACGCGCTGTACGACCTCGTGCAGCACGTCAGGAGCACCCTACACAGGAAGGAGACCGCTCTAGTGGTTTCCCTCGATATCGAAGGTGCGTTTGACAACGCCTGGTGGCCGGCCATAAAGTGCCGTTTACAAGAAAAAGGAGTACCCGTCAACCTGCGCAGACTGGTAGAGGACTACCTCAGGGACCGTAGCGTAGTGGTGCATTATGCGGGAGAGGAAAGCAGGAAGCGGACCACCAAGGGATGCGTGCAGGGGTCCATCGGAGGGCCACTGTACTGGAATCTGCTGCTGGACCCTCTGCTGGACACTCTGGAGGGGCTGGGCGTGCACGTGCAGGCGTTCGCCGACGACGTGGTGCTGGTATTCTCGGGGCACAGCGCCACCGACATCCAGCGCGATGCCAATGCCGCGTTAGCCTGTGTGCGGGAGTGGGGTGAGCGGAACAAGCTCAACTTTAGCGCTGAGAAGACAAAAGCAATGCTGGTCACTCGCAAGCTCAAGTACGACACTCCACTCGTGCACATGGGTGGGCAGAGCATCGCGATGGAGCCCGAACTTAAGATCCTGGGCGTCATCGTCGACAACAAGCTGACATTCAACAGTCATGTGAGGTTCGTCTGCCGAAAGGCGACGAACCTCTACAGGCGGTTGTCGGCGATGGCTAAAGTCGAGTGGGGGCTGTGTCCGGAGATCATCCGCACCATATACGTCGCGGTGATAGAGCCCATCATTATGTACGGTGCAAGCTCCTGGGCCAAGGCCGCTGAGAAGATCTCTGTGCAGAAGGCCCTCAGCGTTGTGCAGAGGGGGTTTGCACAGAAGATCGCCAAATGCCACCGTACGGTGTCGCTCAACGCGGCACTGATATTGTCGGGTCTTCTCCCGCTGGATCTTCGGATCTGGGAGGTGGCTCGGCTGTATGAGTGCAAAAGGGGACGTCCCATTCCTGAGCTGGACCGAAGAGAGCTGGAGGAGCGTGTTGCCTTTTGGGAGGCTCCCCACCCCGCCAAGGAACCGGACATTCACTATGAATGTCTGGAAGATATGCAGCCTGAGACTGTGGCTCGACTACAGCTACCCGATCATCTGATTTACACCGACGGGAGTAAGTCGGATGATGGGGTCGGGGCTGCATATACCTACTGGCGGTGTGGGGCCGAGATCAGGACCAAACGGATGCGGCTCGAGCCACTGTGCACAGTCTTCCAGGCGGAGTTGCTCGCGATCAGCCAGGCCACGGACCTGGTTATCCGAGCAAAGCTGCAAGAGGCGGCTGTGCTCAGTGATTCGAGGTCCTCACTGGATTTGGTCAGGAACCCGGACACGCGCCATCCCCTCGCTACCCATATTCGTCAGAATATTGCGGAGATAGAGGGGAGTGGAAGCACCCTTAGGCTCTTTTGGGTCCGGGCTCATGTGGGAATCCCCGGCAATGAGCGCGCCGACGAGTTGGCGAGGCAGGCGGCCAGGCAGACTAGGAGTGCTCCGGCCTATGACAGGTGTCCGGTGTCATACGTGCGCAGTAGATTGCGCCTGGAGGTAATCCAGCGGTGGAATGGTAGGTACACCAGCGGACAGACGGCAGAGGTGACCAAAATGTTCTTCCCTGATGCATCGCGGGCTTATAGGGTCCTGAGGGGTCTAGAATGGAAGACAGAGTGGGCGCAAGTGCTCACCGGACACGGTGGGTTCGCCGCTTATCTCCATAGGTTTAAACTGACAGATAATCCTGCCTGCGTGTGTGGCCAAGCCGATGAAACGGTTAAGCACGTGCTTTTAGAATGCTCAGTGCATGACCGCGACAGGTGCGACCTGGAAATTTTAACAGGGGCCAAGCTCACCGACATGACAATTAGTGAGCTAATGGCGAATAAGAAAACCAGGCCGCACCTGGAGCGGTTTTGCATGAAAACGATAAAAATATTAATGAAGAGAAATAAGAGCAGAAGTTATTAAAACAATAAATTCAAAAGCACGTAATGAATGGGAACTGTGATTGCAACAAAATAACTAAATGATAATTAGGGCACCTTCTGGCTTATGTTAATGAATATGTATAATTAATAACAAAACTGTAATAGGATTAAGATGAAAGATAAAATAAAGAATAATCGACAATTAAGACAAAAGAAAAATAATAATAATAATAACAAGGTAAAAGAATGAAAGAAAATTAATACAAAAAGAAAGATGTATTAAAAAAAAAAATAATAATAATAAGTAAATAAATAAAGAGGAACAATAATAATAAAGCAACATTTACAAAACATAAAATAACAAGGAAAGAACAAGATCAAGAGGACAAACAGAAGTAAGAAGAATTAAGAAAATAAATAGTTTTAAGTTAATTATACAATAAAATGTTAAGAAGGAATAAATAATGTATAGTAAGATTAAGTCAAAATGTAAATAGTTAAGAAAATAAAAGAAAAAAAGACACCCGGAAAAGAACTGCCACGGGCAATAAAAAGAACAGTGGAAAAAAAAATAGCCGGATGAAAATAAAAAAGACCAAATAAATATCTAGCCATGCTAGAGAAAAACAGAGAGCCCATTTATACTAAAAAAAAAAAAAAAAACCTAACCTAACCTAACCTAACCTAACCTAACCTAACCTAACCTAACCTAACCTAACCTAACCTAACCTAACCTAACCTAACCTAACCTAACCTAACCTAACCTAACCTAACCTAACCTAACCTAACCTAACCTAACCTAACCTAACCTAACCTAACCTAACCTAACCTAACCTAACCTAACCTAACCTAACCTAACCTAACCTAACCTAACCTAACCTAACCTAACCTAACCTAACCTAACCTAACCTAACCTAACCTAACCTAACCTAACCTAACCTAACCTAACCTAACCTAACCTAACCTAACCTAACCTAACCTAACCTAACCTAACCTAACCTAACCTAACCTAACCTAACCTAACCTAACCTAACCTAACCTAACCTAACCTAACCTAACCTAACCTAACCTAACCTAACCTAACCTAACCTAACCTAACCTAACCTAACCTAACCTAACCTAACCTAACCTAACCTAACCTAACCTAACCTAACCTAACCTAACCTAACCTAACCTAACCTAACCTAACCTAACCTAACCTAACCTAACCTAACCTAACCTAACCTAACCTAACCTAACCTAACCTAACCTAACCTAACCTAACCTAACCTAACCTAACCTAACCTAACCTAACCTAACCTAACCTAACCTAACCTAACCTAACCTAACCTAACCTAACCTAACCTAACCTAACCTAACCTAACCTAACCCACAGGTGTGGCAGAGACTAACGGATGCCGGCATGGTACACGTTGACATCCAGGGCGTAATCGTCGAGGATCAGTCGCCGCTGAGGCAGTGCACCCGGTGCCTGGGGTACGGCCACGGCCGCAGGGATTGTAAGGAGACGGGCGACTTATGCGGCCATTGCGGTGGACAACACCACATGGCCAAATGCCCCGCCATTGCGGAAGGCAAGTCGCCGGTTTGCAGGAACTGTGACCGGGCCGGGCATCAGGAGAGGGGTCACACCGCTTTCAGCGGCGACTGCCCCATTCGCCTGCGGTGGGATGCTATAGCGCGGTCGTCAGTGGCATATTGCTAAGGGCACCGATACGGAACTATTGACCGCAAGGACCCGGAACGGCACTGTGGCGATGTACCAAGCGAACCTCCAGCGGAAAAGACTGGCGACACAGGAGCTCGTCATGACAGCCCACAGGGAGGGTGTTGCTTTCGCCCTGGTCCAGGAGCCATACGTGGGAGCGGAGGGCCGGGTCGCTGGGTTCCCTGCCGTCAGGGTGGTGCAGAAGGAGACCGCCAGGGCCAAGCCCGTCAAGGCGGCGGTCATGGTTTTCGGGGATGGGCTGGAAGTTCTTACGAACCCACAGCTCGTCACCGAAAACATCGTGGCCGTCACTATTAAGACGAAAGTGTGGACACTGGCGGTGGTCTCTGTATACCTGGAGGGCACGGAGCCTATCGAGCCGTACCTACTGCAACTGCGGGACTTCCTGGGGCGGATAGGGACCAACAGGATCCTCGTGGGAGGGGACTTCAACGCGTGGAGTCCTTGGTGGGGTAGCGTTGAGGAGGATTGTCGGGGGGAGACTCTAAGGGGATTCTTCGACGACTCGGACCTGCACGTGTTAAACCGTGGGGTCGTTCCGACCTTCGACACTGTCCGGGGGGGCAGACGATACACGAGTCACGTAGACGTGACAGTCTGTACCCCCGGCGTATTAAGTAGTGTCACGGGGTGGAAGGTGGACGACTCCGTGACGAGTTCGGATCATAGGGCAATACGTGTAGGCCTGGGCCTGGAGGGGCCCACTGGGGAAAGAACCCGATGGACTACGCGGCGCTACGACACCAGGAACGCCGACTGGGATCGTTTCACCAAGGAGGTCAGGGATCAGTACTCATCACGCTCGCTAACATCTGAGCGGGTGAGTACTATAAGGGATAAAAACGCCTTGGAGGAAGCAGTAAGTAGTTACGTCGCCTGTGTAGAGGCAGCTTGCCTCGAAGTGATCCCTCCGGCACGACCTTTCAGACCGAAGAAAGGCTTTCCCTGGTGGAACGATGAGCTGGACACCCTGCGACGCGAGGTCAATACCAAGCGTCGCAGAATTCGGTGCGCAGCTCCCGGGCGTAGACCCTACGTCGTAGACGAGTACCTCGCGGCCAAGTCTGAGTACGAGTCGAGGGTTGTCAACGCCCAAACAGAGAGCTGGAAGGCTTTCTGTTCGACCCGTGAGAGGGAGTCTATGTGGGACGGAATCTACCGGGTGATGGCGAGGACCCCAGGTCGACACGAGGACCAGCTCCTTGTAGAGGGGGGAGTTGCGCAGAGTCCTGAGCAGTCAGTCAATCTCCTGGCCCGGACGTTCTTCCCTGACGATGACGAGGGAGTGGACAGTGAGGTCCACAAAGTCGTCAGAGCCAGGGCGGAACTGGCCAGTGTGAGAACGCTAGAAGACAGGGACGACCCACATTTCACCAATGGGGAGCTGTTGAGGACTCTGGGCAGCTTCAATCCTAGGAAGGCACCGGGTCCCGATGGACTGACGAGTGACATTTGTGCGGCGGCCATTGCCGCTCGGAACGAGCTCTTTTTGAGCGTCGTGAACCGGTGTCTCGACTTGGGGTGCTTCCCAGCACCGTGGAAGGAGGCTGCTGTCGTGGTGTTGAGGAAGCCGGCAAAGTCTGATTACAGTCGCGCTAAGTCGTACCGCCCCATTGGACTTCTTTCCATCATGGGCAAGATATTTGAAAAGATGCTGGTGCGAAGGTTACGCTGGTATATCTTGCCCAGGTCCAATGGTCGGCAGTATGGCTTCACGCCGCAGCGCAGCACTGAGGACGCACTGTACGACCTTGTGCAACACGTCAGGAGCATCCTACACAGGAAGGAGACCGCCCTGCTGGTATCCCTCGATATCGAAGGTGCGTTTGACAACGCCTGGTGGCCGGCGATTAAGTGCCGACTCCAAGAGAAAGGAGTCCCCGTCAATTTGCGGAAAGTAGTAGAGGACTACCTCAGGGACCGGAGCGTCGTGGTGCATTACGCGGGCAGGGAAAGTAGGAGGCGGACCACGAAGGGATGTGTGCAAGGGTCCATCGGAGGGCCCCTGTACTGGAATCTGCTGCTGGATCCTCTATTGGACACTCTGGAGGGGCTGGGCGTGCACGTACAGGCGTTCGCCGACGACGTGGTGCTGGTGTTCTCGGGGCACAGCGCCACCGACATCCAGCGCGAGGCCAATGCCGCTTTAGCTTGTGTGCAGGATTGGGGTGAGCGTAACAAACTAAGATTCAGTGCCGAGAAGACGAAAGGGATGTTAGTAACTCGGAAACTGAAATACGACACCCCGATGGTGCACATGGGTGGGCAGAGCATCGCGCTGGAACCCGAACTCAAGATCCTGGGTGTCATTGTCGACAGCAAACTGACTTTTAATAGTCATGTTAGGTTCGTCTGCCGAAAGGCGACGAACCTGAACAGGAAGCTGTCGACGATGGCAAAGGTCGAGTGGGGGCTGTGTCCGGAGATCATCCGAACCATTTACGTCGCGGTGATAGAGCCCATTATCATGTACGGTGCAAGCTCCTGGGCCAAGGCTGCTGAAAAGATCTCTGTGCAGAAGGCCCTCAGCGTTGTGCAGAGGGGGTTTGCACAGAAGATCGCCAAATGCCACCGTACGGTGTCGCTCAACGCGGCATTGATATTGTCGGGTCTCCTCCCGCTGGATCTCCGGATTTGGGAGGTGGCTCGGCAGTATGAGTGCAAAAGGGGACGTCCCATTCCTGAGCTGGACCGAAGAGAGCTGGAGGAGCGTGTTGCCTTTTGGGAGGCACCCCACCCCGCCAAGGAACCGGACATTCATTACGAATGCCTGGAAGATGTGCAGCCCGAGACTGTGGCTCGACTACAGCTACCCGATCATCTGATTTACACCGATGGGAGTAAGTCAGATGATGGGGTCGGGGCTGCATATACCTACTGGCGGTGTGGGGCCGAGATCAGGACCAAACGGATGCGGCTCGAGTCACTGTGCACGGTCTTCCAGGCGGAGTTGCTCGCGATCAGCCAGGCCACGGACCTGGTTATCCGAGCAAACCTGCAAGGGGCGGCTGTGCTCAGTGATTCGAGGTCCTCACTGGATTTGGTCAGGAACCCGGACACGCGCCATCCCCTCGCCGTCCATATTCGTCAGAATATTGCGGAGATAGAGGGGAAGGGCAGCGCCCTTAGGCTCTTTTGGGTCCGAGCTCATGTGGGAATCCCCGGCAATGAGCGCGCCGACGAGTTGGCGAGGCAGGCGGCCAGGCAGACCAGGAGTGCCCCGGCCTACGACAGGTGCCCAATTTCGCACGTACGGAGACGGTTGCGTCTGGAGGTTATCCGGCAGTGGAACAGTAGGTATACCAGCGGACAGACAGCTGAGGTGACTAAGATGTTTTTCCCGGATGCATCGCGCGCACATAAGGTCCTGAGGAGTCTCGATAAGACCACGGAGTGGGCCCAAGTACTCACGGGGCACGGCGGCTTCGCAGCATACCTACACCGATTCAAATTAAAGGACGATCCTACCTGCGTGTGTGGCCTTGCCAGCGAGACCATACAGCATGTCCTGCTCGAGTGTTCGGTGCACGATCGCGACAGGTGCGACCTGGAAATTAAAACAGGGGCCAAGCTCACCGAGCAAACAGTTAGTGAGCTGATGGCCAACAAAAAGACCAGGCCGCACCTGGAGCGGTTCTGCATGAAAATTGCAAAGATACTGTTAAAAAGGAACAACACTAGAGGTTTTTAAATAGATAAGTAGGAAGATTCAGAAAAAGGGCATTATTGAGTTCATAACGGGTATGTTTAGCAATTAAGAAATATGGTTGTAGAAGTAAGCAAATAATGACTAACAAAAGAAAATAATAGTAATGATAATAATAATCATAAGAACAAATAAAAAGAAAAGTCAAAATTATAAAAGATAATATAATAAAATGAATACAAAAAGAAACATGTATTACTGTAAAAAAAAAAAAAAAAAAAAAAAAAAAAAGATAATTACTAACAATGAAGAGAACACCAACGTCAAGGGAAACATTATTTAAGCAGAAGAAGACACAAGGAAAATTTAGTTTACAGATTATTGTACAATACGGATTATCTACAACACGGAAAATACCTAAATGTAATAGATTAAGCTAAACTGTAAAAGAAAGATTAAAAAGAACACTGACCCGGAAAAGAACTGCCGCGGGCAAAAAAGACGAAGCGGAAAAAACAACCGGATGATTAAAATAAAGAGAAAAAATAAATTTCTAGCCACGCTAGATAAAACAAAGAGCCCATAAAAAAAAAAAAAAAAAAAAAAAAAAAAAAACCTAACCTAACCTAACCTAACCTAACCTAACCTAACCTAACCTAACCTAACCTAACCTAACCTAACCTAACCTAACCTAACCTAACCTAACCTAACCTAACCTAACCTAACCTAACCCAGTCGCGCTCTGACAGCCGGAGCGAGCGGTCGCAACCACACCGTTTCCGCGCAAAAAATTTTTAAAAGTTTCAAATTCTGCATTCTTGACCTATAAGTGTAAAATATATATCGTTCGAATCGCCAAATCGCGCCGCGTACGACAGTGCTTTTTAAAAAATCCCTGGATTGCAGTTGAAGGAGCCACAAAGGAAGGAATGATAGCGTCATCATAAAATAACCGCTAAAAAGTGTTTTTAGTGAATATCTTTAAAAAACGATCGGTGAGACCCCTAGTTATTGGAGTAGGCAGAAGCGCCTTTTTGCCCTTTACACGAAGGGTGTAGTTTGCCTCCCATCGGGTGGGAAATTCCCGAAATAAAAGGAAAAAACTCTTCCAGAAAATTTGTTTACGTTCCAAAAAGTAAACAGAAACCTGCATCCAGGCACATCAATCGACGCGGCGTGAAGAGTCGATTACAACCATATACCGCAAGGTGAGGAGAAGAATCCCCAGGACGAGGAAATAGCGTGGGAAAAAATTCTTAAAACTTTGACCCCCAATATCTCGAGAAAGCGATCGGCGACCCACTAGTTTTAAATTGCTATCAGCTGTGCCTCGACGAGATCTATCGATTCCTGGTCTCGGAAAAATTTTACGACCAGGGAAAAAGGAAATAAAAGACATCGAGGCGTGGTGAAAACGAGGTGGTGGAAATTTCTGGATTCCACAGGATCCAAGACCACCACCGGATAGAGTGTCGCCAAAAACCTACTGGACAGCAGAGATATTGGGAAAATCTACAAACCCGGAAGGATAGCAGGACAAAAAAGGAATATCCTTGAAAAGCTCATATCTCCTTCCGGTCTGAAGACGCGTGGGTTTTGACATCGGATTCGGCTTGAGTTCAAAAAACTACACTAGGAACATTAAGATTAATAATTTAATTTACAGTGAAAAAGTGGGAAAATATAAAAAAGCGTTAAAAGTGAAAAAGTGACAACCCTGAAAAAATTTTCAGGAAAAATCCTGAAACCAGGTAAGCCATTTTATAGAGCTTGAGCTTCCGCGTTAGTTGAGCCCCATTAACAATAGACAAAAACCAATAGTTTCCCCGTATACCCTGAAAAACCGAAAGATATCCTTACGGAGGGTGTCCTTCAGAGGATATTTATCCTAAAAATCTACAAGTGGTATCGTTAGCTTTCTCTCTTAAAGAGCTACGCAACGATACCAAACACGGGTATACCGCTTTATATAAAACCGAGGAAACTGCTAAAAAATTTTTAAATTGGAATATCAAATATTGGATCTAGATTGGGGGGGAATTTCCATTTTATTCCTCTATTGTGGAGGAGCTAGATAGCTGAAAATAGGAACAAAATAGTAGCCGCTTTTGCCTTCGGAGTAGGCGCTGGGGTGTTGGGACCATTTTTCGGGAAATAAAATTTCCCTCGGAAAAATTCCCGGAGATTCCTGTGTTCCCGAAAACCCTGTTTGGAACGGGATTCGGGGAGATCTCCTAGCGGCGATCTTGGGGGTTTTTTTCCTGCGTCGCTGCGGTCGGTGGCGGCCGAGATATCGGGTTGGGAAAACTGCATTTGACAGTTGTGAACTGTCAAAGCACTTTTTGAGACCGGGGTATCTCGGGAGTTACTGGGCGCACGAAAGCGGGGTTTGGACCCTTGACATCGGCGTCGCGGGGAGTGTCTCCCTGGGTGTCAGAGTCCGAACAGGGTAGGGTAGCCCTAGGGTTGGGCCCCCTTACCCCCATATTGTTTGGTTAAACTTGGCTGGCTATAAAGCCAAGGACATATTCTGCCCCTTTTAGATAATTCTAGAAAATTTTAAAATTATCAAAGTAGTGTAGGTAGATATTTATTTATTTTTATTATTTTGAAAAATTCCACTCTCGATTTGACCCTTCACCTTTCCCGCTTCCATCTCTCGGTTCTCTCGGTCACGTGACACTGACGTCACACATCGTCATCATAGTCACTGAGGAGCCGAACATTATTGAAAAATTCGCCTGTGGTACTAAGTACGAATTGGCCTAGTGGTTAGTGGTGCCGGTCACGGGCCCTTGGGGGTCGGTTCGATTCCTGGATACAAGGAAACTTTTCCCCCTATTTCTGGGGTGGCCGATTCGTTCCCGATACTTGTTTGGGGAATAAACTCGTTAAATCCTGTTAAAATTCCATTTTTAAAAATTAATAGAAATTAATAGAAAATTAATAATTAATAAATAAAGAATTTCTGGGTCTGGGGGTATACAGGTAAAGACCGGTTAATTGAGTGATTGGATAATCGAATTAAAATAATAATCAATTATTTATCATCCGGCTTTTCGGTCACGTGACCCTGACGTCATACTCATTGCCGAGGAGCCGAACAACATTAAGGAATTCGACCCCAACGGTAAGTACGGATTGGTCTATTGGTTCAGTGGCTTCGGTTACGGCCCATTGAGAGTACTCGGGTTCGATTCCTGACATCAAGGAAACTTTTCCCCCCATTTCTGGGGTGGTAAATTCGTTTCCGATACTTGTTTGAGGAATATATCCGTTAAAACCTATTAAAAATCCATCCCAAAAATTAAATAAATATAATTTAACAAATTTAATTAAAGAAATTCTGTATTTGGGGGTAAACACTGGTTAATTGAATTAATTGGATTGGTTGGGTTAATTGAATTAACTGCATTAATCAAAAACTTTGTCGTTCGGTTCTTCGGTCACGTGACACTGGCGTCATACATCGTCATCGTGGTTGTCGGGGAGCCAAATAAAACAGAGTAATTCAGTCTTGCCACCAAGTACTAATTGGCCTAGTGGTTAGAGGTGCCGTCTGTAGGCTACCAAAAGTGCTTGGGTTCTATCCCCGTACAAAAGGAGACTTTTCCACCCTTTTCTGGAAAGGCTGAATTGTTTCCGACACTTGTTAGGTAACAATACTGAACATATCCTGCTAAAATTAGTTTTAAAAAATTAAAATAATATAGGAAAACAAATAAATTTAATTTGTAATTTAAAATTTAACGCAGAATTTCTGGGGACCCAGAAATAATAGAAATTTAATATAGAATCTTAATTTAGGAAGTTCAATATAGTAGGAATTAACAGAAGCAAATACAAACTACATCTATAAATACGTCACAAAAACTTCTTTCCCTAAGCCTCCCAATCTTAAGTTAAATTAGGTTGATTTTGGTCCCACCCCCGGAGACGTCTTATAGTTGTCTTGTGGAAAGGCTCAGGCTCTACCAGGCACCTGAACAGAGGGCGACTTAGGTTAGACATAGATTATATTTTTAGACATAGTGTACCCTATTGGGGCACTAATTAGTGTAATTTAGGTTAACGGTGGACCCCTATTGGGCACCTTAAATTGTTGTTTAGTTGTAAGTTACAAAATATTGTTAAGTAGTCTTAAGTTTACAAGTGTTAACTAGTTTTAAGGTCTATTGACCAGACCGTCTTCCTATTGGGACGTATAGTTTATAAGTTTTACTTAGTTTTAAGTACCAAAATTAAATACTGACTGTGTACCTTATTGGGGCCCAATCCTAATTGTATACTGTATTTAACTGTGATTGTCCCCCCTATTGGGGACTTTAAAATTAGTAATAAGTGTGACGTATTTTGTGTGACAGTCCCCTATTGGGACCCAAATAGTTTATTTTAATTATAAGACTGATTTTATTGGATTTATTTTAATAATTATATTTTTTGCATTTATTCTGTCATATTGACCGCCACCCCTATTGGTGGCGATAAGATTTTAATTAGGTTAGGTTAAATAGATATAAGTGAGTGTCTTGTTTGTGACAGTCCCCTATCGGGACCTAAATATTTTATTTAATTGTGTTTGATTTTATTGTATTGTATTTTAAAATTGGAATTTAATTAGTATTTATATTGTCATTTTGACCGCCACCCCTCTTGGTGGCGTTAAGATCTTAAAGTTAGGTTAGGTTGAATATAGTGTTTTACAAACTTTTTGTGACATGGCCACACAGGCTAAAAATGTTAAAAATGTCGTCGTCACACATGGGGGGAAAAAGGAACCGACGAGGGAGATAGTTGGGCGCGAGCCGGCCGATAAAACACGAGCACAGCCCATGCCCTGCCCAACTGACAGCCCCACCTCCATTGCCAACGGCCTATACCAAGCGGCGAAAGCGCAATTGGAACTATCAGGCAATCTGAAGACCTCAATAAAGGAAACCGTCCTAGCGAGCCTCATGGGGCTCTATGAGACGGTTCTTAAACAGAACGAAGAGGTCCAGTCCCTGAAGCTCCAACTAGAGAGAGAAAGAGTGAATAGAGAGAAAGAGTTGAGAGAAAGAGAAGAAGTATGTAGAAAGCAGGTGGAGGAGTTGGCTGGGGGGATAGCTAGATTGGATTTGACAGGGCAAATAAAGGAATTACAAAATAACGCCGAAACGATTCGCAAAATGATCGCATATGACGTTATGAATCGTTTCGACGAGTACCCACCGGGCAGGGCACAGTGTGGAAATGTGAAGAAGATCGAGGGCTTCATGACGGAGTTAGAAACGATTAAGAAAGAGACGGAAAGAGTAGGAATGAATGTGGACGAATTGATGAGGAAGACCGATGTCACCGGAGGGAAAATAGAGGGGACAATCAAAAAGGTAGATGAAACCGGGGACAGAGTGAGGGAAGCAGCAAATAGAATAGAGGAGGCAGGGAATAAAGTAGAAAAAGCTGGTGCGACACTAGAGGAAGCCGGAAAAAAGGTCGAGGTCCTCACAGCCCCAGCAACAACATACGCAGAGACCACAAAAATCGGGAAATCTCAAAAGAGATCACCCCTGCCTCCTCAGAAAAGCGTACAACATACAATGATTGTCTCCTCAAATCTGGTAAAGGATACAAGTGACACGGTCATTGAAAAGGTGAGAGGAGCCCTTGACGCAAGGAAAACGGGTATCCAAATCGACCGGGTCCGTAAGATAAAAAATCAAAAAATTGTTATTAGTTGCGGAAACAAAGATGAACTGGCCAAGATGGAAGAGAGGATCTTGGCCAATAAGGAGCTTAAAACGGAGCCCGGAGCAACCCGAGACCCTAGGGTCCTTATAAGGAATATGTTCGCCTACAATAGTGAAGACAACATCATCGAGTCATTGAAAAGCCAGAACAAAAAGATGTGGGCGGACATGGATCCCAGGCACTTCAGGGTTAAGGAGTGCTACCGCAGGAGAGCGCGCAATCCCCACTTGTGCCATGTCGTGCTCCAGATCTCTCCACCGATGTGGCAGAGACTTACGGACGCAGGCATGGTACACATAGATATTCAAGGCGTGACTGTGGAGGATCAGTCGCCGCTGAGGCAGTGCACCCGATGTCTGGGGTACGGCCACGGTCGCAGAGAATGCAAGGAGACTGGCGACTTATGTGGTCATTGTGGTGGTCGCCACCTTATGGCCAAATGTCCTGCCATTGCCGAGGGCAAGTCGCCGGTCTGCATAAACTGTGATCGGGCCGGGCACCAGGAGAGGGCTCACACTGCTTTCAGCGGTGACTGCTCTATCCGCTCGCGGTGGGACGCAATAGCGCGATCCGCGGTAGCGTATTGCTAAGGGCACCTCTGCAAACCAAACGACCGCAAGGACCCGGAACGGCACAGTGGCGATGTACCAGGCGAACCTCCAGCGGAAAAGACTGGCGACACAGGAGCTCGTCATGACAGCCCACAGGGAGGGTGTTGGTTTCGCCCTGGTGCAGGAGCCATACGTGGGGGCAGAGGGCCGGATCGCTGATCTCCCTGCCGTCCGAGTTGTACAGAAGGAGACTGCCAGGACTAAGCCCGTCAAAGCGGCGGTCATGGTTTTCAGTGACGGGATGGAAGTTCTCACGAACCCACAGCTCGTCACTGAAAATATCGTGGCTGTCACCATTAAGACGAAAACTTGGACACTGGCGGTGGTCTCTGTATACCTGGAGGGCACGGAGCCCATCGAGCCGTACCTGCTGCAACTGCGCGGCTTCCTGGACCGGGTAGGGACCAACAGGATCCTCGTGGGAGGGGACTTTAACGCGTGGAGTCCCTGGTGGGGTAGCGTTGAGGAGGACATTCGGGGGGAGACCTTGAGGGGATTCTTTGACGACTCAGACCTGCACGTATTGAACCGTGGGGTCGTCCCGACCTTCGACACCGTCCGGGGAGGCAGACGTTACACGAGCCACGTGGACGTGACAGTCTGCACCCCCGGCGCACTGGATAATGTCGAGGAGTGGAAGGTGGACGACTCCGTGACCAGTTCGGATCACAGGGCAATACGTGTAGGCCTGAGTCTGACAAGGCCCACTGGGGGAAGAACCCGATGGACTACGCGACGCTACGACACCAGGAACGCCGACTGGGATCGTTTCACCAAGGAGGTCAGGGATCAGTACTCATCGCGCTCACTAACATCTGAGCGGGTGAGTACCATAAGGGAGAAAGACGCCCTCGAGGACTTTGTTAGAGGGTACGTCGCCAGCGTCGAGGCTGCATGCCTCGACGTGATCCCTCCGGTCCGACCACCCCGACCGAAGAAAGGCTTTCCTTGGTGGAACGACGAACTGGACACCCTGCGGCGCGAGGTTAACACCAAACGCCGCAGAGTTCGGTGTGCAGCTCCCGGGCGTCGGCCCTACGTCGTCGACGAGTACCTCGCGGCCAAGTCCGAGTACGAGTCGAGGGTTGTCAGCGCCCAAACAGAGAGCTGGAAGGCTTTCTGTTCGACACGTGAGAGGGAATCCATGTGGGACGGTATCTACCGGTTGTTGAGGAGGACCCCAGGCCGACACGAGGACCAGCTCCTCGTAGAGGAAGGAGTTGCGCAGAGTCCCGAGCAGTCTGTCAATCTCCTGGCCCGGACGTTCTTCCCGGATGACGATGACGGAGTGGACACTGACGTCCATAAAGTCATCAGAGCCCGGGCGGAACTGGCCAGTTTGAGACTACCGGACGACACTGACGACCCCCATTTCACCAGCGGGGAACTGCAAAGGACTCTGGGCAGCTTCAATCCTAAGAAGGCGCCGGGTCCCGATGGATTGACGAGTGACATATGTGCGGCTGCCATTGTCGCTCGGAACGAGCTCTTTCTGAGCATCGCGAACCGGTGCCTTGACCTGGGGTGCTTCCCGGCACCGTGGAAGGAGGCTGCTGTCGTGGTGCTGAGGAAGCCGGCGAAGTCCGACTACAGTCGCGCTAAGTCGTACCGCCCCATTGGGCTTCTTTCCATCATGGGCAAGATATTTGAGAAGATGCTGGTGCGCAGACTACGCTGGCACATCTTGCCCAGGTCCAATGGTCGGCAGTATGGCTTCACGCCGCAGCGCAGTACTGAGGACGCGCTGTACGACCTCGTGCAGCACGTCTGGAGCACCCTACACAGGAAGGAGACCGCTCTAGTGGTTTCCCTCGATATCGAAGGTGCGTTTGACAACGCCTGGTGGCCGGCCATAAAGTGCCGTTTACAAGAAAAAGGAGTACCCGTCAACTTGCGCAGACTGGTAGAGGACTACCTCAGACCGTAGCGTAGTGGTGCATTATGCGGGAGAGGAAAGCAGGAAGCGGACCACCAAGGGATGCGTGCAGGGGTCCATCGGAGGGCCACTGTACTGGAATCTGCTGCTGGACCCTCTGCTGGACACTCTGGAGGGGCTGGGCGTGCACGTGCAGGCGTTCGCCGACGACGTGGTGCTGGTATTCTCGGGGCACAGCGCCACCGACATCCAGCGCGATGCCAATGCCGCGTTAGCCTGTGTGCGGGAGTGGGGTGAGCGGAACAAGCTCAACTTTAGCGCTGAGAAGACCAAAGCAATGCTGGTCACTCGCAAGCTCAAGTACGACACTCCGCTCGTGCACATGGGTGGGCAAAGCATCGCCATGGAGCCCGAACTTAAGATCCTGGGCGTCATCGTCGACAACAAGCTGACATTCAACAGTCATGTGAGGTTCGTCTGCCGAAAGGCGACGAACCTCTACAGGCGGTTGTCGGCGATGGCTAAAGTCGAGTGGGGGCTGTGTCCGGAGATCATCCGCACCATATACGTCGCGGTGATAGAGCCCATCATTATGTACGGTGCAAGCTCCTGGGCCAAGGCCGCTGAAAAGATCTCTGTGCAGAAGGCCCTCAGCGTTGTGCAGAGGGGGTTTGCACAGAAGATCGCCAAATGCCACCGTACGGTGTCGCTCAACGCGGCACTGATATTGTCGGGTCTCCTCCCGCTGGATCTTCGGATCTGGGAGGTGGCTCGGCTGTATGAGTGCAAAAGGGGACGTCCCATTCCTGAGCTGGACCGAAGAGAGCTGGAGGAGCGTGTTGCCTTTTGGGAGGCTCCCCACCCCGCCAAGGAACCGGACATTCACTATGAATGTCTGGAAGATATGCAGCCTGAGACTGTGGCTCGACTACAGCTACCCGATCATCTGATTTACACCGACGGGAGTAAGTCAGATGATGGGGTCGGGGCTGCATATACCTACTGGCGGTGTGGGGCCGAGATCAGGACCAAACGGATGCGGCTCGAACCACTGTGCACAGTCTTCCAGGCGGAGTTGCTCGCGATCAGCCAGGCCACGGACCTGGTTGTCCGAGCAAAGCTGCAAGAGGCGGCTGTGCTCAGCGATTCGAGGTCCTCACTGGATTTGGTCAGGAACCCGGACACGCGCCATCCCCTCGCTACCCATATTCGTCAGAATATTGCGGAGATAGAGGGGAGTGGAAGCACCCTTAGGCTCTTTTGGGTCCGGGCTCATGTGGGAATCCCCGGCAATGAGCGCGCCGACGAGTTGGCGAGGCAGGCGGCCAGGCAGACTAGGAGTGCTCCGGCCTATGACAGGTGTCCGGTATCATACGTGCGCAGACAGCTGCGCCTAGAGGTAATCCAGCGGTGGAACAGTAGGTACACCAGCGGACAGACGGCTGAGGTTACTAGGATGTTCTTCCCTGATGCATCGCGTGCTTATAAAGTCCTGAGGGGTCTTGGAAGGACCACTGAATGGGCGCAAGTGCTGACGGGGCACGGCGGTTTCGCAGCATATCTCCACAGATTTAAGCTGAAGGATGACCCAACCTGCCTGTGTGGCCTCGAGAGCGAGACAGTACAACACGTACTGCTACACTGCTCGGTGCATGACCGCGACAGGTGCGACCTGGAAATTGTCACAGGGGCCAAGCTCACCGACCTAACTATTAGCGAGCTGATGGCTAACAAAAAGACCAGGCCGCACCTGGAGCGGTACTGCATGAAAATAATGAAATTGTTAATGATAAGAAATAAGAGCAGAAGTCACTAGAATAAAATAAAGCGTAAACTACGTAGAAAATATAAACTTGAATTATAAATTGAATATATAGTAAAAGAATTAATAAATTAGGGCCCATCTGGCGTATGTACATATATGTGTATATGTATGTATATATATATATATGTATATATATATATATATATATATATGTATATATATATATATATAAATACATATTGATATAAAATAATCGGTAAAATTAGCATTTAAATAAAATGTATAGAATTAACATTAAAAAGAAAATAAAGAAAGCTAAAATATTAATAAAAGAAAGATAAAAACAGGTTAAAAGAACGAAAGAAACTAATACAAAAAGAAAGATGTATTATTTAAAAAAAAAAAAAAAAAAAAAAAAAAAAAAAAAAAAAAAAAAAAAAAAAAAAAAAAAAAAAAAAAAAAAAAAAAAAACAAAAAAAAAAAAAAAGTAATAAATTAACATTAACAAAAAACAAAGAGAGAACATCAAAACGAACAAGCAGAAGCAAGAAGAAACAGAAAATACACAGTAATAAGTTAATTATACAATAATACGGAAGAAAGAAATGTTTAGATTAAGCTAAAATGTAAATTGTAAAAGAAAATGAGAAATTGACCCGGAAAAGAACTGCCGCGGGCAAAAGAACAAAGCGGAAAAAATAGCCGGATGTACAAATAAAGTCTATTGAAATATCTAGCCACGCTAGAAAAAACAAAGCGCCCTAAATTAAAAAAAAAAAAAAAAAAAAAAAAAAACCTAACCTAACCTAACCTAACCTAACCTAACCTAACCTAACCTAACCTAACCTAACCTAACCTAACCTTTTTTTTTTTTTTTTTTTGGTATGAGGTGGAAAATGCTTGACGCACACCCCGCCACCTGGGGATTGGTGACGAGGTAGTGTAGGACTCCCGTGCAATGCGCCCGTGCGCCCCCCACAGTTGACAAGGAGGACGCACGTCGCTGGTATACCCACTAAAAACCACCCCAGTGTTCCTCTTCTGCCCGGTGCCCGAGCGGGTGGGATATGCTTTCGCTTGCGCCTCCCGCCCGGGCGGGCTGGGCCGGCCATGGTGACGACGGCCGGCCTCTCTTGTGTGTCGGCCGGGGTGTGTGGATCTGACCCCGGCCGCCTCTGGCCTCTCACAGAGGTGAGAGGAGCGCGCGGAACACGTCGCGCCCCTCTTCCGGCCCGCTGACCTACGGCTCCCCTAGCCGTCAGGCCGCGTGGCCTTGGCCTGCGTCGACGGGGTTTTCACTCTTCCCCGCCTTCGCTGGCCCTGGTGGGAGGGGGCTTGCTCCGATGGAGCTGGTGCCGCCTCACCCTCCCCCAGTTCTTGCTCTTGCGGCGGCGCAGAAGCCGCCGCAGGCGTCTTGGGCTTGCCCCCTTGCTTTTGGGGGCGAGACCCGCAGGCGCCTCCTCCGAGCCGGTGCTCGGCCGTCTTGCCCGCCCCCTCGCACAGGCAACAGTGCGGAGCGGAGGCGGTGCAGGTAGCGGCCTGGTGGCCGGCCCGACCGCAGCGGAAGCACACCTCGCTGCGGTCGACCTTTGATGAGCATCGGGCCGCCACGTGGCCCAGCTCGAGGCACTTGAAACATCGGAGGGCGCGTGCGGGCAGCGCCCTCACTTGGGCTGAGGCCCACCCCACCAATAATTTAGTGCCGGACAACTTTCTTGCGGCCGCCGTCGGGCAGGCCACCACGGTAGTGCCGAGCCCGTCTGGTCCGGCACGTATCCCGAAGGAGCGGATTTTCTCCTCTGGACAGTTGGTGGCCTGCGAGATCGCAGCCACCACCTCGTGGGCGGCGGTGCAGTCATCCAGGCCCGTCACCCTTACGCTCTGGGTCTTGATGGGTCTGGAGACTCTTACCACCGTCTCGTCCAACACCGAGCGCATCCGTTCGGCGAGGACATCCGCCAAGGGCCCGCTAGCTGCACCACCCGGAACCAAGAGCATCCGGGCGCCGGTGCGGGCCGTCTTCATTTTGACACCGCCTTTTATGCCGATGTCTGCGAGGCGAATCTTTTCTTTTGCCTCCAATGCCAGGTCGCATAGTCTCACCCCCTTCTCTGCTGCACCGGGCTGGAGGGTGAGGACCACTACCGAGGTCCTTGGAGGGCGGACTCGCCTCGCCTTCTTCTTGGTGGGCGGCGCCTTAGGTTTCGGCGGTGCCCTCTCTGTTGGCCCTTTCTGGGCTTTTGGGTGGGCCTTGGGTTGCCCCTTGGCCTGTGCTCTCTGTTTTTGTGGGGGTCTGCCTTGACTCTTGGCCTGATCCCCCTTCGCCTTCTTCGGCTTTTTGGCCACGGTGACCCACTCCTCTCGGTCACCGGGCTCCGGACCATCTTCCTGGCTGCTCACCGGGGCCACCGTGGCAGTGGCGGGAACGGACCTCTCGGTAGCGGCGGCAGTTTTTGCCGTCTTTCCCTTGCCTGCCCTTTTGGATGGCGGGACAGGCAGAGGCGGAAAATTCCTGTCCTCCCGGAGCTCGGCTCTACGGGGGGAGTTAGACCGCTGAGGGGCTGCTGGTGTTGCTGCAGCCTCCAGACGCGCCTCAAAGGCCGCGAGGCGGGAATCCATCACTGTCGTCATCTGAGCCGTGATGGACTCGACCATGTTTTTGATGCGCGTTTCCGTCCCTTTCATGATGATGGTCTCGATTGAGGGATCTTCGACATCATCCGGAGGAGCACCAAGAGCTATCTTCAGCTCCTCACGCACAACATTCATCTCCAACTGCAACCGAAGATTCTTGGCCTCTAGCGACGCGATCTCGTCTGTCGCCGTTCGGCCGCAGAGTTCCTTGGCCGCTTCGGTTGCAGCTTCCGCCGAATCTTTAAGGGCCTTCATAAAAGTGCCCTTAAGGCCCTTTGATGTTTTGGCCACGTGTGCCACTACATTCATGGACTCGAAGATGATATCCATCAAGTCCCTGGAGGCCGACATTTTCTCATAGGGGTCTTTGGCCGTTAACAACGGCCTCCTGTTGACCCTTAGATCGACAAGGTTCTTCATTTTGTCGATCACACCTTGTTCGAAGTCGAGCTCCATTCTCTCCCGCTCGGCTTCGTTGGCCGATCTCTTGGCTTTCGCCAGACCAACATACTCGCCGGTGGTGGGGGGCCTGCCTCTTCCCCTCTTCACCGACTCCCCAGACGGCCCGGCCGACTCAACGTCACGCCACTCTTCGACGTCACTAGTCTCCTCGACGGGCCGTAACGTCTGACTGGGAGTTCTAGACTCCCCCTCTTTCTCAATATTTTCAGGGTGCTTCGTGACAGTACTAGAACCCTTTCTTCCCTTTCTCTTAGTTGGTACTTCGCCCTGCTCGGGCAACCTCTCCAGCACCACTTTTGGTGCCTGACTTCGACTAATGTGGGCCCCCCCAGAATACGACGGGCCCTTGCCTGCACCCGAAGGCACAGGGGGGGATTCTCCACCCTTTCGGGTGGTACCCCCCTGGGGTAATACTTTTTCACTATTCGAACTCATCATTTACGCTATTTGGGTGTGGCGCTCGGGACCGGGTTTACCCCCCGGCCATGCAGCCCATCGGCGCGCCACGGGACCTTGAGCTTCGGGAGGGCTGTTATAGGTCCCCCAGCTCCAGCCCCCAAAGCTGGGGGATTCCGGACGGCGGGACTCGCATTTCCGCCGCGTGTCAGTCAGGCGTGGGTACGAACGCCAGACGACACCCCGGGACAGAACCTAGGGAGTCGCCTCGCGACGTAGCCTGCCCAGCAAGACCGACCGACAGCGGAGATGCTGTTCCCGCCCCAGGATCACTCTCTGTGCAGGCGCAGTCGGAATGGGAATGGTTTCGAATACCAAATCAGGGCACGGGACAGAACCCGGGACCCCAACCAGTATTCGAAACCAACCCACCGGGGACCGCGCCACGAACAGAGAGCGAAGTTGGGAAGGATGTGGGAAGTAGACGGGAAGAAAGGTAGGACTCCGTCGCCTCGGACGGGAGAGGGAGTGAAGCGACGGATACTCGGGCACCTCGGGTACGCACACCCGTGCACTCCTCGGACAGAGGAGCGCCCCTGAGGGCAACCTAACCTAACCTTTTTTTTTTTTTTTTTTTGGTATGAGGTGGAAAATGCTTGACGCACACCCCGCCGCCTGGGGATTGGCGACGAGGTAGTGTAGGACTCCCGTGCAATGCGCCCGTGCGCCCCCCACAGTTGACAAGGAGGACGCACGTCGCTGGTATACCCACTAAAAACCACCCCAGTGTTCCTCTTCTGCCCGGTGCCCGAGCGGGTGGGATATGCTTTCGCTTGCGCCTCCCGCCCGAGCGGGCTGGGCCGGCCATGGTGACGACGGCCGGCCTCTCTTGTGTGTCGGCCGGGGTGTGTGGATCTGACCCCGGCCGCCTCTGGCCTCTCACAGAGGTGAGAGGAGCGCGCGGAACACGTCGCGCCCCCCTTCCGGCCCGCTGACCTACGGCTCCCCTAGCCGTCAGGCCGCGTGGCCTTGGCCTGCGTCGACGGGGTTTTCACTCTTCCCCGCCGTCGCTGGCCCTGGTGGGAGGGGGCTTGCTCCGATGGAGCTGGTGCCGCCTCACCCTCCCCCAGTTCTTGCTCTTGCGGCGGCGCAGAAGCCGCCGCAGGCGTCTTGGGCTTGCCCCCTTGCTTTTGGGGGCGAGACCCGCAGGCGCCTCCTCCGAGCCGGTGCTCGGCCGTCCTGCCCGCCCCCTCGCACAGGCAACAGTGTGGAGCGGAGGCGGTGCAGGTAGCGGCCTGGTGGCCGGCCCGACCGCAGCGGAAGCACACCTCGCTGCGGTCGACCTTTGATGAGCATCGGGCCGCCACGTGGCCCAGCTCGAGGCACTTGAAACATCGGAGGGCGCGTGCGGGCAGCGCCCTCACTTGGGCTGAGGCCCACCCCACCAATAATTTAGTGCCGGACAACTTTCTTGCGGCCGCCGTCGGGCAGGCCACCACGGTAGTGCCGAGCCCGTCTGGTCCGGCACGTATCCCGAAGGAGCGGATTTTCTCCTCTGGACAGTTGGTGGCCTGCGAGATCGCAGCCACCACCTCGTGGGCGGCGGTGCAGTCATCCAGGCCCGTCACCCTTACGCTCTGGGTCTTGATGGGTCTGGAGACTCTTACCACCGTCTCGTCCAACACCGAGCGCATCCGTTCGGCGAGGACATCCGCCAAGGGCCCGCTAGCCGCACCACCCGGAACCAAGAGCATCCGGGCGCCGGTGCGGGCCGTCTTCATTTTGACACCGCCTTTTATGCCGATGTCTGCGAGGCGAATCTTTTCTTTTGCCTCCAATGCCAGGTCGCATAGTCTCACCCCCTTCTCTGCCGCACCTGGCCGGAGAGTGAGGACCACTACCGATGTCCTTGGAGGGCGAACTCGCCTCGCCTTCTTCTTGGTGGGCGGCGCCTTTGGTTTTGACGGTGCCCTCTCTGTTGGCCCTTTCTGGGCCTTGGGGTGGGCCTTGGGTTGCCCCTTGGCCTGTGCTCTCTGCTTTTGTGGGGGTCTGCCTTGACTCTTGGCCTGATCCCCCTTCGCCTTCTTCGGCTTTTTGGCCACGGTGATCCACTCCTCTCGGTCACCGGGCTCCGGACCATCTTCCTGGCCGCTCACCGGGGCCACCGTGGCAGTGGCGGGAACGGACCTCTCGGTAGCGGCGGCAGTTTTTGCCGTCTTTCCCTTGCCTGCCCTTTTGGATGGAGGGACAGGTAGGGGCGGAAAATTCCTGTCCTCCCGGAGCTCGGCTCTACGGGGGGGGGAGTTAGACCGCTGAGGGGCTGCTGGTGTTGCTGCAGCCTCCAGACGCGCCTCAAAGGCCGCGAGGCGGGAATCCATCACTGTCGTCATCTGAGCCGTGATGGACTCGACCATGTTTTTGATGCGCGTTTCCGTCCCTTTCATGATGATGGTCTCGATTGAGGGATCTTCGACATCATCCGGAGGAGCACCAAGAGCTATCTTCAGCTCCTCACGCACAACATTCATCTCCAACTGCAACCGAAGATTCTTGGCCTCTAGCGACGCGATCTCGTCTGTCGCCGTTCGGCCGCAGAGTTCCTTGGCCGCTTCGGTCGCAGCTTCCGCCGAATCTTTAAGGGCCTTCATAAAAGTGCCCTTAAGGCCCTTTGATGTTTTGGCCACGTGTGCCACTACATTCATGGACTCGAAGATGATATCCATCAAGTCCCTGGAGGCCGACATTTTCTCAAAAGGGTCTTTGGCCGTTAACAACGGCCTCCTGTTGACCCTTAGATCGACAAGGTTCTTCATTTTGTCGATCACACCTTGTTCGAAGTCGAGCTCCATTCTTTCCCGCTCGGCTTCGTTGGCCGATCTCTTGGCTTTCGCCAGACCAACATACTCGCCGGTGGTGGGGGGCCTGCCTCTTCCCCTCTTCACCGACTCCCCAGACGGCCCGGCTGACTCAACGTCACGCCACTCCTCGACGTCACTAGTCTCCTCGACGGGCCGTAACGTCTGACTGGGAGTTCTAGACTCCCCCTCCTTCTCAACATTTTCAGGGTGCTTCGTGGCAGTACTCGAACCCCTTCTTCCCTTTCTCTTTGATGGTTCTTCGCCCTTCTCGGGCAACCTCTCCAGCACCACTTTCGGTGCCTGACCTCGCATAATGTGGGCCCCCCCAGAATACGGTAGGCCCTTGCCTGCACCCGAAGGCGCAGGGGGGGATTCTCCACCCTTTCGGGCGGTACCCCCCTGGGGTAGTACTTTTTCATTATGTGAACTCATCATTTCAACTTAGGGTTGTGGCGCTCGAGACCGGGTTTACCCCCCGGCCATGCAGCCCATCGGCGCGCCACGGGACCTTGAGCTTCGGGAGGGCTGTTATGGGTCCCCCAGCTCCAGCCCCCAAAGCTGGGGGATTCCGGACGGCGGGACTCGCATTTCCGCCGCGTGTCAGTCAGGCGTGGGTACGAACGCCAGACGACACCCCGGGACAGAACCTAGGGAGTCGCCTCGCGACGTAGCCTGCCCAGCAAGACCGACCGACAGCGGAGATGCTGTTCCCGCCCCAGGATCACTCTCTGTGCAGGCGCAGTCGAAATGGGAATGGTTTCGAATACCAAATCAGGGCACGGGACAGAACCCGGGACCCCAACCAGTATTCGAAACCAACCCACCGGGGACCGCGCCACGAACAGAGAGCGAAGTTGGGAAGGATGTGGGAAGTAGACGGGAAGAAAGGTAGGACTCCGTCGCCTCGGACGGGAGAGGGAGTGAGGCGACGGATACTCGGGCACCTCGGGTACGCACACCCGTGCACTCCTCGGACAGAGGAGCGCCCCTGAGGGCAACCTAACCTAACCTTTTTTTTTTTTTTTTTGGTATGAGGTGGAAAATGCTTGACGCACACCCCGCCGCCTGGGGATTGGCGACGAGGTAGTGTAGGACTCCCGTGCAATGCGCCCGTGCGCCCCCCACAGTTGACAAGGAGGACGCACGTCGCTGGTATACCCACTAAAAACCACCCCAGTGTTCCTCTTCTGCCCGGTGCCCGAGCGGGTGGGATATGCTTTCGCTTGCGCCTCCCGCCCGGGCGGGCTGGGCCGGCCATGGTGACGACGGCCGGCCTCTCTTGTGTGTCGGCCGGGGTGTGTGGATCTGACCCCGGCCGCCTCTGGCCTCTCACAGAGGTGAGAGGAGCGCGCGGAACACGTCGCGCCCCTCTTCCGGCCCGCTGACCTACGGCTCCCCTAGCCGTCAGGCCGCGTGGCCTTGGCCTGCGTCGACGGGGTTTTCACTCTTCCCCGCCGTCGCTGGCCCTGGTGGGAGGGGGCTTGCTCCGATGGAGCTGGTGCCGCCTCACCCTCCCCCAGTTCTTGCTCTTGCGGCGGCGCAGAAGCCGCCGCAGGCGTCTTGGGCTTGCCCCCTTGTTTTTGGGGGCGAGACCCGCAGGCGCCTCCTCCGAGCCGGTGCTCGGCCGTCCTGCCCGCCCCCTCGCACAGGCAACAGTGCGGAGCGGAGGCTTTGCAGGTAGCGGCCTGGTGGCCGGCCCAACCGCAGCGGAAGCACACCTCGCTGCGGTCGACCTTTGATGAGCATCGGGCCGCCACGTGGCCCAGCTCGAGGCACTTGAAACATCGGAGGGCGCGTGCGGGCAGGGCCCTCACTTGGGCTGAGGCCCACCCCACCAATAATTTAGTGCCGGACAACTTTCTTGCGGCCGCCGTCGGGCAGGCCACCACGGTAGTGCCGAGCCCGTCTGGTCCGGCACGTATCCCGAAGGAGCGGATTTTCTCCTCTGGACAGTTGGTGGCCTGCGAGATCGCAGCCACCACCTCGTGGGCGGCGGTGCAGTCATCCAGGCCCGTCACCCTTACGCTCTGGGTCTTGATGGGTCTGGAGACTCTTACCACCGTCTCGTCCAACACCGAGCGCATCCGTTCGGCGAGGACATCCGCCAAGGGCCCGCTAGCCGCACCACCCGGAACCAAGAGCATCCGGGCGCCGGTGCGGGCCGTCTTCATTTTGACACCGCCTTTTATGCCGATGTCTGCGAGGCGAATCTTTTCTTTTGCCTCCAATGCCAGGTCGCATAGTCTCACCCCCTTCTCTGCCGCACCTGGCCGGAGAGTGAGGACCACTACCGATGTCCTTGGAGGGCGAACTCGCCTCGCCTTCTTCTTGGTGGGCGGCGCCTTTGGTTTTGACGGTGCCCTCTCTGTTGGCCCTTTCTGGGCCTTGGGGTGGGCCTTGGGTTGCCCCTTGGCCTGTGCTCTCTGCTTTTGTGGGGGTCTGCCTTGACTCTTGGCCTGATCCCCCTTCGCCTTCTTCGGCTTTTTGGCCACGGTGATCCACTCCTCTCGGTCACCGGGCTCCGGACCATCTTCCTGGCCGCTCACCGGGGCCACCGTGGCAGTGGCGGGAACGGACCTCTCGGTAGCGGCGGCAGTTTTTGCCGTCTTTCCCTTGCCTGCCCTTTTGGATGGAGGGACAGGTAGGGGCGGAAAATTCCTGTCCTCCCGGAGCTCGGCTCTACGGGGGGAGTTAGACCGCTGAGGGGCTGCTGGTGTTGCTGCAGCCTCCAGACGCGCCTCAAAGGCCGCGAGGCGGGAATCCATCACTGTCGTCATCTGAGCCGTGATGGACTCGACCATGTTTTTGATGCGCGTTTCCGTCCCTTTCATGATGATGGTCTCGATTGAGGGATCTTCGACATCATCCGGAGGAGCACCAAGAGCTATCTTCAGCTCCTCACGCACAACATTCATCTCCAACTGCAACCGAAGATTCTTGGCCTCTAGCGACGCGATCTCGTCTGTCGCCGTTCGGCCGCAGAGTTCCTTGGCCGCTTCGGTCGCAGCTTCCGCCGAATCTTTAAGGGCCTTCATAAAAGTGCCCTTAAGGCCCTTTGATGTTTTGGCCACGTGTGCCACTACATTCATGGACTCGAAGATGATATCCATCAATTCCCTGGAGGCCGACATTTTCTCAAAAGGGTCTTTGGCCGTTAACAACGGCCTCCTGTTGACCCTTAGATCGACAAGGTTCTTCATTTTGTCGATCACACCTTGTTCGAAGTCGAGCTCCATTCTTTCCCGCTCGGCTTCGTTGGCCGATCTCTTGGCTTTCGCCAGACCAACATACTCGCCGGTGGTGGGGGGCCTGCCTCTTCCCCTCTTCACCGACTCCCCAGACGGCCCGGCTGACTCAACGTCACGCCACTCCTCGACGTCACTAGTCTCCTCGACGGGCCGTAACGTCTGACTGGGAGTTCTAGACTCCCCCTCCTTCTCAACATTTTCAGGGTGCTTCGTGGCAGTACTCGAACCCCTTCTTCCCTTTCTCTTTGATGGTTCTTCGCCCTTCTCGGGCAACCTCTCCAGCACCACTTTCGGTGCCTGACCTCGCATAATGTGGGCCCCCCCAGAATACGGTAGGCCCTTGCCTGCACCCGAAGGCGCAGGGGGGGATTCTCCACCCTTTCGGGCGGTACCCCCCTGGGGTAGTACTTTTTCATTATGTGAACTCATCATTTCAACTTAGGGTTGTGGCGCTCGAGACCGGGTTTACCCCCCGGCCATGCAGCCCATCGGCGCGCCACGGGACCTTGAGCTTCGGGAGGGCTGTTATGGGTCCCCCAGCTCCAGCCCCCAAAGCTGGGGGATTCCGGACGGCGGGACTCGCATTTCCGCCGCGTGTCAGTCAGGCGTGGGTACGAACGCCAGACGACACCCCGGGACAGAACCTAGGGAGTCGCCTCGCGACGTAGCCTGCCCAGCAAGACCGACCGACAGCGGAGATGCTGTTCCCGCCCCAGGATCACTCTCTGTGCAGGCGCAGTCGAAATGGGAATGGTTTCGAATACCAAATCAGGGCACGGGACAGAACCCGGGACCCCAACCAGTATTCGAAACCAACCCACCGGGGACCGCGCCACGAACAGAGAGCGAAGTTGGGAAGGATGTGGGAAGTAGACGGGAAGAAAGGTAGGACTCCGTCGCCTCGGACGGGAGAGGGAGTGAGGCGACGGATACTCGGGCACCTCGGGTACGCACACCCGTGCACTCCTCGGACAGAGGAGCGCCCCTGAGGGCAACCTAACCTAACCTAACCTAACCTAACCTTTTTTTTTTTTTTTTTTTTTGGTATGAGGTGGAAAATGCTTGACGCACACCCCGCCGCCTGGGGATTGGCGACGAGGTAGTGTAGGACTCCCGTGCAATGCGCCCGTGCGCCCCCCACAGTTGACAAGGAGGACGCACGTCGCTGGTATACCCACTAAAAACCACCCCAGTGTTCCTCTTCTGCCCGGTGCCCGAGCGGGTGGGATATGCTTTCGCTTGCGCCTCCCGCCCGAGCGGGCTGGGCCGGCCATGGTGACGACGGCCGGCCTCTCTTGTGTGTCGGCCGGGGTGTGTGGATCTGACCCCGGCCGCCTCTGGCCTCTCACAGAGGTGAGAGGAGCGCGCGGAACACGTCGCGCCCCTCTTCCGGCCCGCTGACCTACGGCTCCCCTAGCCGTCAGGCCGCGTGGCCTTGGCCTGCGTCGACGGGGATTTCACTCTTCCCCGCCGTCGCTGGCCCTGGTGGGAGGGGGCTTGCTCCGATGGAGCTGGTGCCGCCTCACCCTCCCCCAGTTCTTGCTCTTGCGGCGGCGCAGAAGCCGCCGCAGGCGTCTTGGGCTTGCCCCCTTGTTTTTGGGGGCGAGACCCGCAGGCGCCTCCTCCGAGCCGGTGCTCGGCCGTCCTGCCCGCCCCCTCGCACAGGCAACAGTGCGGAGCGGAGGCTTTGCAGGTAGCGGCCTGGTGGCCGGCCCGACCGCAGCGGAAGCACACCTCGCTGCGGTCGACCTTTGATGAGCATCGGGCCGCCACGTGGCCCAGCTCGAGGCACTTGAAACATCGGAGGGCGCGTGCGGGCAGGGCCCTCACTTGGGCTGAGGCCCACCCCACCAATAATTTAGTGCCGGACAACTTTCTTGCGGCCGCCGTCGGGCAGGCCACCACGGTAGTGCCGAGCCCGTCTGGTCCGGCACGTATCCCGAAGGAGCGGATTTTCTCCTCTGGACAGTTGGTGGCCTGCGAGATCGCAGCCACCACCTCGTGGGCGGCGGTGCAGTCATCCAGGCCCGTCACCCTTACGCTCTGGGTCTTGATGGGTCTGGAGACTCTTACCACCGTCTCGTCCAACACCGAGCGCATCCGTTCGGCGAGGACATCCGCCAAGGGCCCGCTAGCCGCACCACCCGGAACCAAGAGCATCCGGGCGCCGGTGCGGGCCGTCTTCATTTTGACACCGCCTTTTATGCCGATGTCTGCGAGGCGAATCTTTTCTTTTGCCTCCAATGCCAGGTCGCATAGTCTCACCCCCTTCTCTGCCGCACCTGGCCGGAGAGTGAGGACCACTACCGATGTCCTTGGAGGGCGAACTCGCCTCGCCTTCTTCTTGGTGGGCGGCGCCTTTGGTTTTGACGGTGCCCTCTCTGTTGGCCCTTTCTGGGCCTTGGGGTGGGCCTTGGGTTGCCCCTTGGCCTGTGCTCTCTGCTTTTGTGGGGGTCTGCCTTGACTCTTGGCCTGATCCCCCTTCGCCTTCTTCGGCTTTTTGGCCACGGTAACCCACTCCTCTCGGTCAACGGGCTCCGGACCATCTTCCTGGCCGCTCACCGCGGCCACCGTGGCAGTGGCGGGAACGGACCTCTCGGTAGCGGCGGCAGTTTTTGCCGCCTTCCCCTTGCCTGCCCTTTTGGATGGAGGGACAGGTAGGGGCGGAAAATTCCTGTCCTCCCGGAGCTCGGCTCTACGGGGGGAGTTAGACCGCTGAGGGGCTGCTGGTGTTGCTGCAGCCTCCAGACGCGCCTCAAAGGCCGCGAGGCGGGAATCCATCACTGTCGTCATCTGAGCCGTGATGGACTCGACCATGTTTTTGATGCGCGTTTCCGTCCCTTTCATGATGAGGGTCTCGATTGAGGGATCTTCGACATCATCCGGAGGAGCACCAAGAGCTATCTTCAGCTCCTCACGCACCACATTCATCTCCAGCTGCAACCGAAGATTCTTGGCCTCTAGCGACGCGATCTCGTCTGTCGCCGTTCGGCCGCAGAGTTCCTTGGCCGCTTCGGTCGCAGCTTCCGCCGAATCTTTAAGGGCCTTCATAAAAGTGCCCTTAAGGCCCTTTGATGTTTTGGCCACGTGTGCCACTACATTCATGGACTCGAAGATTATATCCATCAAGTCCCTGGAAGCCGACATTTTCTCAAAAGGGTCTTTGGCCGTTAACAACGGCCTCCTGTTGACCCTTAGATCGACAAGGTTCTTCATTTTGTCGATCACACCTTGTTCGAAGTCGAGCTCCATTCTTTCCCGCTCGGCTTCGTTGGCCGATCTCTTGGCTTTCGCCAGACCAACATACTCGCCGGTGGTGGGGGGCCTGCCTCTTCCCCTCTTCACCGACTCCCCAGACGGCCCGGCCGACTCAACGTCACGCCACTCTTCGACGTCACTAGTCTCCTCGACGGGCCGTAACGTCTGACTGGGAGTTCTAGACTCCCCCTCCTTCTCAACATTTTCAGGGTGCTTCGTGGCAGTACTCGAACCCCTTCTTCCCTTCCTCTTCGATGGTACCTCGCCCTTCTCGGGCAACCTCTCCAGCACCACTTTCGGTGCCTGATCTCGCATAATGTGGGCCCCCCCAGAATACGGTAGGCCCTTGCCTGCACCCGAAGGCGCAGGGGGGGATTCTCCACCCTTTCGGGCGGTACCCCCCTGGGGTAGTACTTTTTCATTATGTGAACTCATCATTTACGCTATTTGGGTGTGGCGCTCGGGACCGGGTTTACCCCCCGGCCATGCAGCCCATCGGCGCGCCACGGGACCTTGAGCTTCGGGAGGGCTGTTATGGGTCCCCCAGCTCCAGCCCCCAAAGCTGGGGGATTCCGGACGGCGGGACTCGCATTTCCGCCGCGTGTCAGTCAGGCGTGGGTACGAACGCCAGACGACACCCCGGGACAGAACCTAGGGAGTCGCCTCGCGACGTAGCCTGCCCAGCAAGACCGACCGACAGCGGAGATGCTGTTCCCGCCCCAGGATCACTCTCTGTGCAGGCGCAGTCGAAATGGGAATGGTTTCGAATACCAAATCAGGGTACGGGACAGAACCCGGGACCCCAACCAGTATTCGAAACCAACCCACCGGGGACCGCGCCACGAACAGAGAGCGAAGTTGGGAAGGATGTGGGAAGTAGACGGGAAGAAAGGTAGGACTCCGTCGCCTCGGACGGGAGAGGGAGTGAGGCGACGGATACAACCTAACCTTTTTTTTTTTTTTTTTTTTTTTGGTATGAGGTGGAAAATGCTTGACGCACACCCCGCCGCCTGGGGATTGGCGACGAGGTAGTGTAGGACTCCCGTGCAATGCGCCCGTGCGCCCCCCACAGTTGACAAGGAGGACGCACGTCGCTGGTATACCCACTAAAAACCACCCCAGTGTTCCTCTTCTGCCCGGTGCCCGAGCGGGTGGGATATGCTTTCGCTTGCGCCTCCCGCCCGAGCGGGCTGGGCCGGCCATGGTGACGACGGCCGGCCTCTCTTGTGTGTCGGCCGGGGTGTGTGGATCTGACCCCGGCCGCCTCTGGCCTCTCACAGAGGTGAGAGGAGCGCGCGGAACACGTCGCGCCCCTCTTCCGGCCCGCTGACCTACGGCTCCCCTAGCCGTCAGGCCGCGTGGCCTTGGCCTGCGTCGACGGGGATTTCACTCTTCCCCGCCGTCGCTGGCCCTGGTGGGAGGGGGCTTGCTCCGATGGAGCTGGTGCCGCCTCACCCTCCCCCAGTTCTTGCTCTTGCGGCGGCGCAGAAGCCGCCGCAGGCGTCTTGGGCTTGCCCCCTTGTTTTTGGGGGCGAGACCCGCAGGCGCCTCCTCCGAGCCGGTGCTCGGCCGTCCTGCCCGCCCCCTCGCACAGGCAACAGTGCGGAGCGGAGGCTTTGCAGGTAGCGGCCTGGTGGCCGGCCCGACCGCAGCGGAAGCACACCTCGCTGCGGTCGACCTTTGAAGAGCATCGGGCCGCCACGTGGCCCAGCTCGAGGCACTTGAAACAACGGAGGGCGCGTGCGGGCAGGGCCCTCACTTGGGCTGAGGCCCACCCCACCAATAGTTTAGTGCCGGACAACTTTCTTGCGGCCGCCGTCGGGCAGGCCACCACGGTAGTGCCGAGCCCGTCCGGTCCGGCACGTATCCCGAAGGAGCGGATTTTCTCCTCTGGACAGTTGGTAGCCTGTGAGATCGCAGCCACCACCTCGTGGGCGGCGGTGCAGTCATCCAGGCCCGTCACCCTTACGCTCTGGGTCTTGATGGGTCTGGAGACTCTTACCACCGTCTCGTCCAACACCGAGCGCATCCGTTCGGCGAGGACATCCGCCAAGGGCCCGCTAGCCGCACCACCCGGAACCAAGAGCATCCGGGCGCCGGTGCGGGCCGTCTTCATTTTGACACCGCCTTTTATGCCGATGTCTGCGAGGCGAATCTTTTCTTTTGCCTCCAATGCCAGGTCGCATAGTCTCACCCCCTTCTCTGCCGCACCTGGCCGGAGAGTGAGGACCACTACCGATGTCCTTGGAGGGCGAACTCGCCTCGCCTTCTTCTTGGTGGGCGGCGCCTTTGGTTTTGACGGTGCCCTCTCTGTTGGCCCTTTCTGGGCCTTGGGGTGGGCCTTGGGTTGCCCCTTGGCCTGTGCTCTCTGCTTTTGTGGGGGTCTGCCTTGACTCTTGGCCTGATCCCCCTTCGCCTTTTTGGCCACGGTGATCCACTCCTCTCGGTCACCGGGCTCCGGACCATCTTCCTGGCCGCTCACCGGGGCCACCGTGGCAGTGGCGGGAACGGACCTCTCGGTAGCGGCGGCAGTTTTTGCCGTCTTTCCCTTGCCTGCCCTTTTGGATGGAGGGACAGGTAGGGGCGGAAAATTCCTGTCCTCCCGGAGCTCGGCTCTACGGGGGGAGTTAGACCGCTGAGGGGCTGCTGGTGTTGCTGCAGCCTCCAGACGCGCCTCAAAGGCCGCGAGGCGGGAATCCATCACTGTCGTCATCTGAGCCGTGATGGACTCGACCATGTTTTTGATGCGCGTTTCCGTCCCTTTCATGATGATGGTCTCGATTGAGGGATCTTCGACATCATCCGGAGGAGCACCAAGAGCTATCTTCAGCTCCTCACGCACAACATTCATCTCCAACTGCAACCGAAGATTCTTGGCCTCTAGCGACGCGATCTCGTCTGTCGCCGTTCGGCCGCAGAGTTCCTTGGCCGCTTCGGTCGCAGCTTCCGCCGAATCTTTAAGGGCCTTCATAAAAGTGCCCTTAAGGCCCTTTGATGTTTTGGCCACGTGTGCCACTACATTCATGGACTCGAAGATGATATCCATCAAGTCCCTGGAGGCCGACATTTTCTCAAAAGGGTCTTTGGCCGTTAACAACGGCCTCCTGTTGACCCTTAGATCGACAAGGTTCTTCATTTTGTCGATCACACCTTGTTCGAAGTCGAGCTCCATTCTTTCCCGCTCGGCTTCGTTGGCCGATCTCTTGGCTTTCGCCAGACCAACATACTCGCCGGTGGTGGGGGGCCTGCCTCTTCCCCTCTTCACCGACTCCCCAGACGGCCCGGCTGACTCAACGTCACGCCACTCCTCGACGTCACTAGTCTCCTCGACGGGCCGTAACGTCTGACTGGGAGTTCTAGACTCCCCCTCCTTCTCAACATTTTCAGGGTGCTTCGTGGCAGTACTCGAACCCCTTCTTCCCTTTCTCTTTGATGGTTCTTCGCCCTTCTCGGGCAACCTCTCCAGCACCACTTTCGGTGCCTGACCTCGCATAATGTGGGCCCCCCCAGAATACGGTAGGCCCTTGCCTGCACCCGAAGGCGCAGGGGGGGATTCTCCACCCTTTCGGGCGGTACCCCCCTGGGGTAGTACTTTTTCATTATGTGAACTCATCATTTCAACTTAGGGTTGTGGCGCTCGAGACCGGGTTTACCCCCCGGCCATGCAGCCCATCGGCGCGCCACGGGACCTTGAGCTTCGGGAGGGCTGTTATGGGTCCCCCAGCTCCAGCCCCCAAAGCTGGGGGATTCCGGACGGCGGGACTCGCATTTCCGCCGCGTGTCAGTCAGGCGTGGGTACGAACGCCAGACGACACCCCGGGACAGAACCTAGGGAGTCGCCTCGCGACGTAGCCTGCCCAGCAAGACCGACCGACAGCGGAGATGCTGTTCCCGCCCCAGGATCACTCTCTGTGCAGGCGCAGTCGGAATGGGAATGGTTTCGAATACCAAATCAGGGCACGGGACAGAACCCGGGACCCCAACCAGTATTCGAAACCATCCCACCGGGGACCGCGCCACGAACAGAGAGCGAAGTTGGGAAGGATGTGGGAAGTAGACGGGAAGAAAGGTAGGACTCCGTCGCCTCGGACGGGAGAGGGAGTGAGGCGACGGATGCTCGGGCACCTCGGGTACGCACACCCGTGCACTCCTCGGACAGAGGAGCGCCCCTGAGGGCAACCTAACCTAACCTAACCTAACCTTTTTTTTTTTTTTTTTTTTTTTGGTATGAGGTGGAAAATGCTTGACGCACACCCCGCCGCCTGGGGATTGGCGACGAGGTAGTGTAGGACTCCCGTGCAATGCGCCCGTGCGCCCCCCACAGTTGACAAGGAGGACGCACGTCGCTGGTATACCCACTAAAAACCACCCCAGTGTTCCTCTTCTGCCCGGTGCCCGAGCGGGTGGGATATGCTTTCGCTTGCGCCTCCCGCCCGGGCGGGCTGGGCCGGCCATGGTGACGACGGCCGGCCTCTCTTGTGTGTCGGCCGGGGTGTGTGGATCTGACCCCGGCCGCCTCTGGCCTCTCACAGAGGTGAGAGGAGCGCGCGGAACACGTCGCGCCCCTCTTCCGGCCCGCTGACCTACGGCTCCCCTAGCCGTCAGGCCGCGTGGCCTTGGCCTGCGTCGACGGGGTTTTCACTCTTCCCCGCCGTCGCTGGCCCTGGTGGGAGGGGGCTTGCTCCGATGGAGCTGGTGCCGCCTCACTCTCCCCCAGTTCTTGCTCTTGCGGCGGCGCAGAAGCCGCCGCAGGCGTCTTGGGCTTGCCCCCTTGTTTTTGGGGGCGAGACCCGCAAGCGCCTCCTCCGAGCCGGTGCTCGGCCGTCCTGCCCGCCCCCTCGCACAGGCAACAGTGCGGAGCGGAGGCTTTGCAGGTAGCGGCCTGGTGGCCGGCCCGACCGCAGCGGAAGCACACCTCGCTGCGGTCGACCTTTGATGAGCATCGGGCCGCCACGTGGCCCAGCTCGAGGCACTTGAAACATCGGAGGGCGCGTGCGGGCAGGGCCCTCACTTGGGCTGAGGCCCACCCCACCAATAGTTTAGTGCCGGACAACTTTCTTGCGGCCGCCGTCGGGCAGGCCACCACGGTAGTGCCGAGCCCGTCTGGTCCGGCACGTATCCCGAAGGAGCGGATTTTCTCCTCTGGACAGTTGGTGGCCTGCGAGATCGCAGCCACCACCTCGTGGGCGGCGGTGCAGTCATCCAGGCCCGTCACCCTTACGCTCTGGGTCTTGATGGGTCTGGAGACTCTTACCACCGTCTCGTCCAACACCGAGCGCATCCGTTCGGCGAGGACATCCGCCAAGGGCCCGCTAGCCGCACCACCCGGAACCAAGAGCATCCGGGCGCCGGTGCGGGCCGTCTTCATTTTGACACCGCCTTTTATGCCGATGTCTGCGAGGCGAATCTTTTCTTTTGCCTCCAATGCCAGGTCGCATAGTCTCACCCCCTTCTCTGCCGCACCTGGCCGGAGGGTGAGGACCACTACCGATGTCCTTGGAGGGCGAACTCGCCTCGCCTTCTTCTTGGTGGGCGGCGCCTTTGGTTTTGACGGTGCCCTCTCTGTTGGCCCTTTCTGGGCCTTGGGGTGGGCCTTGGGTTGCCCCTTGGCCTGTGCTATCTGTTTTTGTGGGGGTCTGCCTTGACTCTTGGCCTGATCCCCCTTCGCTTTCTTCGGCTTTTTGGCCACGGTGACCCACTCCTCTCGGTCACCGGGCTCCGGACCATCTTCCTGGCCGCTCACCGGGGCCACCGTGGCAGTGGCGGGAACGGACCTCTCGGTAGCGGCGGCAGTTTTTGCCGTCTTTCCCTTGCCTGCCCTTTTGGATGGAGGGACAGGCAGGGGCGGAAAATTCCTGTCCTCCCGGAGCTCGGCTCTACGGGGGGAGTTAGACCGCTGAGGGGCTGCTGGTGTTGCTGCAGCCTCCAGACGCGCCTCAAAGGCCGCGAGGCGGGAATCCATCACTGTCGTCATCTGAGCCGTGATGGACTCGACCATGTTTTTGATGCGCGTTTCCGTCCCTTTCATGATGATGGTCTCGATTGAGGGATCTTCGACATCATCCGGAGGAGCACCAAGAGCTATCTTCAGCTCCTCACGCACAACATTCATCTCCAGCTGCAACCGAAGATTCTTGGCCTCTAGCGACGCGATCTCGTCTGTCGCCGTTCGGCCGCAGAGTTCCTTGGCCGCTTCGGTCGCAGCTTCCGCCGAATCTTTAAGGGCCTTCATAAAAGTGCCCTTAAGGCCCTTTGATGTTTTGGCCACGTGTGCCACTACATTCATGGACTCGAAGATTATATCCATCAAGTCCCTGGAGGCCGACATTTTCTCAAAAGGGTCTTTGGCCGTTAACAACGGCCTCCTGTTGACCCTTAGATCGACAAGGTTCTTCATTTTGTCGATCACACCTTGTTCGAAGTCGAGCTCCATTCTCTCCCGCTCGGCTTCGTTGGCCGATCTCTTGGCTTTCGCCAGACCAACATACTCGCCGGTGGTGGGGGGCCTGCCTCTTCCCCTCTTCACCGACTCCCCAGACGGCCCGGCCGACTCAACGTCACGCCACTCTTCGACGTCACTAGTCTCCTCGACGGGCCGTAACGTCTGACTGGGAGTTCTAGACTCCCCCTCCTTCTCGACATTTTCAGGGTGCTTCGTGGCAGTACTCGAACCCCTTCTTCCCTTTCTCTTCGATGGTACCTCGCCCTTCTCGGGCAACCTCTCCAGCACCACTTTCGGTGCCTGATCTCGCATAATGTGGGCCCCCCCAGAATACGGTAGGCCCTTGCCTGCACCCGAAGGCGCAGGGGGGGATTCTCCACCCTTTCGGGCGGTACCCCCCTGGGGTAGTACTTTTTCATTATGTGAACTCATCATTTACGCTATTTGGGTGTGGCGCTCGGGACCGGGTTTACCCCCCGGCCATGCAGCCCATCGGCGCGCCACGGGACCTTGAGCTTCGGGAGGGCTGTTATAGGTCCCCCAGCTCCAGCCCCCAAAGCTGGGGGATTCCGGACGGCGGGACTCGCATTTCCGCCGCGTGTCAGTCAGGCGTGGGTACGAACGCCAGACGACACCCCGGGACAGAACCTAGGGAGTCGCCTCGCGACGTAGCCTGCCCAGCAAGACCGACCGACAGCGGAGATGCTGTTCCCGCCCCAGGATCACTCTCTGTGCAGGCGCAGTCGAAATGGGAATGGTTTCGACTACCAAATCAGGGCACGGGACAGAACCCGGGACCCCAACCAGTATTCGAAACCAACCCACCGGGGACCGCGCCACGAACAGAGAGCGAAGTTGGGAAGGATGTGGGAAGTAGACGGGAAGAAAGGTAGGACTCCGTCGCCTCGGACGGGAGAGGGAGTGAGGCGACGGATACTCGGGCACCTCGGGTACGCACACCCGTGCACTCCTCGGACAGAGGAGCGCCCCTGAGGGCAACCTAACCTAACCTTTTTTTTTTTTTTTTTTTTGGTATGAGGTGGAAAATGCTTGACGCACACCCCGCCGCCTGGGGATTGGCGACGAGGTAGTGTAGGACTCCCGTGCAATGCGCCCGTGCGCCCCCCACAGTTGACAAGGAGGACGCACGTCGCTGGTATACCCACTAAAAACCACCCCAGTGTTCCTCTTCTGCCCGGTGCCCGAGCGGGTGGGATATGCTTTCGCTTGCGCCTCCCGCCCGAGCGGGCTGGGCCGGCCATGGTGACGACGGCCGGCCTCTCTTGTGTGTCGGCCGGGGTGTGTGGATCTGACCCCGGCCGCCTCTGGCCTCTCACAGAGGTGAGAGGAGCGCGCGGAACACGTCGCGCCCCTCTTCCGGCCCGCTGACCTACGGCTCCCCTAGCCGTCAGGCCGCGTGGCCTTGGCCTGCGTCGACGGGGTTTTCACTCTTCCCCGCCGTCGCTGGCCCTGGTGGGAGGGGGCTTGCTCCGATGGAGCTGGTGCCGCCTCACCCTCCCCCAGTTCTTGCTCTTGCGGCGGCGCAGAAGCCGCCGCAGGCGTCTTGGGCTTGCCCCCTTGTTTTTGGGGGCGAGACCCGCAGGCGCCTCCTCCGAGCCGGTGCTCGGCCGTCCTGCCCGCCCCCTCGCACAGGCAACAGTGCGGAGCGGAGGCTTTGCAGGTAGCGGCCTGGTGGCCGGCCCGACCGCAGCGGAAGCACACCTCGCTGCGGTCGACCTTTGATGAGCATCGGGCCGCCACGTGGCCCAGCTCGAGGCACTTGAAACATCGGAGGGCGCGTGCGGGCAGGGCCCTCACTTGGGCTGAGGCCCACCCCACCAATAGTTTAGTGCCGGACAACTTTCTTGCGGCCGCCGTCGGGCAGGCCACCACGGTAGTGCCGAGCCCGTCCGGTCCGGCACGTATCCCGAAGGAGCGGATTTTCTCCTCTGGACAGTTGGTGGCCTGCGAGATCGCAGCCACCACCTCGTGGGCGGCGGTGCAGTCATCCAGGCCCGTCACCCTTACGCTCTGGGTCTTGATGGGTCTGGAGACTCTTACCACCGTCTCGTCCAACACCGAGCGCATCCGTTCGGCGAGGACATCCGCCAAGGGCCCGCTAGCCGCACCACCCGGAACCAAGAGCATCCGGGCGCCGGTGCGGGCCGTCTTCATTTTGACACCGCCTTTTATGCCGATGTCTGCGAGGCGAATCTTTTCTTTTGCCTCCAATGCCAGGTCGCATAGTCTCACCCCCTTCTCTGCCGCACCTGGCCGGAGGGTGAGGACCACTACCGATGTCCTTGGAGGGCGAACTCGCCTCGCCTTCTTCTTGGTGGGCGGCGCCTTTGGTTTTGACGGTGCCCTCTCTGTTGGCCCTTTCTGGGCCTTGGGGTGGGCCTTGGGTTGCCCCTTGGCCTGTGCTCTCTGCTTTTGTGGGGGTCTGCCTTGACTCTTGGCCTGATCCCCCTTCGCCTTCTTCGGCTTTTTGGCCACGGTCACCCATTCCTCTCGGTCACCGGGCTCCGGACCATCTTCCTGGCCGCTCACCGCGGCCACCGTGGCAGTGGCGGGAGCGGACCTCTCGGTAGCGGCGGCAGTTTTTGCCGCCTTCCCCTTGCCTGCCCTTTTGGATGGAGGGACAGGCAGGGGCGGAAAATTCCTGTCCTCCCGGAGCTCGGCTCTACGGGGGGAGTTAGACCGCTGAGGGGCTGCTGGTGTTGCGGCAGCCTCCAGACGCGCCTCAAAGGCCGCGAGGCGGGAATCCATCACTGTCGTCATCTGAGCCGTGATGGACTCGACCATGTTTTTGATGCGCGTTTCCGTCCCTTTCATGATGATGGTCTCGATTGAGGGATCTTCGACATCATCCGGAGGAGCACCAAGAGCTATCTTCAGCTCCTCACGCACAACATTCATCTCCAGCTGCAACCGAAGATTCTTGGCCTCTAGCGACGCGATCTCGTCTGTCGCCGTTCGGCCGCAGAGTTCCTTGGCCGCTTCGGTCGCAGCTTCCGCCGAATCTTTAAGGGCCTTCATAAAAGTGCCCTTAAGGCCCTTTGATGTTTTGGCCACATGTGCCACTACATTCATGGACTCGAAGATTATATCCATCAAGTCCCTGGAGGCCGACATTTTCTCAAAAGGGTCTTTGGCCGTTAACAACGGCCTCCTGTTGACCCTTAGATCGACAAGGTTCTTCATTTTGTCGATCACACCTTGTTCGAAGTCGAGCTCCATTCTCTCCCGCTCGGCTTCGTTGGCCGATCTCTTGGCTTTCGCCAGACCAACATACTCGCCGGTGGTGGGGGGCCTGCCTCTTCCCCTCTTCACCGACTCCCCAGACGGCCCGGCCGACTCAACGTCACGCCACTCTTCGACGTCACTAGTCTCCTCGACGGGCCGTAACGTCTGACTGGGAGTTCTAGACTCCCCCTCTTTCTCAATATTTTCAGGGTGCTTCGTGACAGTACTCGAACCCTTTCTTCCCTTTCTCTTAGTTGGTACTTCGCCCTGCTCGGGCAACCTCTCCAGCACCACTTTTGGTGCCTGACTTCGACTAATGTGGGCCCCCCCAGAATACGACGGGCCCTTGCCTGCACCCGAAGGCACAGGGGGGGATTCTCCACCCTTTCGGGTGGTACCCCCCTGGGGTAATACTTTTTCACTATTCGAACTCATCATTTACGCTATTTGGGTGTGGCGCTCGGGACCGGGTTTACCCCCCGGCCATGCAGCCCATCGGCGCGCCACGGGACCTTGAGCTTCGGGAGGGCTGTTATAGGTCCCCCAGCTCCAGCCCCCAAAGCTGGGGGATTCCGGACGGCGGGACTCGCATTTCCGCCGCGTGTCAGTCAGGCGTGGGTACGAACGCCAGACGACACCCCGGGACAGAACCTAGGGAGTCGCCTCGCGACGTAGCCTGCCCAGCAAGACCGACCGACAGCGGAGATGCTGTTCCCGCCCCAGGATCACTCTCTGTGCAGGCGCAGTCGGAATGGGAATGGTTTCGAATACCAAATCAGGGCACGGGACAGAACCCGGGACCCCAACCAGTATTCGAAACCATCCCCCCGGGGACCGCGCCACGAACAGAGAGCGAAGTTGGGAAGGATGTGGGAAGTAGACGGGAAGAAAGGTAGGACTCCGTCGCCTCGGACGGGAGAGGGAGTGAGGCGACGGATACTCGGGCACCTCGGGTACGCACACCCGTGCACTCCTCGGACAGAGGAGCGCCCCTGAGGGCAAACCTAACCTAACCTAACCTAACCTAACCTAACCTAACCTAACCTAACCGGGAATTTAACATAAAACACAATACTAAAATTAAACCCAGAAATAAATAGAAATTTAACATAAAATTTAACATAGGAAGTCCAATTTAATAGAAATTAACAGAATTAACAGAATCAAAAACAAGTTACATTTACAAATACGTCACAGCTCTTCAACACTTCATACGTAGGGAAGATTGAACACTTAAAATTAAGTTCAGCCAGCCGAGTGGTATAGAGCTCTGGGTAGATTAGGATTTACCGAGATTCAAACCCGAACACAAAAATTGTAAAAAATTTATGTTTTTTTCGTCTTTAATATCCGTAAATTTTATTGGGATTTTTCGGGGATAAAAATTTGAAATCTTAAACAAAGTCTGATATAAACAGAACTATATAACTATCAAAACCAACTATTTACTTGTATTATTTAAATATATTCTTTCTCAAAGCCCCCCAACCTTTAGTTAATTAAGTTAGGTCGATTTTGGTCCCACCCCCGAGCGACGATCAGGCATATAGTTGTCTGCGGTAAGGCTCGGACTCAGAACAGGCACCTGGAACAGAGAGCGGCTAAACTTAGAGTAGTATTAGACATAGTGTACCCTATTGGGGCACTAATTAGTGTAATTTAGGTTAACGGTGGACCCCTATTGGGCACCTTAAATTGTTGTCTAGTCTGTAAGTTACAAAATATTGTTGAGTAGTTTTAAGTTTTGCTATTGTTAATTAGTTTTAAGGTCTATTGACCAACCGTCTCCCTATTGGAGACGTAATAGTAATAATTGTATTAGTTTTACTTAGTTTTAAGTACTATATCTTTAAATATTGACTGTGTCCCTTATTGGGGCAATTTTATAATTGTGTTGTCTGTGTGTGACAGTCCCCTATTGGGACCTCAAGAATTTATTCTAATCGTAAGGCTGATTTTATTGTATTTTTCGAATTGTATTAGTGTTTTATTTTGTCATTTTGACCGCCACCCTTATTGGTGGCGATAAGATTTTAAATTAGGTTAGGTTTTAATATATAGTGGAAGACCAACATGGCAACAATTGCCAAAAATATAAAGAACGTGGTGGTCACACACGCAACAAAGAAGGAAATTAAGGACAAAGCCAAGGAGGCGCAGGTAAGTGAGCCCCTCGGACAGACTCAAAGACAAACAGTGACCCCCGGAGAGGACCTGACAGTCACAGCATCCGCCAATAAACTCTATCAGGCTGCGAAGGCCCAGCTGGAACTCTCCGGGAACCTGAAGACCACGATAAAGGAAACCGTCTTGGCTAGCCTTATGGGGCTATATGAGACGGTGCTCCATCAGCACGAGCGTCTTCAGGAACTGGAGATTCAGCTGGAACGTACACAGGGCCAGAGAGAGAAAGAATTAAAAGAAAAGGCTGAGGAAATGGCGAGGAAAGTGGAGACGTTGACTGAGAGACTGGCCTCTAATGATACGACATTACTTATTAGGGAGGTCATCGCTAATACGGAAATCATCCGTAAGATGATCTCCCACGACGTTATGGACCGGTTCGACGAATATCCTCCGGGGCGTGCGCTGTGCGGAAACGTCAAAAAGCTTGAGAGCCTGACAGAGGACGTAAAGGAAATAAAGACAACTACGGATAAGACAGGGAAAATGGTGGAGGAGACAATTAGGAAAATGGAGGAAAGCGGACACAGGGTGGAAGAAGTACTAAGGAAAACAGAGGAAACAAAAGGAAAGATGGAAGTATTAGAGGAGAAGGTTGGGGAAGTAGGAAAAAAGGTGGCAGATACGGAGAAAGCCATCGAGGAGACCGGTAAAGCCATGGTGGACTTCAAAGTATCGGGCGTATCATACGCTGAAACGGCCAAAGTCCCAAGGAAGACGGCGACTCCTCCGAACCGAATGGCACCCAACCACGCATTTATAGTATCCTCCACCATCGATAAGGACACAAGCGAGAATGTCATGGAGAAAGTCCGAGGAGCACTTGACGCAAAGCGAACGGGCATCCAGGTAAGCAGGATACGAAAGGTGAAGGACGGAAAGATAGTCATTAGCTGCGGAAACCGGGACGAAATCGCGAAAATTGAGGACAGACTGAGGGATAGGGAGGACCTGAAGGCAGAGCTCGCAGTAGGTAGGGACCCTAGAGTGCTCATTAGGAACCTGTTCGCCTACAACACCGAGGCGGACATCATCGAGTCTCTCAAGACCCAAAATAAACGCCTATGGTCCAGCATGGAGACGAAGCACTTTAGGGTCAAGGAGGTTTACCGCAGGAAAGCGCGCAACCCCCACCAGGCACACGTGGTGCTTCAGGTCTCCCCTCAGGTTTGGAAAAGGCTCACCGAGGCGGAGACCATTTACATCGATATACAGGGCTTGGTGGCCGAGGACCAGTCGCCATTGACTCAGTGTACCCGCTGCTTAGGGTTCGGCCATGGGCGCAGGTCGTGCAAAGAGGCGGAGGATCTCTGTAGCCATTGCGGAGGACCACACGTGCGGGCAAAATGCCCGCGCAAGGACGCCGGAGAACCGCCTGTTTGCAGGAACTGCGAACGGGCTGGACTTCGGGACACGGGTCACACTGCCTTCGGTGAGGAGTGCCCAATCCGCCAAAGGTGGGAAGGGATAGCGCGCGCCTCGGTAGCGTATTGCTGAGGGCACCGCGGCGATGACAACGGATGGTGATGAATGTGAGGAGCGCTTTGTAGTATACCAGGCAAACCTCCAACGGAAAAGGTTAGCGACACAGGAGTTGGTCATGACGGCCCACGAGAGGGGCGTTGGTGTGGCCCTGGTCCAGGAACCATACGTGGGAGCGGAAGGGCGTGTCGCTGGTCTCCCTGCCGTCCGGGTATTCCAAAAAGAGACTGCCAGATCCAAGCCGGTTAAGGCCGCGGTCATGGTTCTCGACGAAAAGATCGAGGTCCTAATGGACTCTCGAATTGTCACCGAGAACATTGTGGCCGTAACCCTCAAAACTGGCAGGTGGACACTGGTAGTGGTTTCGGCGTACCTGGAGGGCAGTGAGCCCATTGAACCGTACCTGATGCAGTTGCGGGGGCTGCTGGACCAGGTCGATACCAACAGGGTCCTCGTGGGTGGGGATTTTAACGCTTGGAGCCCGTGGTGGGGAAGTGTTGAGGAGGACGCTCGGGGGGAAACTCTGAGGGGATTCTTCGACGACTCGGACCTGCACGTGTTGAACAGGGGAGTCGTTCCGACCTTCGACACAATCCGGGGGGGTAGAAGATTTACCAGTCACGTCGATGTGACTGTCTGCACCCCCGGATTATTAAGTAGTGTCCAAAGTTGGAAGGTGGACGACTCCGTGACTAGCTCAGATCACAGGGCAATACGTGTAGGCCTGAGTCTGGAAAGGCCCACTGGAGGGACCACCAGGCGGACGACTCGGCGCTTCAACACCAAAGATGTCGACTGGGATCGTTTCACCAGGGTAGTCAGGGAAGAGTACTCATCGCGCGATTTAACACCTGAGCGGGTGGGTGCTCTACGGGATCGAAACGCCTTGGAAGAGACAGTTAGGGATTACCTTGCCTGTATTGAGGCTGCGAGCCTCAAGGTGATCCCTGCGGCGAAACCTCCCAAGCCGCGCAAGGGCTTTCCCTGGTGGAACGGCGAACTCGAGGGACTGCGGCGCGAGGTTAACACCAAGCGTCGTAGGATTCGGTGCGCAGCGCCCAGACGGCGTCAGTATGTTGTCGACGACTACCTGGTCGCTAAAGCTGAGTACGAGCGTAGGGTTGTGAACGCCCAAACAGAAAGCTGGAAGGCCTTCTGCTCAATGCACGAGCGGGAATCCATGTGGGACGGCATCTACCGAGTGTTGAGAAGGGCGTCAGGCCGCCACGAAGACCATCTGATCGTGGAGGGGGGAGTAACCCTAGGTCCGGAACAATCGGTGGAGCTCCTGGCCCGGACGTTCTTCCCGGACGATGATGCTAGTAAGGATGATGAGATCCACGCGGTCATCAGAAGCCGGGCGGAACTGGCTAGTGTGCAGCTCCCGGAAGACCGCATAGACCCGCACTTCACCAGCGGGGAATTGCGAAGGACCCTGGGTAGCTTTAACCCCAAAAAGGCACCGGGGCCCGATGGATTCACCAGCGACATATGTGCTTCGGCCATTTTCGCTGAAATCGAGCTCTTCCGGAGCATCGCAAACCGGTGTCTTGACCTGGCGTGCTTCCCAGCGCCGTGGAAGGAGGCATCTGTCGTGGTGCTGAGGAAGCCCTCGAGGGAGGACTACAGCCGCGCGAAGTCATATCGCCCCATTGGACTCCTTTCCATCCTGGGCAAGATATTGGAAAAGATGCTGGTGCGAAGACTACGCTGGTACATCTTGCCCAAGTCTAATGGTAGGCAGTATGGCTTCACACCCCAACGTAGCACGGAGGACGCGCTGTATGACCTTATGCAGCACGTCAGAGGCATCCTACACAGGAAGGAGACCGCCCTACTGGTCTCTCTCGACATCGAGGGGGCGTTTGACAACGCCTGGTGGCCAGCTATAAAGTGCCGTTTGATTGAGAAGGGATGCCCTGTGAACTTGCGGCGCCTGGTCGATGACTACCTGAGGGACCGAACCGTGACAGTGCAGTATGCCGGGAGAACTGCGCGGAAGGCGACGACCAAAGGCTGCGTCCAGGGCTCCATCGGGGGGCCGCTGTTTTGGAACCTCCTCCTGGACCCTTTACTGGACGCCTTGGAGGGGCTGGGCGTGCACGTGCAGGCGTTCGCCGACGACGTGGTGCTGGTATTCTCGGGGCACAGCGCCACCGACATCCAGCGCGATGCCAATGCCGCGTTAGCCTGTGTGCGGGAGTGGGGTGTGCGGAACAAGCTCAACTTCAGCGCTGAGAAGACCAAAGCAATGCTGGTCACTCGCAAGCTCAAGTACGACACTCCACTCGTGCACATGGGCGGGCAGAGCATCGCGATGGAGCCCGAACTTAAGATCCTGGGCGTCATCGTCGACAACAAGCTGACATTCAACAGTCATGTGAGGTTCGTCTGTCGAAAGGCGACGAACCTCTACAGGCGGTTGTCGACGATGGCTAAAGTCGAGTGGGGGTTGTGTCCGGAGATTATTCGCACCATATACGTCGCGGTGATAGAGCCCATTATCATGTACGGTGCAAGCTCCTGGGCCAAGGCTGCTGAAAAGATCTCTGTGCAGAAGGCCCTCAGCGTTGTGCAGAGGGGGTTTGCACAGAAGATCGCCAAATGCCACCGTACGGTGTCGCTCAATGCGGCACTGATATTGTCGGGTCTCCTCCCGTTGGATCTTCGGATCTGGGAGGCCGCTCGGCTGTATGAGTGCAAAAGGGGTCGTCCCATTCCTGAGCTGGACCGAAGAGAGCTGGAGGAGCGTGTTGCCTTTTGGGAGGCTCCCCACCCCGCCGAGGAACCGGACATTCACTATGAATGTCTGGAAGATATGCAGCCTGAGACTGTGGCTCGACTACAGATGCCCGATCATCTGATTTACACCGATGGGAGTAAGTCAGATGATGGGGTTGGGGCTGCATATACCTACTGGCGGTGTGGGGCCGAGATCAGGACCAAACGGATGCGGCTCGAGCCACTGTGCACAGTCTTCCAGGCGGAGTTGCTCGCGATTAGCCAGGCCACGGATCTGGTTATCCGAGCAAGGCTGCAAAGGGCGGCTGTGCTCAGTGATTCGAGGTCCTCACTGGATTTGGTCAGGAACCCGGACACGCGCCATCCCCTCGCTACCCATATTCGCGAGAATATAGCGGAGATTGAGGGGAGTGGCAATACACTCAGGCTCTTTTGGGTCCGCGCTCACGTGGGAATCCCCGGCAACGAGCGCGCCGACGAGTTGGCAGGGCAGGCAGCCAGGCAGACTAGGAGTGCTCCGGCCTACGATAGGTGTCCGGTATCATATGTCAAAAGGAGGCTGAGGACCGAGGCGGTCCAAAAATGACAGCAGCGGTACGCTGGTGGAGCCACAGCGGAGGTCACGCGCATGTTCTTCCCGGATGCGTCGCGAGCGTACAAGGTCCTCAGGAGCATCGACAAGACTACGGAATGGGCGCAGACTCTGACCGGACACGGGGGGTTCTCTGCGTACCTCCATAGGTTTAAGTTGAAGGACAATCCTGTTTGCGTGTGTGGCCAAGCGTCTGAAACAGTGCAGCACCTGCTCCTAGAATGCATGAGGCACGACCGGGACAGGTGTGACCTGGAGAATGCTGTAGGCGCAAAACTCGTGGAGAATAACATAGCTGAGATAATGGCGAACAAGCACTCCAGGCCGCACTTGGAGCGGTTCTGCCTCAAGGTAGTCAGGGCTGCAATAAAAAGAAATAAAACTAGATAAGAAATAATGTAACAAGATCAATTTAATGAATATATAATAATAATGATATAGGTTAAGGGCTGCGGAAAAATAATAAATGGAAAATAAATGTAATCAAAACGTAATAAACAGATATAAGAAATGTTATACAAAAAAAAAAAAAAAAAAAAAAAAAAAAAAAAAAAAAAAAAAAAGGAAAGAAATTGATAATCATAAACAAAAGTAAAAGAAGTCAAAAGAAAACATTCAACAAGAATAAAAGAAGCTGGAAAAGAGAAGTCCCTAAAAGAAGGAATACTTGGCGCTTAAAATAAAATAAATAAATTAAAGGAAACAAAACAAATAAATATAAGGATAATTGTAATTTATTATAAGAAAACAAAAATGTCATTCATTAAAGTGAGAATAAATGTATTATTAGTATAAGAAACAATGTATTAGAATATAAATAAATGTAATAGCAATAAGGAAATAAAATAAAAGATTAAAAGAAGCCAAGGGAAAAAGAGTACGGCAGGGCAAAAAAGAAAATTAAGAAAGCCGAAAAAAGCACAGTCCCCAAAAGAATGTTTGGCGAAAGTTACTGGTTACGCCAGTAGAAAAAGCAGCCCACAAATAAAAAAAAAAAAAAAAAAAAAAAAAAAAAAAAACCTAACCTAACCTAACCTAACCTAACCTAACCTAACCTAACCTAACCTAACCTAACCTAACCTAACCTAACCTAACCTAACCTAACCTATACCTAACCTAACCTAACCTAACCTAACCTAACCTAACCTAACCTAACCTAACCTAACCTAACCTAACCAGTCGCGCTCTGACAGCCGGAGCGAGCGGTCGCAACCACATTGTTTCCGCGCAAAAAATATTTCCTAAGTTTTGAAAATCGAAAATTCTTTAAATAAAATACATAAGTGGGTTTTTCTTTCGTGAAGAACTCGAATAAATACTACGATTGACGATCATATAAACGACTTAGTGATAGGTTAGGTTAATTATTATACTGACCGCCTCCATTTACAAGGCAATAAACAAAAGGAACTATACATAGGAAGAAATTTAAATGTACTAACCTTATTTTATACGTATTATTGACAATTTAACGAGGTTTATACGACCGATATTAGCTTAAGTTTTATAGTGACCCTTTACATCCGTGTTTTAACTAGGTTTTTACGACCTTTATATTATTGACATTAATTAATATTATTCACATTAATTAAACCCCTTATAAGATGTTGCGCTCACCGGTGGGTACCAAAAAACCTACGGAACACACCCAGTTAGCTAGCCAGCCAAATCCAACTACCACGGAACTTTTAAATAAGACAGTGACAGTAAGGAGAAGCGTGGGTGAAATTGAAGCCCGCCTGGAGAACCCCCAGCCGGACAGACCAAAGTACACGAGCAAGCTCGCCGAAGCGAAGGCCTGCGTACAGAAGGTCAAAATGCAACTGGGGGCCTCCCGAAATACGAAAAAAGAGATTGTCACTGAGGTGCTAGGTGCAGTAGAGCGACTGTACCAGATGGTTAAGGAGTCCCTAGGGGCCCTCAAGCCGACTGGTAGAACCGAAAGTGAAATGAGAGATGAGACAGTGAATAGAGAAAAGAAAGAGGATGAAGGGAAAAATGAGAGAGCCATCCTTGGCCAAACAGAAATTATGGGAAAACTAGAGGAAAACAACAAGATTCTGATGGAAAATAAAGAAAAACTGGAAAGGCTCAGCTTGTTGATGGAGAGCACGACCAACATCGCAAGAACGAGCTATGCGGGCAGTACTTCGATTGGAACCTCTAAGAGACTCCCTGAAGCAAGGGCCCTGCATTCGGTGGTGGTGTCCTCCAGCATCGAACAGGAGACAGGGGATGAAGTCATTCAGAGGATTAGGGAAACGGTAGATGCCAAGGATGGGTGGGTGAGAGTTGAAAGAGTAAGGAAGGTGAAAGATAGGAAAGTGATTGTGGGGTGTGCGTCAGAGGAGGAAAGGGAGAAGGTGAAAAGCAGATTAAAAGGGAACCCGGAATTGAAAGTGGATGACGTGAGGAACAAGGATCCTCTATTAAATTTCAGAGACGTTCTAAGTTACAATGACGACAAGGAGGTCATAAAGGCCCTTATAAATCAAAACAAGCGCGTCTTTGAAAAGATAGAGGAGAACGAAGTGAGGTTGGAAGTTCTATACAGGAGAAGAGCAAGGAACGCCCACCAATGCCACATCATAGCCAGGGTATCGCCCAAGGTGTGGGCCGGCTTCCTAGAGGAGGGGATAGCCTATATTGACCTGCAAAGGGTGAAAGTGGCGGACGAGTCCCCGTTGGTGCAGTGCTTGCGCTGTCTAGGGTATGGGCATACGAGGAAGTACTGTAGAGAGGAGGAAGAAAGTTGCAGCCACTGTGGAGGTCCTCACAAGAGGATCGACTGCCAACAGAGGCTGCAGGGAGAGCCCCCGCGGTGTTGCAATTGCTCACGCGCGGGGTTGGACAGTGTAGGGCACGGTACCTATGGGGACGATTGCCCGATCCGAAGGAAGTGGGACAGCCTGGCTAGGTCAGCTGTGGCATATTGCTAAGGTGGTGAAGGGCAGCGCCGCAAATTTCCAGTACAAATTTTTACAGGCTAATCTTCAGCGGAGCAGGCTAGCCACCGACGAGCTAATGCTCGAAGCCACCAAGAGGAAAGTGTGCGTTGCTTTGCTGCAAGAGCCCTATGTGGGAGGGGTGAGAAGAATGAAGGACTACCGAGGAGTGAGGATTTTCCAGGGAGAGGCTGCAGATAACGGGACGGTCAAATCGGCCATCGCCATCTTCGATGCCGACCTCGACGTAGTGCAGTACCCAGCACTTACCACCACAAACATTACCGTGCTCGGCATACGCACCCGTGCCTGGGAAGTCCACGTAGTCTCCTTCTACTTCGAGCCAGACCAACCCATAGGGCCCTACCTTGATCATCTTATGAAGATAGGAGGAAGCTTGGGTACACATAGGATGGTCATGGGCGGCGACGCAAACGCGAAATGCCCGTGGTGGGGTGGCACGGCCGAAGACCCGCGGGGGGTTGAAATGTCCGATCTACTGGAAAGTATGAGTATGCAGGTGCTCAATAACGGTGACGTCCCCACCTTCGACACGATTCGTGGGGGAAAAAGGTACACGAGCTACGTGGATGTGACGGCCTGTTCGGCCGACTTGCTGAACCAAGTGGACAACTGGGGAGTCGTGGATGGGCTCACAAATTCGGATCACCACGGTATAACTTTTGACATTAGACAACATAAATCCACAGGCACAGACATAATACGAACCACACGCATATACACCACAAAAAAGGCAAACTGGGGCCAGTTTCGTGAGAAACTGGCACGGCTAATGTCGGACAGGCAAATGACACTACACAACGTTAATACAATACACAGCACACAACAATTAGAACAAACAATAGACAGTTACACGGAAGTCATTACACAAACATGCAGAGACACAATGCCACACAAAAAACACAAACAGACACTCACCATGCCGTGGTGGACCGAGGAGCTCGCCCAGATGAAGAAGCAGTTGTCCACGAAGAGACGTAGGATCCGGAACGCAGCGCCGATTCGCAGAGACCGCGTAGTGAAACTATACCTGGAAGCAAAAGAGATGTATGAAAATGAAGTAAATAAGGCTCAGACTGAAAGTTGGAAGAGATTTTGTGAAAAACAGGATAGAGAGGGTGTCTGGGAGGGTATTTACAGGGTGATGAGCAGGGTTTCCAGGAGAGAGGAGGATCTACCTCTCACGAGGGATGGAACTGTCCTCGATCCTGATGGTTCGGCTGCGTGGCTGGCCGATACTTTTTACCCGGAGGACCTGGAGGAGGATGAGGGGGAGGACCATCGCAGAGTTCGGACGCTGGTGAAATCGTTAGACTCTGGGCCGCCGTCTGGGGGGGTGGACCCCCCCTTCATCATGGAGGAACTGGACAGGGCCCTAAAGTCCTTTAATCCCAAAAAGGCCCCGGGGGTGGATGGCTTCACGGCTGACATATGCTCTCACGCTGTGAATTGCGACGCTGCATGGTTCCTTGCTCTGCTGAACAGGTGCCTCGCCCTCGCCTACTTCCCTAAATCGTGGAAACGGGCAACGGTGGTGGTTTTAAGGAAGCCGGGTAGGGAATCGTATAGCGTCCCAAAAGCCTACCGACCGATAGGCCTCCTGCCTGTCCTTGGAAAAGTTTATGAGAAGATGCTGGTGGCCCGACTCAGGCATTGTGTGCTGCCCACCCTCTGCCCGAACCAGTACGGATTTATGCCACAAAAAAGCACCGAAGACGCCCTCTATGCCCTAGTGAACCACATTAGGAAGGTCAGGGAAGAGAAGAAGATCGCCGTTGTGGTATCGCTGGACATAGAGGGGGCCTTTGATAGTGCCTGGTGGCCAGCCATGAAGATGCGTCTGGCTGAGGTGGGGTGCCCGGATGGTCTGAGGCGGGTCATCAGCAGCTACCTGAGTGAAAGAGAGGTATGTTTAAGATATGCCGGGAGGGAAGTGAGTAGAGAGACAAACAGGGGGTGCGTGCAGGGCTCCATAAGTGGACCTATCCTGTGGAACCTTTTGCTAGACCCCCTTTTATGGATGCTGAAGGAAGAAAAAGTATACTCTCAAGCGTTTGCAGATGATGTAGTGATAGTGTTCGAAGGGATGAATGCTAGTGAGATTGAGCGAAAGGCAAACGTTGTCTTATCAAGAGTGAAAGGGTGGGGAGAGAAGAACAAGCTGAAGTTTGCTCCCCACAAAACGAATACGATGGTAGTCACTAATAAATTAAAATATGACACCCCGAGGTTGTTAATGGGCGCAACAGCAATTCAGCACAAGGCCGAGTTAAAAATATTAGGCCTTACAATAGACGATAAGCTCACTTTTAATAGCCACCTGGACAGCACCTGCAAAAAGGCGATAGATAGGTACAAAATGCTGTCCAGGACAGCAAAAATTAGTTGGGGACTTCACCCGTCCATTATAAAAATTATTTATAACGCAGTGGTGGAGCCGACGGTCTTGTACGCAGCAGCCGCGTGGGCCCCGGCCGCCAAAAAGCTGGGTGCGAGGAGGAGACTTGGGGCCATCCAGCGACCCTTCGCCCTCAAAATGTGTAGGGCCTATCGAACGGTCTCCCTGAACTCTGCTCTGGTGTTGGCTGGGCTGCTTCCCCTAGATCTCAGAGTACGCGAGGCCGCGGCATTATATGAAATCAAAAAGGGTGCGGATCACCCAATACTGAAGGATAGGGAGGTGGAGCGGCCGGTTCCAGCACTGGGGGCCCCGCATCCCGTAAAGCAGACGGGACTGAGGTTCGGCGTGTTAAACGAAGAGCGGTATATAAATGCCACAGAATCATATATTCTGCGCATCTATACAGACGGCAGTAAGATTGACGGTCGAGTCGGAGCCGCGCTCTCTTTTTGGGAGGGCGAGGCCGAGACGAAAACCGTCAAGCTCGCTTTGTCGACCTACTGCACTGTATACCAGGCCGAGCTTCTGGCCCTGAACCGAGCGGTGTGTGAGGCTAACAAAGACGGGAGATCTCCTGTCGGGATCTTCAGCGACTCCAGATCGGCACTCGAGGCGGTAACCATGGGCTCACCACATCCCCTCGCCGAACACGCAAGATATGTCCTTCGGGAAACATTGCTCCAAGACAGGGAGGTTGCCCTGTTTTGGATAAAAGCGCACGCGGGGATGAGAGGGAATGAGAGGGTTGACCAGCTGGCAAAAGAGGCCGCTTTGGGGTCGAAAAAGAAACCCGACTACGACCTATGTCCCGTCTCGTTCGTTAGACGAGAGCTCCGAAAGGAGACGCTCGGCGAGTGGGAGGAGAGGTATGTGTCGGGAGGAACCGCGGGTGGCACGAAGCTCTTCTTCCCGAGCGCTGCTGCTGCGTACAATATTGTGAGAAACATGGACATAACGCACCGCACGACACAATTCATCACTGGGCACGGTGGGTTTTCCTCGTATTTGAAAAAATTCAAGTGCGCGGAGAGCTCATTGTGTGCATGTGGTGAAGGTAAAGAAGAAACCGTTTCTCACCTACTGTGTGAGTGCCCGATCTTCGCGAAAGATAGGTTTAATATTGAGCAAGAATTGGGCGCGGCACTAGTGGAGGAGAACCTAAGCCTGATAATGGCCAGCAAAGGGAGAGATAAATTTATCGACTTTGGTAATAAAATAACAAAGATCGTGAATTTAAGAAATGGGGGAAAGCTGGCCAACAAATAGGTGTTGTGTCGTATGATGCGTTCTGTCCACATTGTGAATGAAAATTCCCATTTTTCGCGTCCCATTTTTTTGTGTATTTCTCTTTTGGTCTTCAAATATTAAAATATTAAATTAATGATAAACTAATTACTACACATTAAAAGAAAAAGGGCCTTGACTATGTCAGGGGGCTTATTTTGATTTTCTAAATTCTAAATTAAAAAAAAAAAAAAAAAAAAAAAAAACCTAACCTAACCTAACCTAACCTAACCTAACCTAACCTAACCTAACCTAACCTAACCTAACATAACCTAACCTAACCCAGTCGCCCCGCGCACGCCGTCGCGATAACACTTAGAACAAGGGAGCTCCGCGGAAAAAAAATCATAAAAATAGGTTTTTTATGATAATCACATAGTGCGACATATCATCAGAAGCGCCGTCGTGAGCTCCACAAAACTACATCAACCGCGCGGCAATTGGATTTCGGTGCAGTGTTTAAAGTGGAAAAAACCGTGTTTTTACAACTAAAACTGGATTTTCTCAAAAACGGATCGAGTGACACCCAGATCTGAAAGTGCAGTTAGAAGCGCCTCGGCGAGCTCTACAACCCTGCCGAGTTTGCCTTCCTTGCCACTGAAGACTGTGGAGAAAATCCAGTTTGAAAATCGACCACGTGGTGACCACGTGTGACCAACTTCCTGGATACTGCGCCGAAATAGCCGTGCGATACATCAGAAGAAGCGCCTCATCGAGGTCTACACAGGGACACATCGGGAGGGAAGATTGGAGAGGAGCCAGCCGGGATATTCAACAAAAACCAGGTTTGAGGTTAAAATTTCGCAACTTCTGACCTAAATATCTCGGCAACAAGATCGGTAACCCCCATTTTTTCTTCCGCTGTCAACACCGACCACCCGAGTACTACAATCGACCCATACTGGCCGAGGCGATCCCGCCCAAGTCAAGCCAGGAATAGACGGAAAACCGTTTCCACGTGCTTGACCAAATCTGCCAGTATTGTGCCCACGAGGTTTTTAGCGAGGGATCTACGTGGCCCCCATCGAGAAGACCTCAAAACTGCCTTTAGAAAAATTTTAGATAGTATAGTTTTTAAGTTATAGCATTTAGAAATTTGCACCTTGTAATTGCAATATTAAGGGCTGGTTTGCATGTAAAATCTGCAAATTTTTGCTATAGCTGCGCACAAGCCCACACAACATCCCTATCCAAGAAAAAAACAAATTTTTCTAACCGGGTGGGAATATAAAATAAAAACACTCTTTATGCTAAATTCAACTTTAAAAATACTTACAAAAAATCAGCACACTCAAAATCACACTGTGCACACCCACATAGACCAGTAGTATCCCCCCCTCATTTTTTCAGATTTTTAAAACTCATATTTTGATTTTTAATAAATTTTTAGTGTTTATTTCAAAAAATAACAAAATATATCTAATAAATTAAGTCAAAACTCCCCCCATCGTAATCAAAACACGAAGACCGACCGTTTGAGCCCAAACACGGTCAAATTCGACCCATAGATCGCTGAGTTTCAAAATTCAGAATTATTTGGGCGCCATTTTGGATTTTTTCAAAGTGTAATATCTCAGCAACTACTGGTCTGATCGACACGGGGTTTTCAACCCCACTCACAACACCACACTATACACCCTTTCCATACGGAAAACACACCCCTAAAAATCACCCCCTTTTTTTTTTGCTTCCCCCCCTCCAGTAAGTCCTTCCCATCCCAACGAACCCACTCCCGTGCAAATCGGACCGGTACTTCCGGAGATATCCGTGTTTGTTTTTCGAGCTGACGTCATCGGCGCCATCTTGGAAAACTTAGAACCGGCATATCTCCGTAAATATTAGTCGTACGGAGACGGGGTTTTGACTGCTGGCATCAGCGTCGAAACGCAAACCGATCCCGCCTATTTGCTGACCCCAAAAAATCCACCCCTATTTTTGCACCTCATCCCCTTAAAAAAGCCCCCCCCTTTCCAACAAACCTATTCCCACGCAAATCGGACCGGTATTTCCGGAGATATCCGTGTTTGTTTTTCGAGCTGACGTCATCGGCGCCATCTTGGAAAACTTAGAACCGGCATATCTCCGTAAATATTAGTCGTACGGAGACGGGGTTTTGACTGCTGGCATCAGCGTCGAAACGCAAACCGATCCCGCCTATTTGCTGACCCCAAAAAATCCACCCCTATTTTTGCACCCCATCCCCTTAAAAAAGCCCCCCCCTTTCCAACAAACCTATTCCCACGCAAATCGGACCGGTATTTCCGGAGATATCCGTTTGTTTTTCGAGCTGACGTCATCGGCGCCATCTTGAAAAACTTAAAACCGGCATATCTCCGTAAATATTAGTCGTACGGAGACGGGGTTTTGACTGCTGGCATCAGCGTCGAAACGTAAACCGATCCCGACTATTTACGAACCCCAAAAACCTCACCTTTTTTTTTTTTTTTTTTTTTTTTTTTTTTCCCTGGGGTGATAACCAAAAAAACAAAATGTCCAACTCCGCGAAGTCACTAAAGCCAAGTACCCGTCACAAGGGCGCGGGACCGTCTTTGCGGGACCAGTCTCCCACGCATCCGCTTCCGTCCGGCTCAGGAGGGTCTAAGGCTGAGCCGGCCTCAATGAAAGCCGCCGCCACTCCCTTCCTTTCGCCGGCGGTCACGAAGCGGCTGCGGGAGGCTCCTGCCAGGGGGGCCTTTTCTGACGGGGACGAATCGGACGCGTCCACCATGGAGGATCCAAAGAGACTCAGTCTGATCCCCCTTACCTCCACTAAAATCAGGGGGGTAGAGATGGACTCTTCCACGAGACTAGCAAATGATATGCTCCTGAAGGGGAAAGAGGCCCTGGAAAAGTCAGGCAATATGAAATCAGAGTTGAAGAACATTGTGGCGCATTCGCTCCAAACAATGTATGAGACCTGCTTAGCACTGGCGGACTCCAGATCCAGATATATCACTAACCTATTAAAAGAACGATCAACGCTTGCCGAGCAAGTGATCCGCCTAGAGAGGACACATGCGCAAGCTCTGACCAAGCTTACCGCCTCCGTCATGGAGGAACTGGCCGAAGCTAGGAAGGATATAAAGTCTAATCTGGAGGCAACGGGGAAGGTCCGGGATTGGCTCGGCTATGAAACGCAGGAGCCGTATGCAAAAATCTCAGCGATAACCGAGATGGTACAAGGCATACAGAAGAAGATGTCGCAGATGCAGGCGTCGATACAGAGTACCTCATCTCCCCCCGATACAACTAAAGGGGAAGCGAGCAAGGAGACCATAGAAAAACTCCGGATAGGGGTTGAAAATGTCTCCCGGCAGCTCGATATGATGAGAAGGGACGTCTGCGGGCTCCAGGAAACCACGGAATCCATAAGGGCTACATCCTCCTCTACACTAACAAGGCTCCTGGACATCGATGAACGAGCGGAGCAATCCCGAGATCTCCTAGAACCATCTTCCCTTGATCTCCCCACCCCATTGGAGCAAAAACTTAAAACATTAACCACCATCGTATGTGACTTAGGAGATAAAATCCAAGAGCACTTCTTAACGGAAAGCACTCCTGTCCAGCCAATATTAACGGTTGACCTTGAGGACCACCTGCAGCCGATAACGGAGAGGCTGGAGGCGGTCAAATCCGAGCTGCGGGTAATGAGGGAGCAAAACGAAAAGAGCCAGCAGACCCAACAGGCACGTAGCCTAGCTGAAGAACTTGCCCCCACAATCCAACCACCAGGCCCAGCAGCGAGACCAACTTACGCTGAAGCGGCTCGGAAAAAACCCCTATTGCGACCCAACCACACACTCATTATATCGTCCACAGATCCCATGAAAACGGGCGAAAAAATAATAGAGGACATAAGGGAAACCTTGGACCCCATCAACACCGGGGCCAAAGTGGAAAGGGTAAGGACCGCACGAAACCAGAAGGTGGTCCTCAGCTGCGCTACAGGCGCTGACCTGAAATTGGTCCAGGACAGGATTAATCAAAATAACACACTTAAGGCGCAGACCGCTAAAACATCGTACCCACTCATAGTCATCCAGGATGTGATGGCAAACCATACAGATAAGGAGATGGAGGAGCTGGTGCTCAAACAGAACGGGCACCTGCTGAAGACATTAACTCCAGCAGCCATTCACATCCGCATGAGATCCCGGAAAAAGACCCGTAATCCCCACCAGTGCCACGCCATACTGGAGGTGTCGGCGCCAGTGCACAAGCGCTTCGTAGAGGAGGGGATGCTGTACATCGGCATCCAGAAGAGGGTGGTCAAGGACCAGTCCCCCCTTACTCAATGTGCGAAGTGCCTTGGGTACGGCCACACCCGCGCACGCTGCCCCGAGAGTGCGGACTACTGCAGTTTCTGCGGTGGATGGCACACTTGGGAGGAGTGCAGTCGGAGACAGGAGGGAGCTCCGCCCACATGCAGGAACTGCAAGTTGGCCGGGGCCAAGACACCTAACACCCCTAGGTGGGTGGAACATAACGCCCACAACCCCGACTGCCCCGAGAGACAGCGGTGGGATGCAATAGCGCGGTCGAAAGTCGACTACAGCTGCTGAGGACACGAACACTTTGCCCAACTGGCAGCTGTGGCTGACGGGAAATAACACCGTACAGGGGTGTCGGTGAGCGGCCCCCGCGAACCAAACTCCACGCACACATAAACACACAGTACACTTAAACCACTCAACACAGCATCACTCATATATCACCAATTACATTCACACACCTCCTCACAGCAACTCAAAACACCCAATCTCACACAACTACACACATAAACACACATCCACTTATAATTCGACGCACATCCACACACCTACTTAAACACCAAAGCCAACAAAACCACACAAACACACATCAACATATATCCATACATTCACAAACATCCAAACTACAAACACATACGCCATAAAATTCCCAACAACTCCATTAAAATTACAATAGGTATGCAGCTATTGCACGAATTTGCAGAGCTGTGAAACCAAAAGAAGCCAGCATAATAGCCAGGTTGCAGCAAAACCCGTACGGGAGACATGATGCACCCGTGCAGACACACATCCACACACCTACTTAAACATCTAATCCAACAAAACCACACAAACACACATCAACATATACAAACACACACGCCATAAAATTCCCAACAACTCCATTAAATTACAACAGGTGTGCAGCTATTGCATGAACTTGCAGAGCTGTGAAACCAAAAGAAGCCAACATAATTAAGTAATAAATACATGTTAGCCAGGTTGCAGCAAAACCCGTACGGGAGACATGATGCACCCGTGCATATTTAGACTTAAGAAATGTAATAGAATAATTAAAACTAAATGTAAGTAGCAATAACTCATGCACGTACACACCTCTACACAAGGTTTAAAAAAAAAAAAAAAAAAAAAAAAAAAAAAAAAAAAAAAAACCAGCACACACAATTGTAAAAATATGGAGCCGGAGCCCGTAGATTGAGTTAACTTACACAAACACTAGGTGGTAAGCCTTTGCGGACGAGGCTGAACGGGGTGGTACCACCGACCCATCTCTCCAAGGAGGAACGGGTAGCCGACGACGGTCATCTGGCTCCGCACAAAAATCAAATGCCATCTTTGATTGCCCACTTACTCTACGGACTCCGACGCGCCACTCTATCAAAAAAAAAAAAAAAAAAAAAAAAAAAAAAAAAAAAAAAAAAAAAAAAAAAAACCTTGATGAAGAGACCAGTACATACAGGCACATAAACAACTACATCTACACAACACACCCTAGCACTACTCTAGCATTATATTAGTATTTAATTAGAAAACATGTCCTAGTAATAATAAAGTAAAACCCAACAAAAGAAAAAGCGTGCAAAAAACAGAAAGAATAAAAATACAGCACGAAAACACAAAACAAGTAGCAAGGTACGGAACCCAGAGTCCGTAGATTGTCTCATTTATTCCAAAAAAAAAAAAAAAACCTAACCTAACCTAACCTAACCTAACCTAACCATTCTCGGGGCACAGCGCCACCGACATCCAGCGCGATGCCAATGCCGCGTTAGCCTGTGTGCGGGAGTGGGGTGAGCGGAACAAGCTCAACTTCAGCGCTGAGAAGACCAAAGCAATGCTGGTCACTCGCAAGCTCAAGTACGACACTCCACTCGTGCACATGGGCGGGCAGAGCATCGCGATGGAGCCCGAACTTAAGATCCTGGGCGTCATCGTCGACAACAAGCTGACATTCAACAATCATGTGAGGTTCGTCTGTCGAAAGGCGACGAACCTCTACAGGCGGTTGTCGACGATGGCTAAAGTCGAGTGGGGGTTGTGTCCGGAGATTATCCGCACCATATACGTCGCGGTGATAGAGCCCATTATCATGTACGGTGCAAGCTCCTGGGCCAAGGCTGCTGAAAAGATCTCTGTGCAGAAGGCCCTCAGCGTTGTGCAGAGGGGGTTTGCACAGAAGATCGCCAAATGCCACCGTACGGTGTCGCTCAATGCGGCACTGATATTGTCGGGTCTCCTCCCGTTGGATCTTCGGATCTGGGAGGCCGCTCGGCTGTATGAGTGCAAAAGGGGTCGTCCCATTCCTGAGCTGGACCGAAGAGAGCTGGAGGAGCGTGTTGCCTTTTGGGAGGCTCCCCACCCCGCCGAGGAACCGGACATTCACTATGAATGTCTGGAAGATATGCAGCCTGAGACTGTGGCTCGACTACAGCTACCCGATCATCTGATTTACACCGACGGGAGTAAGTCAGATGATGGGGTCGGGGCGGCATATACCTACTGGCGGTGTGGGGCCGAGATCAGGACCAAACGGATGCGGCTCGAGCCACTGTGCACAGTCTTCCAGGCGGAGTTGCTCGCGATCAGCCAGGCCACGGACCTGGTTATCCGAGCAAAGCTGCAAGGGGCGGCTGTGCTCAGTGATTCGAGGTCCTCACTGGATTTGGTCAGGAACCCGGACACGCGCCATCCCCTCGCTACCCATATTCGCGAGAATATAGCGGAGATTGAGGGAAGTGGCAATACACTCAGGCTCTTTTGGGTCCGCGCTCACGTGGGAATCCCCGGCAACGAGCGCGCCGACGAGTTGGCGAGGCAGGCGGCCAGGCAGACTAGGAGTGCTCCGGCCTACGATAGGTGTCCGGTATCATACGTCAAAAGGAGGCTGAGGACCGAGGTGGTCCAAAAATGGCAGCAGCGGTACGCTGGTGGAGCCACAGCGGAGGTCACGCGCATGTTCTTCCCGGATGCGTCGCGAGCGTACAAGGTCCTCAGGAGCATCGACAAGACTACGGAATGGGCGCAGACTCTGACCGGACACGGGGGGTTCTCTGCGTACCTCCATAGGTTTAAGTTGAAGGACAATCCTGGTTGCGTGTGTGGCCAAGCGTCTGAAACAGTGCAGCACCTGCTCCTAGAATGCATGAGGCACGACCGGGACAGGTGTGACCTGGAGAATGCGGTAGGCACAAAACTCATGGAGAATAATATAGCTGAGTTAATGGGGAACAAGCACTCCAGGCCGCACCTGGAGCGGTTCTGCCTCAAGGTAGTCAGGGCTGCAATAAATAGAAATAAAACAAGATAAATGTAGATATAAAATGGAAAATATTGTAAAATTATAATTAAAAGGAAAGAAACTGATTAACAGGTTTGGAGCTGCGAAAAATTAGAATGAAAATAAAATAAAATAAATGTAACATAAACATAAGATAAATTGTATTGAAATAAGTAAGACAATTGTTAAAATAAAAATAAGACATCACATACCATGAAAAGAAGATAGAAGAAACATATAAGAAAAAAAAAAAAAAAAAAAAAAGGAAGCCGGAAAAGAGAAGTCCCTTAAAGAAAATTGGCATTCAATGAAGACAAGCAAGCAAAATAAAATAAAAATAATAAGATAAATTGTAATATGATATAAGAAAATAAATAAGTAATATATAAAAATAAGAACTATACGATTAATATAAGAATAAATGTAATAGTGATAAGGAGTTAATAAAGAAAAAGTACTAAAATCAAAGATTAAAAGAAGCCAAGGGAAAAGAGTACGGCAGGGCAAAAAAATTAAGAAAGCCGAAAAAAGCACAGTCCCCAAAAGAATGATTGGCGAAAGTTACTGGTTACGCCAGTAGAAAAGCAGCCCAATTTTAAAAAAAAAAAAAAAAAAAACCTAACCTAACCTAACCTAACCTAACCTAACCTCCAGATCTCTCCACCGATGTGGCAGAGACTTACGGACGCAGGCATGGTACACATAGATATTCAAGGCGTGACTGTGGAGGATCAGTCGCCGCTGAGGCAGTGCACCCGATGTCTGGGGTACGGCCACGGTCGCAGAGAGTGCAAGGAGACTGGCGACTTATGTGGTCATTGTGGTGGTCGCCACCTTATGGCCAAATGTCCTGCCATTGCCGAGGGCAAGTCGCCGGTCTGCATAAACTGTGATCGGGCCGGGCACCAGGAGAGGGCTCACACTGCTTTCAGCGGTGACTGCTCTATCCGCTCGCGGTGGGACGCAATAGCGCGATCCGCGGTAGCGTATTGCTAAGGGCACCTCTGCAAACCAAACGACCGCAAGGACCCGGAACGGCACAGTGGCGATGTACCAGGCGAACCTCCAGCGGAAAAGACTGGCGACACAGGAGCTCGTCATGACAGCCCACAGGGAGGGTGTTGGTTTCGCCCTGGTGCAGGAGCCATACGTGGGGGCAGAGGGCCGGATCGCTGATCTCCCTGCCGTCCGAGTTGTACAGAAGGAGACTGCCAGGACTAAGCCCGTCAAAGCGGCGGTCATGGTTTTCAGTGACGGGATGGAAGTTCTCACGAACCCACAGCTCGTCACTGAAAATATCGTGGCTGTCACCATTAAGACGAAAACTTGGACACTGGCGGTGGTCTCTGTATACCTGGAGGGCACGGAGCCCATCGAGCCGTACCTGCTGCAACTGCGCGGCTTCCTGGACCGGGTAGGGACCAACAGGATCCTCGTGGGAGGGGACTTTAACGCGTGGAGTCCCTGGTGGGGTAGCGTTGAGGAGGACATTCGGGGGGAGACCTTGAGGGGATTCTTTGACGACTCAGACCTGCACGTATTGAACCGTGGGGTCGTCCCGACCTTCGACACCGTCCGGGGAGGCAGACGTTACACGAGCCACGTGGACGTGACAGTCTGCACCCCCGGCGCACTGGATAATGTCGAGGAGTGGAAGGTGGACGACTCCGTGACCAGTTCGGATCACAGGGCAATACGTGTAGGCCTGAGTCTGACAAGGCCCACTGGGGGAAGAACCCGATGGACTACGCGACGCTACGACACCAGGAACGCCGACTGGGATCGTTTCACCAAGGAGGTCAGGGATCAGTACTCATCGCGCTCACTAACATCTGAGCGGGTGAGTACCATAAGGGAGAAAGACGCCCTCGAGGACTTTGTTAGAGGGTACGTCGCCAGCGTCGAGGATGCATGCCTCGACGTGATCCCTCCGGTCCGACCACCCCGACCGAAGAAAGGCTTTCCTTGGTGGAACGACGAACTGGACACCCTGCGGCGCGAGGTTAACACCAAACGCCGCAGAGTTCGGTGTGCAGCTCCCGGGCGTCGGCCCTACGTCGTCGACGAGTACCTCGCGGCCAAGTCCGAGTACGAGTCGAGGGTTGTCAGCGCCCAAACAGAGAGCTGGAAGGCTTTCTGTTCGACACGTGAGAGGGAATCCATGTGGGACGGTATCTACCGGGTGTTGAGGAGGACCCCAGGCCGACACGAGGACCAGCTCCTCGTAGAGGAAGGAGTTGCGCAGAGTCCCGAGCAGTCTGTCAATCTCCTGGCCCGGACGTTCTTCCCGGATGACGATGACGGAGTGGACACTGACGTCCATAAAGTCATCAGAGCCCGGGCGGAACTGGCCAGTTTGAGACTACCGGACGACACTGACGACCCCCATTTCACCAGCGGGGAACTGCAAAGGACTCTGGGCAGCTTCAATCCTAAGAAGGCGCCGGGTCCCGATGGATTGACGAGTGACATATGTGCGGCTGCCATTGTCGCTCGGAACGAGCTCTTTCTGAGCATCGCGAACCGGTGCCTTGACCTGGGGTGCTTCCCGGCACCGTGGAAGGAGGCTGCTGTCGTGGTGCTGAGGAAGCCGGCGAAGTCCGACTACAGTCGCGCTAAGTCGTACCGCCCCATTGGGCTTCTTTCCATCATGGGCAAGATATTTGAGAAGATGCTGGTGCGCAGACTACGCTGGCACATCTTGCCCAGGTCCAATGGTCGGCAGTATGGCTTCACGCCGCAGCGCAGTACTGAGGACGCGCTGTACGACCTCGTGCAGCACGTCAGGAGCACCCTACACAGGAAGGAGACCGCTCTAGTGGTTTCCCTCGATATCGAAGGTGCGTTTGACAACGCCTGGTGGCCGGCCATAAAGTGCCGTTTACAAGAAAAAGGAGTACCCGTCAACCTGCGCAGACTGGTAGAGGACTACCTCAGGGACCGTAGCGTAGTGGTGCATTATGCGGGAGAGGAAAGCAGGAAGCGGACCACCAAGGGATGCGTGCAGGGGTCCATCGGAGGGCCACTGTACTGGAATCTGCTGCTGGACCCTCTGCTGGACACTCTGGAGGGGCTGGGCGTGCACGTGCAGGCGTTCGCCGACGACGTGGTGCTGGTATTCTCGGGGCACAGCGCCACCGACATCCAGCGCGATGCCAATGCCGCGTTAGCCTGTGTGCGGGAGTGGGGTGAGCGGAACAAGCTCAACTTTAGCGCTGAGAAGACCAAAGCAATGCTGGTCACTCGCAAGCTCAAGTACGACACTCCGCTCGTGCACATGGGTGGGCAAAGCATCGCCATGGAGCCCGAACTTAAGATCCTGGGCGTCATCGTCGACAACAAGCTGACATTCAACAGTCATGTGAGGTTCGTCTGCCGAAAGGCGACGAACCTCTACAGGCGGTTGTCGGCGATGGCTAAAGTCGAGTGGGGGCTGTGTCCGGAGATCATCCGCACCATATACGTCGCGGTGATAGAGCCCATCATTATGTACGGTGCAAGCTCCTGGGCCAAGGCCGCTGAAAAGATCTCTGTGCAGAAGGCCCTCAGCGTTGTGCAGAGGGGGTTTGCACAGAAGATCGCCAAATGCCACCGTACGGTGTCGCTCAACGCGGCACTGATATTGTCGGGTCTCCTCCCGCTGGATCTTCGGATCTGGGAGGTGGCTCGGCTGTATGAGTGCAAAAGGGGACGTCCCATTCCTGAGCTGGACCGAAGAGAGCTGGAGGAGCGTGTTGCCTTTTGGGAGGCTCCCCACCCCGCCAAGGAACCGGACATTCACTATGAATGTCTGGAAGATATGCAGCCTGAGACTGTGGCTCGACTACAGCTACCCGATCATCTGATTTACACCGACGGGAGTAAGTCAGATGATGGGGTCGGGGCTGCATATACCTACTGGCGGTGTGGGGCCGAGATCAGGACCAAACGGATGCGGCTCGAGCCACTGTGCACAGTCTTCCAGGCGGAGTTGCTCGCGATCAGCCAGGCCACGGACCTGGTTGTCCGAGCAAAGCTGCAAGAGGCGGCTGTGCTCAGTGATTCGAGGTCCTCACTGGATTTGGTCAGGAACCCGGACACGCGCCATCCCCTCGCTACCCATATTCGTCAGAATATTGCGGAGATAGAGGGGAGTGGAAGCACCCTTAGGCTCTTTTGGGTCCGGGCTCATGTGGGAATCCCCGGCAATGAGCGCGCCGACGAGTTGGCGAGGCAGGCGGCCAGGCAGACTAGGAGTGCTCCGGCCTATGACAGGTGTCCGGTATCATACGTGCGCAGACAGCTGCGCCTAGAGGTAATCCAGCGGTGGAACAGTAGGTACACCAGCGGACAGACGGCTGAGGTTACTAGGATGTTCTTCCCTGATGCATCGCGTGCTTATAAAGTCCTGAGGGGTCTTGGAAGGACCACTGAATGGGCGCAAGTGCTGACGGGGCACGGCGGTTTCGCAGCATATCTCCACAGATTTAAGCTGAAGGATGACCCAACCTGCCTGTGTGGCCTCGAGAGCGAGACAGTACAACACGTACTGCTACACTGCTCGGTGCATGACCGCGACAGGTGCGACCTGGAAATTGTCACAGGGGCCAAGCTCACCGACCTAACTATTAGCGAGCTGATGGCCAACAAAAAGACCAGGCCGCACCTGGAGCGGTACTGCATGAAAATAATGAAATTGTTAATGATAAGAAATAAGAGCAGAAGTCACTAGAATAAAATAAAGCGTAAACTACGTAGAAAATATAAACTTGAATTATAAATTGAATATATAGTAAAAGAATTAATAAATTAGGGCCTATCTGGCGTATGTACATATATATATATATATATATATATATATATATATATACATACATATTGATATATAAAATAATCTGTAAAATTAGCATTTAAATAAAATGTATAGAATTAACATTAAAAAGAAAATAAAGAAAGCTAAAATATTAATAAAAGAAAGATAAAAACAGGTAAAAAGAACGAAAGAAACTAATACAAAAAGAAAGATGTATTATTTAAAAAAAAAAAAAAAAAAAAAAGTAATAAATTAACATTAACAAAAAACAAAGAGAGAACATCAAAAAGAACAAGCAGAAGCAAGAAGAAACAGAAAATACACAGTAATAAGTTAATTATACAATAATACGGAAGAAAGAAATGTTAAAGATTAAGTTAAAATGTAAATTGTAAAAGAAAGAATGAGAAACTGACCCGGAAAAGAACTGCCGCGGGCAAAAGAAAAAAGCGGAAAAAATAGCCGGATGTACAAATAAAGTCCACTAAAATATCTAGCCACGCTAGAAAAAAAACAGAGCCCTAATTATAAATAAAAAAAAAAAAAAAAAAAAAAAAACCTAACCTAACCTAACCTAACCTAACCTAACCTAACCTAACCCAAAACCTAACCTAACCCAAAACCTAACCTAACCCAAAACCTAACCTAACCCAAAACCTAACCTAACCCAAAACCTAACCTAACCCAAAACCTAACCTAACCCAAAACCTAACCTAACCCAAAACCTAACCTAACCCAAAACCTAACCTAACCCAAAACCTAACCTAACCCAAAACCTAACCTAACCCAAAACCTAACCTAACCCAAAACCTAACCTAACCCAAAACCTAACCTAACCCAAAACCTAACCTAACCCAAAACCTAACCTAACCCAAAACCTAACCTAACCCAAAACCTAACCTAACCCAAAACCTAACCTAACCCAAAACCTAACCTAACCCAAAACCTAACCTAACCCAAAACCTAACCTAACCCAAAACCTAACCTAACCCAAAACCTAACCTAACCCAAAACCTAACCTAACCCAAAACCTAACCTAACCCAAAACCTAACCTAACCCAAAACCTAACCTAACCCAAAACCTAACCTAACCCAAAACCTAACCTAACCCAAAACCTAACCTAACCCAAAACCTAACCTAACCCAAAACCTAACCTAACCCAAAACCTAACCTAACCCAAAACCTAACCTAACCCAAAACCTAACCTAACCCAAAACCTAACCTAACCCAAAACCTAACCTAACCCAAAACCTAACCTAACCCAAAACCTAACCTAACCCAAAACCTAACCTAACCCAAAACCTAACCTAACCCAAAACCTAACCTAACCCAAAACCTAACCTAACCCAAAACCTAACCTAACCCAAAACCTAACCTAACCCAAAACCTAACCTAACCCAAAACCTAACCTAACCCAAAACCTAACCTAACCCAAAACCTAACCTAACCTAACCCAAAACTTTTTTTTTTGAGGTGGAAAATGCTTGATGCACACTCCGCCCACTAGGGATTGGCGACGAGGTAGTGTAGGGCTCCCGTGTAATGCGCCCGTGCGCCCCCCCCCCCTAGTTGACAAGTAGGACGCACTTCGCTGATATACCTACTAAAATTAACCCCAGTGTTCCTCTTCTGCCCGGTGCCCGAGCGGGAGGGATATGCTTTCGCTTGCGCCTCCCACTCGAGCGGGCTGGTCCGGCCATGGTGACGACGGCAGCCTCTCTTGTGTGACAGCCGGCCAATCTTGTGCGTCGGCCGGGGTGTGTGGATCTTACCCCGGTCGCCTCTGACCTCTCACAGAGGTGAGAGGAGTGCGTGGAACACGTTGCGCCCTTCTTTTTGCCCGCTGATCTACGGATCCCCTAGCCGTCAGGCCGCGTGGCCTTGATCCGCGTCGACGGGGGTTCCACTCTCCTTCTGCCGTCCCTGTCCCTGGTGGGAGGGGGTTTGCTCCGATGGGGCTGGTACTGTCTCACTGTGCCCCAGTTCTTGCTCTTGCAGTGGCGCAGAAGCCGCCGCAGGCGTCTTGGGCTTGCCCCCTTGTTTTTGAGGGTGAGACCCGCAGCCGCCTCCTCCGAGCCGGTGCTCGGCCATCCTGCCCGCTCATTCCCATAGGCAACAGCGCGTAGCGAAGGCGGTGCAGGTAGCCGCCCGGTGGCCTGTGACTTAGTGCCAAACGTCTTTCTGGCGGCCGCCATATATCCCGTCGACAGGTGTCTCCACTCCTGCCATTACTTGCCAATAACCAAAATTAAATATTTATCTACCAAAATATTTATTACAGAAACGGAAACAATTCTGCTAATTAATATCTATAACAAAATTATATTATAATATTATTAAATTAAAAATGTGGACATAAAATTATTTGGGCATTAATTTTTATTTTTTTTATTTTATTGATGCACAAAACAAATTATAACCAAAGAAATTATAAGTTTCAATTATAAATTCAATATAAATATTCAACATAACAATCTGGATTGCAATTCAAAGCAGGTGCATACAGAAATATTGTAACAACAGGTGCCTAAAAAAAAAAAAAAAAACCTTGTGTGTATATATTGATACACACATAACACACACGCACTGACACACACATACACACACACACACACAAGTACACATACACAATCACACACATATATAAGTTACTATCTAATTAAATCTAATGTATCATTAACTGGTCAAATATAAATTATTTAAGAATATGTTTTACTAATTTACAATATTTAAAAAACTATTTTCAAATATATCAAGATCAGTGCTTTTACTTGCCAATTCATTATAATGTCGAGCCATTCTAAAGCCATTCGGTTGTAAAAACTAAGCCATAACTATTGCAACATGCAACATGTTGTGCTGACCCTATATAATGTAGGATAAGGGCAGGAGGAAGAAGATTTTCATAAATGGAGATCAGCAGATCTTATCTTTATGCTATATATAAAAAATAGCGCATCGTTTACTACTTATTTTAATAATTATGTGTGTGATTGAACGTTTGAAATCTGAAAATATAACCCATTTCAAGACTATACTACAATTTAGATAAGTTATTATAAAACATACTCCATTAATAATAGTGTTTATAAAGATAATACAAATCAACTGTCATTATCAAAGATCTTTACTAAAAGTGATGACCTATAAAGGCTTCTTATATCCTACTACTTTGCTCTATAAAGAAAATAAAGTCTTGTCGGTGAGAAAAATGTTTATAAAATCAGTAATTTTGAATATCCACGTCAAACCACCTAATCTTATATTTAAGCGACGGCAAGACCTTGTTTATAACATTCCACGCTGCAAAACATCATTTGCGCAGAAATTCGCGGATTATCTGGGCCCTAAATTATATAACGAAATTAGCAAAGTAATTAAATTAAACAAACTTCCCATTGGTAGGTGTAAGAAAGTTTTGAGTGATTATTTGTGTGAGCTGAATTATCAACAGTCAGAAGAGATTATCAAAGCAATTATTTAAATATAATATTACATTTTACTTATATATAAACTTACATACATTATGTTCACATACAATCATTGTTTCAGTTAATATATGTATCTATATTTTTCTTTCCCTTCTTCTTTCATTAATATTTTATTTTAATTTATTATTTATTTTTTACTACTATATCTCATTTAACTACTATATATTATTTAATTATTAATATAATGGTAATTATTATATATTAGTTCTTATTTTAAAAATACTGGCCCACTGAGATACAGTATTGACTAGTTCAGGGGCCAGTGTGATTTTTTCTAAGTCAAATTAGTTGTTGTACATGAACTGCTGTGATATGAATCTTTTATATTTAAAATTTGTATGTCATGTATAAATAATTAAATAAATAAATAAATAAATAAATAAATTATCATGTATTATAATGGATCATTATCGTTTATTTTAGTTTATTGGAATTTTTTATTGGTGTCGCTCATATATATGTGTAGAGTTGTATGAAATTGGAATACTTTGTAAACTATGTTGTAGTTGCCCATTAATTACTACCTTTTATTGTCACTGTTGTAGTGTGTGGTGTCGCACCAGAATAGCACCACCCCATCTCCTCCCTTGGGTGTCGTAAAAGACGACTAAGGGAGAAAGAACGGAGGATGGGCAGCAGCATCTTTCCGTGAGAGCATCACCAACTGCGAATACTGCGATCGCCAACCCGCCTGCCAAGCGTGGCGATTATGGCAAAACCCCCCCCCTAAAATGACAGATACACACAGGCCCCGGCCCCTAGTCCCCGGCGGCCCCGTTCATGGTGGTCACGGTAGCAGCCACATAAGCGACGGGGCAGGGGGTGCGAAGAATCCCCGGGTTCGGATTCGCTACCAAGAACGACGACCTTTGGCCCTGGCAACATACAATGTCAAGACACTGCGGACCAACGAGAAGTTGGAGGAACTGGAGGAAGTTTTGAGCAGACTGCGATGGGATGTTGTGGGGTTATCTGAAGTCCGAAGACAGGGAGAGGACTCAATAATCCTAAATTCCGGAAATCTGCTCTACTTCCGGGAGGGCGACCAACTGTCCCAAGGTGGTGTCGGGTTTCTCGTTCACAAGTCTCTTGTGAACAACGTTACTGAGGTGGGGAGTGTTTCGACTAGGGTAGCGTACCTAATACTCAAAATTACCAAACGGTATTCGTTGAAGGTCATTCAGGTTTACGCTCCGACTTCGACACATCCTGACGAAGAGGTGGAAGCCATGTATGAGGACATCTCAACAGCCATCCACACTCCTAAAACCCACTTTAACGTTGTCATGGGAGACTTCAACGCAAAATTGGGGAAACGTAGCGGCGATGAGTTGAGAGTGGGGCAATTTGGGTTCGGAAATCGGAACACCCGAGGCCAGATGCTGGCCGACTTCATGTAGAAGGAGGACCTGTATATGATGAACTCCTTCTTCATGAAGCCAGAACAACGCAAATGGACTTGGATTAGTCCCGATGGTGCCACCAAAAATGAGATTGACTTCATTATGTCGACCAAAAGACAGATATTCAATGATGTCTCTGTGATCAATTCGGTGAAAACTGGGAGTGATCACCGCTTAGTAAGAGGCACATTGAATATCAATCCAAAATTGGAGAGGTCTCGACTGGTGAAGTCTACGCTTCGACCTGCACCCATACAGATCCAAAACCCGGTAAACTTTCAACTCGAATTGCAAAACCGCTTCGAATGCCTCGGTGACTGCGTTGACGTGGACGAGTATAATAACAGGTTCGTGGAAGCTGTTCAAACGGCCGGGTCTAAATTCTTCAAGGCTAGCCGTTCAAAAAGAACCGGAAAAATCTCCGATTCTACTCTCAAATTGATGGATGTGAGACGTCAAATGACCCTTCAGTCCCCGGACGATGTTTCCCAGTATAGGCAGCTAAATAGACAGATCTCCAAGTCCTTGACTCGCGATATCCGCCGCCATAACACAGACTGTGTAAAGGCGGCTATAGAGCGTAACAAGGGCTCTAAAGTATTCGCACGAGACTTGTCTATTGGGCAGAGCCAACTGACGAAGCTGAAGACCGACGACGGTAGGGTCGTTTCGTCTAAACCCGAACTTTTGAGGGAAGTCGAGAAGTTCTACGGACAGCTATACACGACCACACGGGCACCTGTTAACAACAAGGCTAAAGACCCAAGAGCCAAATTAACCCGACACTACACCGTAGATATCCCAGACGTCAGTCTGTACGAGATTAGTGTGGCCCTTAAACAGCTTAAAAACAACAAGGCGCCGGGTGATGATGGAATTACAGCCGAGCTTCTGAGAGCTGGTGGTACTCCTGTGCTTAAAATCCTCCAGAAGCTATTTAATTCCGTCATCCTCGATGGCAAAACGCCGCAGGCCTGGCACGGAAGTATAGTGGTGCTGTTCTTCAAAAAGGGCGACAAAACCCTTTTGAAGAACTTTAGACCGATATCACTTCTGAGCCATGTTTACAAGCTGTTTTCAAGGGTCATCACGAATCGTCTCGCGCGCAGATTTGACGACTTCCAGCCTCCCGAACAAGCCGGATTCCGAAAAGGTTTTAGCACCATAGACCACATACATACGCTGCGGCAGGTTATACAGAAGACGGAGGAGTATAACCAGCCACTATGCTTGGCGTTCATGGACTATGAGAAAGCCTTTGATTCGATCGAGACCTGGGCGGTGCTTCAGTCTCTCCAGAGGTGCCACATTGATTATCGATACATCAAAGCGTTGAAGTGTTTGTATGAAAACGCCACCATGTCAGTCCGTCTCCAGGATCAGAACTCGAAGCCTATCCGACTGCAGCGGGGAGTCAGACAAGGCGATGTCATATCGCCGATGCTGTTCACTGCTGCGTTGGAAGATGTCTTCAAGCTTCTGGACTGGAACGGACTGGGCATCAACATTAACGGTGAGTACATCACTCACCTTAGATTCGCAGATGATATCGTAATCATGGCTGAAACCATGGAAGACTTAAGCCATATGCTTGATGGCCTCAATACAGCTTCCCAAGGAGTAGGTCTCAAAATGAACATGGACAAGACGAAGATCATGTCTAATGTCCATGTCGCACCTACCCCCGTAACAGTTGGGAACTGTACTTTCGAAATTGTTGACGAATACGTCTACTTGGGTCAAACGATCCAGTTAGGCAGGTCCAATTTCGCGAAAGAGGTCACTCGTCGAATCCAACTCGGATGGGCAGCGTTCGGGAAGCTCCGTAAAATCTTTTCGTCCCAAATACCGCAGTGTCTCAAGACGAAGGTTTTTAACCAATGTGTGTTGCCAGTGATGACATACGGAACGCAGACGTGGTGGCTAACTATGGGCCTTATGAGAAAGCTCATGGTCGCTCAGAGAGCAATGGAGAGGGCTATGCTCGGAGTTTCCCTGCGAGATCGAATCAGAAATGAGGAGATTCGCAGGAGAACCAAAGTAACCGACATAGCCCGGATGATTGCAAAACTGAAGTGGCAGTGGGCTGGGCACATAGCTCGAAGGACTGATGGCCGTTGGGGCAGAAAAGTCCTCGAATGGCGACCGCGTACCGGAAGACGCAGTGTTGGTAGGCCCCCCACAAGATGGACCGATGATCTGGTCAAGATCGCCGGGATAGGTTGGATGAGGGCAGCGCAGGACCGATAATCGTGGAGATCTTTGGGGGAGGCCTTTGTCCAGCAGTGGGCGTCTTCCGGCTGAAATGATGATGATGATTCTAACAATGGGATTAAAGTATGAGATGTTGTTTTTGTGAACTTCAAGTGCAAAAACATTAGTGCAATGTGATCTACGCGCAGTATATCTGGTATTAAAAGATATTTGTGAAATTAAATCACTTGAGTTTATAATATAATGTAAAATTTTGTACTAATAGACTAAATCAAAGCATTTACGACGAATAGATAAAGATTCAGTTTAAAATTGGGCTTTGTTCATAATTAAGATTATTTCGACCTGGTTTCAAACGGTGAGTTAATACCCTGTGTTTCGTTATCATAATCTCGTAAACTATAATCGAAAATCGGTCTAGCTCGAGTCATCTGGCACATCGTTGTTCGCACCTGTCAGATTGACAGCTATCAAGTAGACAGTGGAATTCAGACTGTCGAGCGAGACACACCGGCCTACCGCGCTGCCGCTTTCACGCCAAAATTCAAAACCGTTAAAATCCATCGACGTCAACTTGTGACCCCCAACGAGGTGGAATCAAATCGGCAAACGGACACCAGACTGCAAGGCAAGGTATGTGCTTAGCTTGTAACTTGATATATTGTCCGTTTGATCTGTGGAACAACGATTGTATCGACAGAGCCTAGTTCTATTATCCAAATGTAAGCAGAAAGCCAGACCAATCGCATGCGTATGCTACATTTTTATGGTGCCGAAACCCGGGATTCCACCTAATCTAACTGTATAGTACCTACTTATCAATTTACCTGTGGTATTTCTGGTTATTCAATCGTTAGCTTAGAATATCTATTGTTCGTTATTCTCGCATTCTAAGTTATTTAATCGCATCAGAAGTGCCTACTCATCGTATCGTAAAGTAGTAAGTACTACATTCACGAGTTTTCTTCATGATCACTATCGAACCAATTCGACAGTAGTCTACTCAATCATATGCGTTTCTGTGTTATTGCGGGATCAAATCGAGCAATCATTTTCCTAGTCGGTGCTTGATTTCCATCGGCTCGCAATTATCACAGAAATACATAATTTCAAATAACAATCTCTTTGTTCTAAAACAATTCTGTGCTTAAATAACATTTGTTAGTAAGTAAAATCGCAGTTGTTGTAGATTAGATTAAGCAATCACATACAAATCGGTGCTTAATCTAACTCACAATAACTTTTTATTCGTTTTTCTAGTAATATCTCATCCAATATTATCGTAATTACCTACTAGAAAAAATATTCCATTACTTGTGTGTGACAAAATATCGAACAAACTCGAGGGTACCTACATAGAAAATCGCACCACGCCCGCCGCGTTGCACTGCCGCTGCGCTTACGCTAGACGTGTTTCTTATCATTATCATTTATTACGCGCTAGGGTTGTGCATGCACAAGTTTTGTACTCGAATTCATTGTTTACATTTTGTTTACACACAAATCGTGTCGCGTATTTAGTGAAGTGAAACTTTATCGTTGCAAAGGTATTAAATAATAATAATTATAACTCAAAACGGTATTTAATAAATTTTTTTATTAGTAGTTAAAATTCACATCGGTATCTCGTTATTATATTTCGACAAACATACATTTTATTCTATAGACCTTTATTGCTTAGACTTGTTATAAAATATTGTTACAAAATTAACAATGTCTTTATTAATAAAAAATTCTCGTAAACATCAATCGTTAAAAAAGTGTAATTCAAAATCAATCGATGTCGAATATACTAGTAGGGATCTCCCGGCTTTGCGTCGAAAACGTACCATCACTTTTAAACGATTATCTAAGGCGCTTGAGGTAGGTGTTTTGGCTTCGACCGATCCATCATATATAGATTTGTTTTTATCGTATCACCAAGACGTAAAAAATATAGCTGCGAATTTTGAGGATGCACATTTTACCATTTTAGAAATTTTGGATGATCCGGAACATGAAGATAATGCAATTCACGAATCATTCGATGAAATGTATTATAAAATATTATCGACACATCGTAATCTTACTAAAGTTGAATCGTTACCTTCATCAAATTCTCCATCGAATATTCGGTTGCCAAAAATCGTACTTCCGACTTTTAGCGGAGATATTAAGCAGTTCCCAGAATATTTCGATGTTTTTAACGCACTAATACATAATTCGAAATCTCTCAGCGATACTGAAAAATTCCATTATCTTGTTTCATCTCTGAGCGGTGATCCGTTAACCCTAGTGAAGGCATTCCCACTTACGCACGAGCACTACAGCGACGCGTATGAAGCTCTTATTACTCGATACAAAAGCAAACGCGATTTAGCTTTTACATGTTGGCGTGATCTTTTGAATATTGACTTCAGGTACGGTGACGCTAAGTTGTTTCGAAAATCACTCGATCTATTTGAAGAAAATTTATGTATTCTAAAAACAGTTAATTTGCCTATCGGACATTGGGATTTTATTCTGGTATATCATATTTTATCGAAACTCGATGCGAAGCTGCGTCGTGATTTTGAAGAAAAATATTCTGAAACCGAATTTCCTTCTTACGTTCAACTTAAGGGATTTTTACAATCCAAATGTGAGGCTTTGATACGTGATACGCATTTTTCTGAGTCGGTAAAAATAAATAAGCCGCAAAATAAATCGAATATCAAAATCGTAACTTCGTCTTCGCAGTCTAGCCGTCCCAGCGTATCTCATGCACTTGTCGCATCGAATAATGATGATCAATCGCGCACCTCAAATACCGCGAACGCTGCCACCCGTAATATTATGAAGTGTTCGTTTTGCAGTGAATCTCATTCAATATCGTCTTGCTCGGGGTTTTTAAATAAATCTTATGATGATCGCATGAAGATTGCTACTGAGAAGAACTGGTGCTACAATTGTCTTAAGCCATCTCATCAATTGAAAAATTGTAAATCAATTTTTTCATGTCGCACGTGCAAGCGTAAACATCACACCTTACTCCATCGCGACAAATCTATCGAATCAAATCAATCTGCGTCGTCTTTGGTTTTAAGGTCACCCACTCATACAACCGTTTTGCTTGCCACTGCAATCGTACATATTCGAGACGCATCGGGCACTATGCAATCTTTTCGTGCACTGTTCGATACCGGAAGTCAGAGTAACTTCATAACGGAGGCAGCGGTAAAACGACTACAGTTAAATCCTACAAACACCAAAGCAATCGTAAGCGGTCTTGGCGACCACGCGGCTCCTCTTCTTGGTGACGTCACTTGCTCCGTAGGTACGGACAATAAAACACTATTTACATTGAACATGCACGTGATCACTAAAATATGTGGCGATCAACCTATTGCTAAATTAAATACGTCAGGCTGGTCACACGTACGATCGTTACCGTTGGCGGACCCCGGCTTCGATATATCGGGCTCCATCGACCTTTTGTTCGCAGCCGATGTCTTCGCCGAGTTTCTTCTCAATCAGCGTATCAAGGGAGATTCTAATCAACCTACCGCTTTTAATTCTGTGTTCGGTTGGCTTCTATTAGGCAAAACTCGTTTAGCTACTAATACCTTGGTACACACTTCACTAGAAATCGATAATGAACTAAATTCATTAGTTAAGCAATTTTGGGAACTAGATTCCATTTCGAAACCAGCACTTTTGACTCCAGATGAATTATTATGCGAACAAAAACTTGTATCTGATCATTCTCGCGATTCATCTGGACGATATATCGTACGTTTGCCTTTCATAACCGATGTGGAACCTAAATTTGAAGGCTCTCGTGATGTTGCACTACGCCGATTCTTTGCTATTGAACGAAAACTGTCACGTGATCTATCGTTATATCAACAGTATGCTGAATTTATGTCAAATTACATTGAAAGCGGTCACATGTCTGAAGTCCCGGCTGATGAGTTAAGCGTAGGAAAATATTACATCCCTCATCACTGCGTACTTAGACCGGATTCCGCTACGACACGTCTTCGCGTCGTGTTCGATGCTTCCGCTAAGGATTTTCATTCTCGTTCCTTAAATGACTCTCAATTAATCGGTCCGAAATTGCAACCCAATATTTTGGAAATTCTGTTACGTTTTAGGGAACATAATATCGTCTTCATGTGTGACGCTCGACAGATGTATCGTCAAATTCTACTTTCACCTGATCATCGCGACTATCAGCGTATCTTTTGGAGAAACTCAACGAGCGATCCTCTTCAAGAGTACCGTCTGAATACCGTGACGTATGGAGTATCGTCCTCTCCGTTCCTTGCTTGCCGTACTTTGCGACAGCTCGCTGAAGACGACGGAGATTCATACCCACTAGCAAAGAAGATCATTTTGTCGGACGTTTACATCGATGACGTTGTCATGGGATTCGATACTTACGAAAATTCAACATTAGCAAAGAGTCAACTTATCGCTTTATTCAAACACGGTGGTTTTGAACTAAGGAAATGGGTTAGTAGTGATCCACGTTTATTATCAGATCTTCCCATTTCAGATCGTCTCTCAGGATCTGTCTCATTAGACAGTTCAGAATCGTCAACATTTAAGGTTCTTGGCTTAAGATGGGATCCGTCAACAGATTCTTTTCTGTTTGAAATAGCATCTTCAGATCGACCGTGTACAAAACGCGCTATTCTGAGCGAACTCGCCAGAATATTCGACCCATTAGGATTTCTATCGCCTATCACAATACAAATCAAATCGTACATCCAAAAGCTTTGGATTCTCGGTATTGGATGGGATCAATCGCCACCTGATGAGGTTATTAGTACATGGAAGAAATACAAAAATCAACTATCGGAATTAGGTCAACTTCGAATACCTCGCAGGCTCACACTCGCTAATGCTGATTCGTATGAACTTCACGGCTTTTGCGATAGCTCAGAAACAGCATACGGTGCTGTTATCTACCTACGCGTCCCTGAAAGAGACGGTAGTGTGCATGTGTTCTTCGTTTGCTCAAAGGCTCGTGTTGTTCCGCTTAAGCGTGTTTCATTACCTCGTCTTGAGCTCTGCGCTGCGGTTCTTCTTTCCGATTTATACAAATTTGTACGTGACACTTATTTCCAACGTATTCCAATCGCTACTGTTCACTTGTGGTCGGACTCAACAGTTGTTCTCTCTTGGTTACGCTCTCATCCTTCGCGCTGGGCAACGTTTGTCGCCAATCGAGTCAGCCATATTCAGAGTGTCACACCCGTTGAATGTTGGCATCATGTGGCTTCTGGAGAAAATCCTGCCGACATCTGTTCGCGTGGGCAGTTTCCTCGTGAACTTCTTGACAATTCCCTATGGTCGGCGGGACCAACCTGGTTATTGTTGAATCATGAGGCTTGGCCGTATAGTAGTGACAGTAATTCTCATTCCGAACATAGTGAGGTTATCGTATTATCGGAAGAACGCAAATCGTTAACTTTAGTCTCAAATGACCATTCCACAAACGCAAATATTGAATCGAATATCTACGAAAACTTATTAAATCGTTTTTCATCGTTACACAAAATGGTTAATATTCTCAGTTATATTTATCGCTTTCTTAACAATTGTCGTAATCAAAATCAATCAAATCGTAACAATTTTCTTAATAACGTAGAACGACATCAAACTTTGATGAAAATTGTGAAGTACGTGCAATCTCAAGTTTTCACTGCAGAAATATCTGCTTTACAAAATAACAAATCGTTATGCAAACCGTTTCGAAAACTTAATCCGTTTATCGATAAGCAAGGTGTGCTCAGGGTGGGCGGCCGGATTTCTAGATCGGGTTTAGAATACGAACACAAGCATCCGGCGTTTTTACCGTCCGACCACACTCTCACGTTTTTAATAATCGATCATATTCATAAATCGTATTGCCATACTGGCATCAACACCACTCATTTTTTACTCCTTCAACAATTCTGGATCATATCCGCTAAACGAACTATTCGTCGTCGTCTATCTAAATGTATTCAGTGCTTTCGAACAAATCCGCAGCCCTTGCAGCCTTTCATGAGGGATCTTCCCAGTTTTCGAGTAAACGAAGTTAAACCGTTATCGATAGGTTCGTTAGTGATAATCAAGGATAACAACCGCAGACCTTTACAATGGGCTTTGGCTCGAGTAGTGCAGTTAAAACCTGGTGTTGATGGAGTGGCTCAAAGTGCTGTAGTTAGACCAGCTAACAACATTCTTATTCAAAGACCGTTGGTTAAACTTTGTCCTCTTCCTATAGAAGACTAGTTTAAATCGTCGTGTTAGCAAATTAGCAATTATTCGTAAATAAACCGTAGTTAAGTAAGCTAATCTTAGTTATAGTTATTATTCGTTATCTTCTACTTGATGCTGTCTTCAGCAATTTTATCGTTTCTGTTTAGTTATTTTTTTTTTCTCTAACCAGAAAATACCATAGGCATTTTGGTGGGCGGGATGTTTCGTTATCATAATCTCGTAAACTATAATCGAAAATCGGTCTAGCTCGAGTCATCTGGCACATCGTTGTTCGCACCTGTCAGATTGACAGCTATCAAGTAGACAGTGGAATTCAGACTGTCGAGCGAGACACACCGGCCTACCGCGCTGCCGCTTTCACGCCAAAATTCAAAATTCAAAACCGTTAAAATCCATCGACGTCAACTTGTGACCCCCAACGAGGTGGAATCAAATCGGCAAACGGACACCAGACTGCAAGGCAAGGTATGTGCTTAGCTTGTAACTTGATATATTGTCCGTTTGATCTGTGGAACAACGATTGTATCGACAGAGCCTAGTTCTGTTATCCAAATGTAAGCAGAAAGCCAGACCAATCGCATGCGTATGCTACACCCTGAGACATTTTTTCTGCACTCTTTCAATGTCATCGATATGAACTTTATAATATGGAGACCATATTGGTGTAGCATATTCCAAGAGACTCCTCACAAGTGAATAAAATAAGTGTAATACCGAATAAGGATTTTTGAAGTCTTCGCTTGATCTGAGAACGAAACCTAAAAGTTGATTAGCTTTAGAAGTTATATATTGATTATGTGTACGGAATGAAAGTTTCTCATCAAAGATAATGCCTAAATCTTTAGCAACAACGGACCTATTTAAGATACAATTATTCAAAAAATTATTATTATTAATTCTATTTCGTTTATTTGTAAATGAGATAACAAGACATTTGCTATTATTTAAAAACATATGATTAGCATTACACCATTAACTAATGTATCTAAGTCTTGCTGTAAAAGGGAGCAGTCAGCTGGACTTGAAATATTATGAAATATTTTTAAGTCATCCGCATATAACAAATGATTACATACTAAATATTCAGTTAAGTCGTTTATAAATATATTAAAAAAAGCAAGGGTCCGAGAACAGAGCCTTGTGGTACACCTGATGTTACTATGACAGGTGATGAGAGGTAGCCCTTCAAAGCCACCAACTGACTTCTCTTGTTGAGATAAGAAGAGATCCAACGAAATAGGTTTCCATGTATGCCATAGAAGTCTAGTTTATGACATAGGAGACGATGATTGACCTTATCGAAAGCCTTGGAAAAGTCTGTATAGACAGAGTCAATCTGGCTTCCAGCAGCAAAAGATTTACAAAGAAAATCCTTATAAACTAGTAGGTTTCTTATAGACTTGTTTCTTAAAAACCCGTGCTGCTTATCAGAAATTACAGGTTTGAAATGATTATAAAGGTACGTGTGAACTAAAGATTCAAAAATTTTTGCAAAACATGATAAAATGCTTATAGGTCTATAAATCTCACATCTCGATTTATCACCACTTTTATGAATGGGTATGATATATGTGGCTTTCCATAGATTAGGAAAAACACCACTAGCAAGGGATTTGTTAAAAAAAAAAAAAAAGTTTACATAAAGGAGAAGATAATTCATTTCTACAACTCTTAACAAAGTGGAGCGGTATTCGATCAGGTCCAACACCTTTACTAATGTCAAGTAGTTTAAGTTTGAGAAAAACTTCGCCCTCATCAAGTACAATAGAAGATAATGTGTTACTTATGCGATCCTTAAAATACTTGTGCTCATCGAAAGAATAAGAAAAGTTGGCAATTGTCTTTCTCATAAACAGAGTTAAAATATTGTGAGAAAACCTCACTTATTCTCAATCCGCTAGTTGCAATTTTTATATTATTTCTTTCTATAAGTATTTTGTATTAATTTTGGTTATTGCGTTTTTAAACATTTACAAACTTCCGGTTAGTTTATGTTAAGGAAACCTACCTAAATTTAGGTTATTTAAAAAACACATCACAAGTTTAAGAAATGTCAATACCAGAATATTTAAGTTACACTTGAATCTAACATAAAGGTAAATAAAGAATAATAAAATTAACACGGAGAACAACAAAAGCGATTTATTTCAAACAAAGCAACGAACGATGAGGGAGAACAGCGTCCAGATGAAGTAAATGAACAAGAGAAGCACCGCGTAGTTGAGCACCTTGAAGCACGCCTGCTTCTTGACGGCGTAGTTGGTGTCTTTAAGCCCGTCTTTGCAGATGTGTCTGCGGATGCCTATCGCCCATAGTAGGATCAGCCTCTCCCAGTCTATCTGCAACACGGAATACCATTCACTGTTTCTCTTCCCCTACGATTGCAGTTTGACCCTGCTATTCTTCATTACACATACACGATTTCCTTATCGTACCAAGATTTTCCTTCTGTATGACATTCTCTTCTTTATCAATTACGAAATGAAATGCAGGTGATGAATGAAAATAAATCTAAGAAGATCTACTAAAGAAGAACATTTCTTTAGTAGATGTGGGGCTTAAGTGTAGGGCTTTTATGTAGATGCCGCTAATGTGGGTTCCGTCAATGCCGTGGAGCATAGGTAAAACACTTGGTATATATACTCTAGCAACTTTTATTGTATAAGATGAACACTAGTGGGCACTACGGAGTGCCGGCGCGGACTCAATTTATATAATTACAAGCAAGAGCTGTGTGTCACGGAGATGAATATGCTGCGGTAGATCTGTGGAGTAACGTGGAAGGACCGCGTTAGGAATTCCCATATTCGCGGCAGTCTTCATATCCGTGACAATGCAGATGTATCGGCTCCGTTGGTACGGCCATGTTTTACGGCAACCGGATGCTTACGTGGGAAACAAATGTCTGACCATACCGCCTCCGCCGGGCTCTGGCAAGAGGGGTAGACCCAAAAAGTGCTGGCTTGATGCTAACAGATCACGGAGTGGGGTGAAAGGAAATCGCCTTCATAATATCTTTGGAGGCGGTAGTTCATACACTTACTTTCATGACGTCAAAGCAGAATAAATCCTTGTCGGTCGGTGGCAGGCTCTCGTACAAAGCAGCCAAGTTATCGTCTCGGATGTTCCACTCGTTGGTTAAATAGTAGGAGTACACTGAAGACATCTTATCTATCTTCGTGTAAACGTAGACCAATCTGAAAAATAGTGTTTGTACTTCACAATGGTCCCCACCATCCCCATTTGTGGTCTACGCCATATCTTCCATTCTTGCTCTCGAGCAGACGACAAATAGTTACATAAGCTTGAGCCTAATCTTACCGGTTGGACTATGAGTTCCAGGTAGCTTAATCTTATTTAGCCACGGCTTAGCATATGGTCAGAAAAAAAACAAAACTTTGATTCCCATGGAAACAAAACACGTGTCAAACGAGTATGTATGTTTGTATTAAAAGTCCTGCAATGTAGTGTAAACATTGTTTTTACTATATGAAAGTAATACTAGAATTTTTATTGAAAAACCATCCTCCACAAATATAGATTACATGAATACTTACGATTTAATTCCTTTTGGTAGTTGATAGTTAAATAATTTGCAAACAAAATCTGCAATATATGCGGGAAAATAGTGCAGGAGCCACACGCACGCCTTGTAGTACACCACGTTGTCTGTCTCAATTAAGAAGTTGTACCAAAGCGATTTCGGAGTTGGTATTGCTCTACCTTTTGTGTTTAGTACGTCCGAAATCAGATCTAAAATATTTTATAAGATAATGAAATTAGAAATGCTGACAATATTAGTAGTACGTTGTAGTGTCAAACGTTTTTGTCAATATTCTTCGTTCATCGTTAGTTTCATACTGTTGGCAAAGTAAAATGTTCACCTTTATGATTAATTTGGCTGATCCCTATACGTTCGGGCATTTGGTTCTTTGGGTTGACTTTGGCAATGTCAGGACGCGACAAGGTGGTCGTGTCAAGATTTGATTCGCTGGGCAGCTTTTGGCGGCACACGCCCATTCGTGATTTTCTCTGTACTGGACTTCTTGAGTTGAGTATCCAGCACCGTGTCGGCTAGCAAACCCAGTAATTTACATCAAAGGTCAACCGGCAGGGGATTTCCCCGAGTTCCAAGGTAAGTCGGAGTTATTTTATTTGAATCGAGACTCGAATCGACAAACAGAACCAGCGGTTATCACTTTCAGATAACAATAAACAGTCCTCTTAAAACGGCCCTCAGAAGCCCTAAACTTATAAATTATTATATATTTCTCTTAGCTCCGCCATGTGGCCCCGACCAGTGAAAAGAATAGGGTATACCCCAGGTCATTCCAAAGGAGTCGTAAAAGGCAACTGATGGACTACTACTTTGCCATCTTGCACGTGGCAAAGGAAGTGCACCTCTCGATTTTCCTCTAGGGGGTTGGGAGGTCGGACAGCAGTCCGAGTCAGATCCAATGGAGGCTGAGTATCATTACTCCAGTCTTCAAAGTCTTCAAAGGGTCGGTGTAGGAGTGTGGTAACTAGCGCAGTATTAAGGTCTCATGTCTCACACCATGAAGCTATTCGAAAAGTTATCGACTCTCAGATCCGACAGAAGTGTACCGTCTCGGAGTTTCAATATGGGTTTCGCCATGATCACGGGACTATGGACCTTATTTTATGGACCTAAGGACTGTTAGGGAGAAATACAGGACGAAGAATATGCCTCTGCATTGTCTGTTTCTAGACATGCAGAAGGTCTTCGAGTGTATTTCTCGCATGATAATCTGGCGGGCACTGCGATCTAAAGGGTTCGAGAGACCTATATTGACATCATCCGAGACTTGTATCGTGACTCCAATTCCGTAGTTGGGACCGCTGTTGGCAACACGAAACCTTTCTCCATCACCGTCGTTGTGCACCTTAGTCCGTTTCTGTTCAGCGTGGTATTAGATGTACTGTCAGACAGCATCAGAAACTCACATGAACAGCCCACGTGGCTGCTCATGTATGCTGATGATATCGCGCTGGCGGATGCGGACGGGGGTAGGTTGGTGCAACGCGTGAAAGCGTGGAAGGAGTTGCTTGAGAACGGTGGTCTGAAGCTCAATGTCGCGAAGACCGTGTACTTGGCCTGTAACTCCACAGATCCCACACCCGTACGCATAAAAGGCAACACGGTCGAATGCACGGACCAGGTGAAATACCTGGGATCTGATTTCACACGTCACGGCCGCGTGGACCAAATGGCGTGAAGTGACTGGTGTCATTTGTGACCCTAAGATGCCGGTTAAGTTGAAGAGACCACTTTAGGAACTCCCGCATTCGCGGCAGTCTTCATGTCCGTGACATTGCGGATAAATTACAAGAGTGTTGGCTCCGTTGGTACGACCACGTTTTACAGCAACCGGATGCTTACGTGGGTAACAAATGTCTGGCCATGCCGCCTCCATCAGGCCCCGGCAGGAGGGGTAGACCCAAAAAAGTGCTGGTCTGCTGTCGTAAGGGGTGATATATGTGCCAATGGGCTCACTACCAGGGATGCTGAAGACCTTGCGAAGTGGAGTAGAAAAAGTCGGAAGGCGGACCCCAGGCACCGAAATGGAAGTTTCGGTTGCAACCGGGATTTGTAGCTGGGATGAAGAAGAAGAAGATATATTTATCTTAACTATCCAGTTCCTGCGTAATCGTCAATAGAAGACTATCGACCTCCTATTGGAGGACTCGTATGACTTAAGCAGCAGGATGTTTTATCTCTTACATTTATATGGAGGATTTAAAAAAAAAAACTTTTTACCAAATGTCACCTAGATTTTTCCCGACGTTGACTATTCCGGTTTAGCTTTTGGGGCAATTAAATAGATTTAACTAACACAATTTCGACGAGTAAAGATACCTACAGAATCCAATGTTGCACTTGCTACTACTCAAGGTGTAGATTTTGGGCTCTGGTGGGAGAGGTGTATCCCTGGAGAAGGCCGTCTTCCACCCGCAGACGATGGTCGCGTTGGTAGACAGGTCGGCGGGCACATAGCAAAGGCGCACTTTTCGCCTTATGAAAAAGACCCGCATCACCCCCAAGCCGACCCCGATTGCTATCTGCGTATAAACCAAATTCACATTGAAAACAACGTAAAGTGAAATTAAAAGATACTGTGTTGGAAGTCCTGACGAACAGGTTGGCTAGCTGATTTTAGCCGAGCGTATGGCAGCTAGCTTGTGCTAACTGTTACTGTTATTGCTCCTCACGACACCAGAATAAAACCTCCTTACAGCTGTGTCCACCCCCTTCTACATTCGTCAAAAGTCCACCCGAGGCCAAAGCAGCGAACATTAGCTTCTTTTATGTTCGCAAGGCTTTTATTTGTAACGTCATACACAATACACTAGGTAGGCCGTCCACAAATCGTCTATACTCTCTTTATCTTTCTTAGAGTTCGCTTTTTTGTCTCACCCGAAATGTTTCATACAGACTTGAGAATGTTTGATTGTGAGTCTATGGGACGATGGCTTGATGGATTTGAAAATGACAAAGATGTGAACCTAACTCCAACTGGACTTGAAGATGTCTCTGCCACTTATCTCGTAGAGATATCTACGCATGTGCCACTTGGCGCAGTGAGCCACGGTTTAGGCATCGCTTATCATCATATAGCATCACGGGTGGTATGTATTTAAAATAAAAAGCACTTACCCCAGCGGGGCCAAAGGCACACGACATGTCCACGTAACCAGGTTCAGGTTCATAGTACGGACAAAATACTGCAAAGACAATGTATTGGGTTCGATGAGTTATTAAAAATCAGTGTCTGTCTATACTCTATAGTACTGGAAGAGAACGTTTTAATGCAAAGAAAAGATGTCTAAGTGCTATATGCCACATCCAGACAAATAATTCTTGTAAGAGTTATTTTGAAAAGTTAAATCTATTGACACTTCCGTCTATATTTATATATTAGAAGTTGCTATGTTTATTAAAAAGAATTTACATTTGTACACGACATTATATAGTAGACGGTACAATAATTTACATCTATGTTCGTCGTTCTGTAACACTGCGCTACGATGCCATATTTGGAATGGTCACACAAATATATAATAAAATTCCTTTAGAATATAAAAAAACCTCTGACATTAATCTACCCAAATGAAAATTTCGGGTAATGTTAAGCAAGAGAGCATATTATAGTAGAAATGAATTTGTAAGTTGCCAATTGTAAATTTTTATTAATATGTTGTATTCGATTTTGTGACATTGGCATACCTAATTTCTAGTATTAAATTTGTATGGATTTTTTCTTTTTAATATAATTGTGAATCGATAATTTAAAAACAATTAAAATTGTAAGCTACACACGTGGTAGACAGTACAGAGATTACAATATTGTTAAATTTAGACTTTTTGTAACCTATTATTCGCAAAATAAATAGAACTTTAAACTCTATAAAAGGAAAGATGTGTATTTTTGTATATTTGTAACGACAGATTTATAGGACCATCATTACGCCTGTCCTTTTATACGATAGTGAAGCGTGTCTGGTGCTAGAGCGACACACGCATTTACCCACCACTAGATTCTGTCTTCTCTCAAGTTCAGGGAGACATTCAGAGGCCCAGCGGTTGACTTCGATAGGCTGATGATAATGGTAATAATTAAGTCAACAGGTCGAGTGGTGTCGGCTAGAGTACCTCAGGAAACCAATGAGCTGTTTCCTATAGTTTCTGGTTCAGTTGAAGGACAATAGAAAAAATGTTGCGGCTTATATCTAGAAAAGATGGTAGTCGGGCTGCGGGAAACAAAGGTAGTGCGGGTTTGATAATTAACGTGGAAAAGAAAGGAGACGTAAATACCCAGCAAGACAGAATAAGCGGCGACTCAGCTGAGCTTCTTTGATCTGCTACCTTCAATAACTGGTTCTGTGATTTTGAGTCTAGGCCTTTATAGTTAACGGTTCACAATAACATAAAGTTAAGAACACACAAAACTCGTGCGGGATGTTGAAATTGATGGCGCCAATTAGCGATGCGGTGGTTAGTCAAATACTGCGGTACGTGTACTCGACGCGGAGGCTAGCCCAGTACTCGGAGATGTGTCCATTGGGCGTAGGCACTAGCCAAGATTCGACGACGCGGCAGTGGTCGAGCGGTTTTTCGAATCATCGTCAGTCGCCGCGGCATTTAAACTAACTTGTGGGTAGGCAGGGAAATAAGGATAACATAAAGAGCCTAACCAGCTTCTTTTATTATTTTTAGAGGTGTGTTGATTTCGAATGACCCTTCAAAGCATTGGCGTTCTCCCTTTCTTATGTACGTATTAGGAATTTTACCGCCGTCATATTATTACAATCATTGCGGTATGAAGACAGTACGTAGGTGCGTAGTTACCTATGTATGTAGGTAGGTACCTACCTATGGAAATATAAATATAAAGATAGCAAATACAAAATTACCTATGGAAGGTCTGAATACGCAAATAGGCAGGTCGCCAGCAGCCCGCACCAGTTCCTCGGAGACAGCCTTAGTGAAGGCATAAGTGTTCGGCCAACCCGATATCAAGCTGGAATAATAACAACAGTTTCATACGATGAGTAATCTCATCAACATCATCTTAATGTTTGCAGCCCAAACTCTCGCTTCGGCGCCCGGAGTGCGCTTTTCGACTTTTCTTCTCCACTTGACGATCTTCGGCATATTGGTGGTCAGTCCCAATGGACTGACCACCAATATGCACGCATATCAACCACTTAGACGTGAAGCCAGCACTTCTTGGGTCTATCTCTCCTGCCGGGGCCCGGGGGTGGCGGCATGGCCAGACATTTGTTCCCCGTAAAACATAACCATACCAGAGAAGGCGACACTCCTGCAATTTATCCGCAATGTCACGGACATGAAGGCTGCCGCAAATGCGAGAGTTCCTAACGCGGTCCCTCCGCGTTACTCCTTTTGCAGTGCAGCATCTCCGTGACTCGCAGTCCCTGCTTGTGTCGCTCCAGCACCGGCCACGCGTCACAGCCATAGAAAAGGACAGACCTAATGATGGTCTTATAGACCTGTCCCTTCAATTTAACCGATATTTTAGGGTCACAGATGACACCAGTCACCTCACGCCATTTGGCCCACGCGGCAACAATGCGTGCCTTAACGTCACAATCAATGTCACCAGACGCGTGAAATACATGTAAAGAAAATATATTTCTTTAATCCTGAAAACTGGTGGGTGAAACAACGACAATGTACTTACATACCTACCAATAGATGGCGTTGTGCGCGTTACGTCATGGCGGTGAATAAAACAGTTTGTATTGTAATGTGAGGTTATGAAAAAGATTGTCGAATTAAATAATAAACTTTAAATGTCGTTTCTTTGGTTTTCAGAGCAACGATATATTGTTTTGATTCAAATCGAACACTCCAAATAAATAGTCTTATATACACATCCCAGGTATTTCACCTGTTCCATCCAACCATGGAGGGTACTCATGTGAGTTTCTGATGCAGTCTGACACTATATATCTATGAAAACTTTTTAACAAAAAAATTAAAACGCGAAAAAACTGTAAAGCAAAAAATAATAAACCTTCTTTTTATTAACCTTAATAACTAAGTTCTTAGACGAATGTTAACGAAACCTTAGCACTTTTGAGTCGGCGCCAGTGCCATCACGTGTGTGCCCGTTCGGGTTGCTGTCTCGCTGATATTAACTTCGTAAATGCTCGGCATTTTCCAGCGAAATGGCGTGTCATGCTGCGCCACCGCCGCGTACCACGCTTTACGTAATTAAATAATTTGCTTGTTTGGCGCCGACTCAAAATTACTTAGGTATACTTACATTAATTTAAGAACTTAGTTATTAAGGTTAATAAAAAGAAGGTAGTTTATTTTTGCTTTTCAGTTTTTACGGCGGTTTAATTTTTTGTTAAAAAGTTTTTATTTTATAATTTTTTGTGGCTATAATCTACTAATTACTACATGCTTATATAAATCAATTCTGTCAAAAGTCATGCGTGCTCATAGATATAATCAGTGAGTGAACAATCAATCATTATTTGTTTTTCAAATTTATATGGGACCAACTTCGGTGTATACGCTTTCCAATAAAAAATAAGTTTTAAAATCGGACTACTCTGTAATAAGTTATGCGTGGTCATACATAAAAAAAGAAAAAATGTATACGCGTCGACTTGAGAACCTCCTCTGTTTTTTCGTCGATTAAAAACTGTGTTTAAATTCAGATTCCTAGAGATCAATCTTTACCAAAGAGTTACTATTGTCCTCACTGACAAGTAAACCCCGTCAGAGGTGAGTGCCCTCGTTGTTTCCTCTTTTAGGGGAGGTATGGTCGTCGTGCCTGCGCGTTTTTTTGTTGTGAAGAAAGGACTATTTCATCAGATCGAGTACATAAGGCCTTTGGCCCGGAAGCCTCTGGTAGACATTGTGAATTCCACAAATACATAGCACCAATCTTGCTAAAAGGATCTGTAATGGTGTCTACTTGTCTTCTCTAATTCTCCACGTAAGACTTACTCCTTAGTGACGGCGAGGAGGCGTCTCTCGTCGGTGGTCTCGACGAGTTTGATAAGTGCATCGGGGCCGACGGGGCTTTGGTAGAACTCCTCGGAGACGTCTTTGCCGATCTTGTCACGGGTAGCGTGGGTGAAGGCTGTTGAAACATGCACCATGGACCTGAAGTCGATAACGGAATTGTTGGATAGTTTTAATCGGCAACCCGATGCGGCGTAAGTCTGATCGACGATGAGGGCGTTCGGTTTTATTATATCAACTAAAAAGGTCTTATTTATCTATAAGCAGTGCTCATAATTTAAGTAGGTCCTCCATCAAACCCAATGTCATTCTATTGAAGGCGTTTGGAAAAAAATATGAGAATAATAAAAAAATTATATTAATTATGTAAGTAAATTTTTACAATGCAACATGATGAAGTTAGCAGATTACCATCTTTCTCAAGAGTTCCGTATCGATATGTGTACCGTGAAAACATGTTACTATATTCACAGTGGTGTCTCAAATATTCGTAATGTAAAGTATGAAACGTAATTTGGTACACTAATTCGCGACGTAAAACGACACTACTGCCATTTAGTACCGGGTACAGGTACAAAACTATATTAAGAGCATTATATATATTTTTAAATATATTATTGTTAGGAATATCGAACTCAAAATTATCTTATTGGCAACACTGACTAATACTTGAAACAACCTAAGAGAGTTTCCATCACTTCCGGGGTGTATCACTTCCGAAGTATAAACGACCAATGAGAATCTAATGTTTGGACAAGCAATGAGAATCACTTCTGGAATATAAGCAATCAATGAGTGTGCCCTCCGGAGTGTGGAGTGGTGACGAGTGAGGGACAGGCCGACCGCTTCTATAATAAAGCGCCGCAAATAGGTGCCAGAGCCCTCTTTTCTGTTCAGTCGTCGTCGCGTACGGAAGCTGTCGGTCTGCCTGCCATTTTTTTAAATCATCCACCACTGGTTCATAAAATTATTATATTTTTAAATAGTTTCATTCCGAAATGCAGTTAGTTTAAAAAATCGTACAACGCACCCCACGATCTTAGAACAGTATCTATCATCAATAAGAATTATTTTTTACTTTTTAGTTTGATATACGCATAAAAGCGAGTTTTTTAGATTTTTTGAACTAAAATTTGTGTTGTCAATTCCCAATCGTCGTTTTAAGTTGATAAATCTTTTTATTAACTTAAAGTCACCTTCCGGCAGGTTTAATTTTGATGATCATGATAAGGACTATGGTACAAAATTATCAAATTTGTGTATTGTCATCAGATCTTGATAAGTGTACAAAATTTTGTATTTTTATAATCGTCAAAAAGTTTTTTTAATCGAATCCTAAAATTCTATCACATAGATATACAGGTCAAGTTAATAAAAGCGTGATAAAGAAGCAGGCATATTAATCTTGTTTTGGATTGTATATATTTTTATTGCTCTATGACAGCAGACAGGCTGACAGTCCGCTTAGAATTTAGCAGTTGCTGTCGCCTATGGGTGTTTGCAACGCCAGTGGCATCGCAAACACTCTGCTGTCCCATAAGGGTACAGGAACTTGGGTCACTAATGCCGGAACACAACACAAGGTTATTATGGCGGCAAGTATGCCGTTAAGTATAAGACCAAGAGTAGTGTTGAACACATGGAAGAGCTCCTACACAGAATGGAACGTGTCAGCCTTGATTTTGGTCTTAAAATAAATCTCCGCAAGACTAAGATGATGATTGTCGATCGTGCAAACAACAACTCGCCACAGATTACACAAATAGCGGGTTGTGAGGTGGTGCAATCATATATATACCTCGGTGCATTGATATCGAATAGTGGCGGCTGCATAGACGAAATCAAGCGACGCATGGCAATCTCCAAATCAGCTATGGATAAGCTGAAGAAAATATGGAGGGATCGAAACATCACCAAAGCCACCAAAACCAGACTTGTCAGGGCTCTCATATTCCCCATATTTCTTTATGGTGCGGAGACATGGACCCTACAAGAAGGTGAGAAAAAACGGAATGATGCTCTTGAGATGTGGTGCTGGAGAAGAATGCTCGGTATATCGTGGAAAGAATTCCGGATCAACGAGTCTATTCTTCGAGAGCTGGGCATCAATCAGAGGCTATCAAACATAGTGCAGGCTCGCATCCTCACTTTCTTTGTACACGTATCACGGCGCGGAGGCGAATCCATCGAATGCCTGGTAGTGCAGGGCAAGATTGAGGGCACCCGACCACGCGGGAGATGGACGGACCAAGTGAAAGGCGCCGTCGACGTTCCTCTGCACGAATGCACAAAGAGAGTGGCAATTCACGAAGAGTGGCGTCGTATTGTAAAACAGGCTACAAAAACCTCAACGTGACGGCCACGACCACTCTGGCAAGAGTGTAACGCCAGAGAAGAAGACTTAAGACCAAAGGTGGTCGCCATCCAGACGGGCTTGAGGCCCTACCACGTAGCTAGGGTGGGTTGTTTTGTCGCCTTTTACGACAGGCTGACCCCGGTCGCAGAGGTCAGTATTCTGTCTCCGCCCCTGCATGGATAAAAATGCAATTTTACAAGTTTTTTTTCTTGTTTGACTATCTGAAAGCGGTAGTCACTAGGTACAATTGTTTTGCATGCTGTAATTATTTTTTTTTGGTCTCGGGGAAAATCCTCTCTTGAAGGGTTCCCCCGGCCCGGAGGGACCGAGGTATATGTGGGACTCCGGGAAAGATGTTCGACCTTGGACCATCCGACTACCCACTAAAAAACCCCGCTGTTCTCCTATCGCCTACGCTCGAGCCCACGGATATATGACCTGCCGATCTCGTGGCCCGGGCCGTGCATGCTATTATGCCATAACATGACATAACTACCTGTAGTTGCGAAATGTCAACGTATAATCAAAAGCGATTTTTGTATTATGAACATAAAATGTTGAAGCAATTTAATACATATATCATCATTTACTTTAAGTTTGGACATTCCCTGGCTAAAGCCAAGAGCTCCCTTGTTCCCCTGACGTTGATGAGTGTAGCTAGGCTCAAAACCTCGTCGAATCTTGTAGTGGCTGCCAAGTGGAAGATGACATCCACCTCCTGAACAAGGGTCTGTCGGTCTGTGTTGCTGATGCCAAGCCCAAGTTCCGCCACATCACCCTGGATGCCATGGATTATGCTGGCGAAGTCCGGTCTATCGTCGTGGAGAAACCTGTAAAGCTAAATTTCCAAGTGTTGTGTTTGAGTACTTACCTGAGATGGAAGGGCCTTCTAGATCCCGGTACGTTTGTTAACAAACTCCATTCTAATAAACGTGTAATTAGTAAGTGTGTAGTAAGTAAATAGAATTCGATTAAGTTAGAAAAAAATGAAAAATTTAGTTTTTAATATTATATTATAATATTAATTTTAATTATTTTTAATATTATATCTGCGAGAAGTTTCTAGATATAATACTGGAAAAAGCTGAAAAAGGATACCAGTTCGATGTGGCTACGAGTCAACTTTGTGAACTAAAACAGCATGTTTAGTTGGCATATGTCTAGCTCTTGTAAAAGCTAGAACAGTTTAAAGTCAACGAGATTTCATTGTATTACAAATATTCCCAGAGTCCACACGGAGACGCCTCTATCACAAACTCATGATAATTCCATGAGAAATCTTTGCTTGATCTTAGAAGTTGGTGGCTCGGGTTGTTCTTTCGATTGTGCGTTTTGTGTTATCTTGATAAAATAAGTGTATGCTTTTGTTCGAATACGCGTGTCTGGCAATTGAATATGATCACTCACCGGATCGTTAAAGAGCTCCTTCAATCGATCCTTCATGGTCTTTCCCTTCTTATCTCTGACCAGTATGTATATCTTCTTCAAATTGCAAGACCTATAAGTATTAATTATTTAGGTTAATAATATTTAATACTCTTTCGACCCACATCGTAGCCACTTGAATTCCTGATATATAAAATCTATGATAGATAAAGCTGTGTATGAATTTCCTGATTTCTTAAACTTTATATAATATAATGTACAATAGAGAACTACACAAAAATGTACCCAAAATAGGTCAAAATAGGTATCTATGTCTTTTAGCTGAAAAGCATTCTACGCCATTCACAATTACGCCAAAGGAAATTATATTAATTTAAACATTATTGATTAGTTATTTTTAATTACAATTTCCTTTTACGTAATTGTGAATGGTGTAGAATGCTTTTCAGCTATAAAGAGCTTCAGCTTTTGTTTGAAATTAGTTTAAATGTTATTTAATTTCAAGTTTTGGGAAAGTCTTTTAACAATCATTGTCCCCATAAAGAATACACGTCCGGAACTCAAATGTATTACAAACAATCGCTTTTATTCAATGCTGTAGGACAGCAGACATGCCGACGGCTCACTTAGAATTTAGCAGTTACCGTCGCCTATGGGTGTTTGCAACGCCAGTGGCATCGCGAACACGCTGCTGTTCCATAAGGGTACAGGAATTTGGCGTCACTAATGCCGGAACAACACAAAGTTATTATGGCGGCATATATAAGTATGTAAGGTATAATATATAAGGTGGTCGCCATCCAGACGGGCTTGGGGCCCTACCACGTAGCCAGGGTGGGTTGTTTTGTCGCTTTTTATGACAGGCCGACCCCAGTGTAGAGGTTTGTATCATTTCTCCTCTGCACGGATATCTTTAGTAAGTCATTATGTATAACATTATGGCTTTTTATAATATTTTACTTAACAAATACAAACAAATAAGCCAATGAGGTGACTTATAACAATGGGAAGATCGTTGTTATATGATATATAAAGAAGAGCAGAGGCTCAAGTGTGCTCTCCTGGGGAACTTCGTATTTAACCTGCTTACGGTATACAAGAGGAGCTTCCGCTCTGAAGCTCAGAATTGAAATGAACCTGATAAGTTTCTCGATGAGCAGCTTCCCAAGATATCCCGAGCCTCCCGTGATGAAGGCAGTTTTGCCAGAGTACCATTCTTGGACGATGGAATCCCCCTTCACTTGGGCGGCCTTAATGGGCTCCTGAAGTTGGCAGGCTTCGGAGTACAATAATTCGGCAGGATCCATTGTAGACGACCTAAAATAAATTTTTATTATTTCAAAGTGTTTTACATTTTTACACCACATCAATCTTACACTCGGGATATTCACCTCAGTTTGTTCTACCAACCACTCTACAGTAACAGTCGTGTAAAATCGGAGGCAGGCAAAGGCTGTCTTGTCTCATTAAATAGTAAGTGACACAAGTCTGCCTCTTTAACGAGTAGAGGCCTAAGGATATGCCACCTTAACATCGTTCCAGCACAACCGTAAGAGATGAAAATGTGATAAATTTTTCCAAGAGTCATCTACTCACAAGCAGCTATGTTCTTCATTGATAGTTCATCTGATGGCTGTTTCCCTCTAAATAATCTAACAGGCTGCATCTATATTTGTCTCTTTTGCGATTAAAAGAGTCACACAGAATCGAATCACAAAATCTTCAATGCAATACAAATACAAATCATTGAGTACAGAAAAGAAAGAGTAGAAAATCGTATTCCAAACGTACTAGGCTAAAACTAAGGTCCAATAGCTAGGTTACTGAAACTGACACTGGGACCAAGTCTTATATTTTCAGTTTTCAATGCTGTCTCTCTTATTAACACCCAACATTCACATTAGATAGAAGGTACTGTTTCAAGCAATAAGTCAAAGCTGGGAATGTAATGCAATATAATATTTAAATAAAACTTGCACTTAGAGAGGTGTTCCTTTTTCGTTCCGGGCTTTAGCTGACTCGAGTGAATGTATGCCATATACGTTGTAAATGATATTGTAATTGAGGCGTATTAATACAAAGTCAATAAAAACCAATCCATTCTAAGGCAAAGTACACACCGATCGACTTTTAAAAAATAAATTCATTTTTATTAAACTAAAAAAATACAAGTTCACCCGTGCACCGGACGAGGTGAACTGTCATTCTGTGCTAACAAAAATCAGGAGAAATATTTAATTTCAATCGGTACTGTTTAAGGGTCCACCCATACACCACTCCAAAGGTCTCACTGTCTGGTTTTCACTTCGGAAGTGCACTTTCTGCTTCCGAAAGGACTCGCCCCATCGAGAAAAAGAAATGTGGCAATATGGTTAAAATCCCAACATTTGGGAAAATTTGGTGACGATGTGACGTTGCAGAAAAAATTATTTGATATTAGAAGTTTGGATGGTCAGAATAAATCAACCAAATTAGTTTCTCTGTAAATAAGAGTCTTATATTATTATTTATTTATATTAATATTTACAATGCATATTCATATTAACCCGACACTACACTGTAGATATCCCAGACGTCAGTCTGTACGAGATCAGTGTGGCCCTTAAACAGCTTAAAAACAACAAGGCGCCGGGTGATGATGGAATTACAGCCGAGCTTCTGAGAGCTGGTAGTACTCCTGTGCTTAAAATCCTCCAGAAGCTATTTAATTCCGTCATCCTCGAGGGCAAAACGCCGCAGGCCTGGCACGGAAGTATAGTGGTGCTGTTCTTCAAAAAGGGCGACAAAACCCTTTTGAAGAACTTTAGACCGATATCACTTCTGAGCCATGTTTACAAGCTGTTTTCAAGGGTCATCACGAATCGTCTCGCGCGCAGATTTGACGACTTCCAGCCTCCCAAACAAGCCGGATTCCGAAAAGGTTTTAGCACCATAGACCACATACATACGCTGCGGCAGGTTATACAGAAGACGGAGGAGTATAACCAGCCACTATGCTTGGCGTTCGTAGACTATGAGAAAGCCTTTGATTCGATCGAGACCTGGGCGATGCTTCAGTCTCTCCAGAGGTGCCACATTGATTATCGACACATCAAAGCGTTGAAGTGTTTGTATGAAAACGCCACCATGTCAGTTCGTCTCCAGGATCAGAACTCGAAGCCTATCCGACTGCAGCGGGGAGTCAGACAAGGCGATGTCATATCGCCGATGCTGTTCACCGCTGCGTTGGAAGATGTCTTCAAGCTTCTGGACTGGAACGGACTGCGCATCAACATTAACGGTGAGTACATCACTCACCTTAGATTCGCAGATGATATCGTAATCATGGCTGAAACCATGGAAGACTTAAGCCATATACTTGATGGCCTCAATACAGCTTCCCAAGGAGTAGGTCTCAAAATGAACATGGACAAGACGAAGATCATGTCTAATGTCCATGTCGCACCTACCCCCGTAACAGTTGGGAACTGTACTCCCGAAATTGTTGACGAATACGTCTACTTGGGTCAAACGATCCAGTTAGGCAGGTCCAATTTCGCGAAAGAGGTCACTCGTCGAATCCAACTCGGATGGGCAGCGTTCGGGAAGCTCCGTAAAATCTTTTCGCCCAAATACCGCAGTGTCTCAAGACGAAGGTTTTTAACCAATGTGTGTTGCCAGTGATGACATACGGAACGCAGACGTGGTCGCTAACTATGGGCCTTATGAGAAAGCTCATGGTCGCTCAGAGGGCAATGGAGAGGGCTATGCTCGGAGTTTCCCTGCGAGATCGAATCAGAAATGAGGAGATCGCAGGAGAACCAAAGTCACCGACATAGCCCGGATGATTGCAAAACTGAAGTGGCAGTGGGCTGGGCACATAGCTCGAAGGACTGATGGCCGTTGGGGCAGAAAAGTCCTCGAATGGCGACCGCGTACTGGAAGACGCAATGTTGGTAGGCCCCCCCACAAGATGGATCGATGATCTGGTCAAGATCGCTGGAATAGGTTGGATGAGGGCAGCGCAGGACCGATCATCGTGGAGATCTTTGGGGGAGGCCTTTGTCCAGCAGTGAGCGTCTTCCGGCTGAAATGATGATGATGATGATATTCATATAAGAATTACACGTTACCTGTAAATAAGAAAAACGACAAGGTTAATTATTCGTCTCTCTTTCACAACTGATGCGACTGTTTTGATTAATCTAAATAAATACATAATATAAAAAATAAAAACAGTTAATAACGTAGTATTTATATTACTTAAAAAGTGTTTGTGAATATGTATGTTTTGATTTGTGTTTGTTGGTTTGTATAATAACAAATAAATAGAAATAAGTAAATAAAAACTATCCATATATGCTTTACCTTGCGTGCATAATGAAGGACCGTCTTCTGGGGTCGGCGGGTTGGCAGACAGTGTATTAATGCAAATGTGCATAGTTAATTGTACTGTGTAAATTGAGGTCGCGAGAGGTCGCTAGTGTTTGGGTGCACATATATAATTACTAGAAAATCGCTAATCATCATCTTAGCGTTAAGTCCCGGTTGCAAGCCAGCCAGCCTGCTGCGGAGCAGTGGTGCAGTGGCGCAGAGAGAATGACGCGCATTGGACGTTCTTATATGACCGTGGAAAGAACACGCGCTCCGCGAGCACTACTTGTCCTGTACGAGAGACAGAAAGAATTTCCATCTCATCATAGGAATGTGAATGGTTCGATGTCTTTGAAGCTCTCCCGAGAGAGCGATGAATCAAATAACTGAAGATTTACGAATGTACCATAAGTATATTGTATAAATGTATGGGGTGGAAGGCTCACGGCTCCAAGATCTGTGCAAGTACCCCCTGAAGAGGTCAAGATGACCCACTATGCTCAAATGACGTCTAGCATTGCGTGGAGCACGGCCCCTCCGATACCCTTCAGAAGTATTCGTAAATATAGCACAGCCGGGCTAATGATACTTTATCTCTTTATTGCTGCGAAACAGTTGACAGACTAACTGCCCACTTTATAGTAAGTTGTAGCTATTACCATCGTCTATGGATGTTTGAGACGCTAAAGGCACCGCGAACACGCTGCTGTCCGCTTCGGAGTACAGAACCTGGGTCACTAATGTCGGAACACAACACAAAGTTATTATGACGGGGGAGTTGCCACTCAGACGGGCATGGGGCCCTACCTCCTGACCTCCTTGCACGGAGAATTGACAAACCTAACCGAATCAAAGTGCATTTTCTGCACGTGTATTTGCATTTTCGTCAATTCCGAGATGAACAATCAGACCAGTTACACACACGTGAATGGCACTAATAAATAAAAAAAAAACAAAACACCATTTTATTTCTCACAACTATTCAAAAATGAATTTCAAACAAATCAGAAAAGATAAAAAGAAAAAGAGAAATAGATAGAATTAAGTAAATTTATAAAATAACGTTACAGTCTATACGACCCGGGGCGTGGGTTCGCGGCACAGGGAAGTTAACTGCGGTTTTTTTCTGCGCGTTGAGGGCCCTCCGATAGGCCTTCACAGGCTTCACGGGGTTCGAAGGTGCCCTGCGGCCCAAGGTGGTTGTGCAGCTTGTGGTTCACCAGCCCGTACGGTGGACGGCAGCTCTTAAACCGAACGGTGGACCCCCAGATTCTGGAATGCGTCGAAATGACCCTTGTAACGCGAAAGACCCGATACCCAGGCACTTGGTGAGACTAAGAGTGGGCGTCGGCATCTTTCGCGAAGCAATTAAAAACTTCACGAAATGGAGTGGTGATATTTGGGTCCGGTCGAAATAAAAAAATACAATGTTAAAAAAAATTATCCATCCCAGAATCAAACCCCAACTGTTTATACGTCGGACGATCACCATTCCACTACGCCATGAGGTACAATAGAAAAGATTACATTTTTAATTTAAACAAAAATATAGGTAGTTATCGATATTATATCGATAGTAATGAAGTAATGACCTTTTTCACATTCATATCGTGGGTACATTAGGAAATCTGTCTTATTACAACATAATCTATACAAATAAATAAAATTGGAGGGTCTGTTTGTAATATTAAAATAACCGCTTTTTACTAAGTTCATTCGGACGTATGCACGGTACATATCCCAAAACAACATTTTTTACAATTTTTGTCTGTCTGTCTGATGTTCCGGCTAATCTCTGAAACGGCTGCACCGATTTTGACGGGACTTTCACTAGCAGATAGCTGATGTATCAAGGAGTAACATAGGCTATTTTTATTTTAGAAAAATAAAATAGATTTTGTGAAAAATTATAAGTTTCGGAAATTGTAGTGTCCAATTTAAGTTGACCTCAGATTTATATCATCAATCATATGAAATAGGGTTCAGCTTAGGCTGGTCTTAGTAGGTTGAATTTCCGATTTAAGTTAATCTCATATATCCAAAAAATGCTGCCCAAATTCACTATTCCACGCGGACGGAGTTGCGGGCACAGCTAGTCTAACAAATAAATCTCCCAGCTATGTGCATGGGTTACAATATATGAACTAATCTAACTACACAAACCAAGGCTTATTATTTTTAAGTACATATTGATGAGATTTATTATTGAATTTTAACGAATTAATAGTTATAGAAATTAAGATACGTACAAGCCACGATGTCAACTACACACGCGTGGAATACACAATGGAAATGCTGTTATATCTCACCTGGTTCCTTGTGGAGGCAGGATTGATTTGGATTAAATTAATTATGATAAATTAATGAAGAAAAATACCGCGGCGAAACTTATTTAAGACTTACTGGAATGTTTAAAAAACAAGGTTATAATTTACTAAGTTTAGGATACCCGCTGTCACATTTCGTTACGATTTAAACAATATAAAGAACTAAATAGCCATAGCAAACTTGAAAAATAGTAATCGAATCAACCTAGGCACAAAACTAGTAAATAGCAACCGACCCTATTGGAATTAATTATATTAAACTCACCAAGGGGTTTGAAAAACGATGCGAACTATTTTTAATAATTAACGCACTTATTTAATTTTTCACAATACTAATCATGTATATTGTAATACTGGTGGCTCTCTGGCGTCGGAATTGTTAGCGTCTTCCGCGACCTCGCCTTTATATTGGTCGTGGAACGACGTACTCCCACCCCGAGAGGACAACGGCCTCTGTATCAAATTTCTAGAATTTTGCTTAACGTTACTGAGGCATGGAAAGTACTGGAAGGCGCCCGACCTTTTATCAGCTACTCGAAAAAACTTGGCGGAACAGTGACAGAGCAATGAGCCTGAGCGGGAAAGAATTATTCATATGACATAAGACCCATTCTCGAATTTCTAGGCTTCTAATTTGCTGTATGATGTTCTCGAAGGTTGGCTTCCCGGCAGCCACATTGCCTCGTGTGGTCGTCTTGATTATTATCACTAGTTAAAGTGCGCGCGATCGATAGTAACAATTAGTTAAATGGTTTTTGTTGTAATTATTTTAATATTAGATATTAGGGATTAGATATTAGAATCTTGTTACGACGCGACGTAACAGCAAATCAATATATTGTCAATAGACAACATATTTGTCTTGTCTTGTGAATGCCGCACTGGAGACCTCCCGCGACCCTAACCGAAATTAAAATAACAACCAACTTTTAATATTATTCATGTTTGTGTTATTGCTTTGTTCTGAACTGATGACCCCGAAAAACAACTGCGTCAGGAATTCGTTCACTATCCAGCCCCGATCAGGAACCTTTGCAGAACATCATTGTCCCTCGGCTCCGCGACAGACGTCAACGGTCCAATCCCACTACAGCTTGTATATACTTTGCGAGCTAAGTCATTCACCTTGGTTCTCCTACGTATTTTCTCATTTAATTTCGTTTATAAGAGAAGCACCCAACATGGGCCGCTTCATAAGCCGCTGAATGACTTGAGTGACATCAGTCAGAAATCTTGGCCTCTTTGAGTTCCATGCGTGTAATCTTTTTAGTTATCGCATAGTGACTCGTTTTCAAAAGATTAGTATACTCTTTTTTTTATTGCTGTAGGACAGCAGACAGGCTGACGGCGCGCTTAGAATTTAGCAGTTACCGTCGCCTATGGGTATTTGCAACGCCAGTGGCATCGCGAACACGCTGATGTCCCATAAGGATACAGGAACTTGGGTCACTAATGCTGAAAAACAACACAAGGTTATTATGGCGGCATATTTAAGACCAAAGGTGGTCGCCATCCAGACGGGCTTGAGGCCCTACCACGTAGCTAGGATGGGTTGTTTGGCGCCTTTTACGACAGGCCGACCCCAGCCGCAGAGGTTAGTATTCTTTCTCCGCCCCTGCACGGATAAAGATTCGTAAAAGACCGCCTATAGAAACAAATGGACTTTAACACGCGCTATCTATTAAAAAAAATTCTCGTGTCACAGTTTTCGTTGCCATACTCCTCCGAAACGGCTTGACCGATTCTCATGAAATTTTGTGAGCATATTGAGTAGGTCTGAGAATCGGCCAACATCTATTTTTCATCCCCCTAAATGTTAGGAGTGAACCACCCCCAATTTTTTTTAATTTTTTGACATTTTGTTATTTATATGGCAGAACAACGTTTGCCGGGTCAGCTAGTATTATATAATTACAAATGTTTTGACTCAATACCTATTTAACAATGAAATATATTTAGTACTAGCGGCCCGCACCGGCTTCGCACGGGTATTTAACAAAAATTTCAAAAGTAAAAATTATAATACACACACATAAACCCATCTATTTGCACCAGGTTACTAAAAAAATTAAATTATAAAGAAAGTTTGAATATTATTATTTTTTATTTTATTTTTTAATAAGTTTTTTTTTCTAATTTTTGTAAAAACGCCAGAGGCGCCGCCTACATTGCATAAGGTGCTGCCTAGCTCTAGCCGAACAGGGTGAGCGCCTGAGCGCCTGAGCGGCTAGCACGCAACAATGTTCTACTCGTTATTACTTACATTTTTAAACTCGTGGTATCTTTCGAATGGAATGTCTGAATTGAATAATTCAAAAAGTTATATAAAGGTATAGAAGCAGTCTTGAATATGAAGTAATTTATTTTGATAAGGATTAATACCAAGATACAAATAAAGAGCCTTTTCTAGGGGCGGCATTTCAATTAAATTTTTAAAATAAAAGAACACTTGTTGTGGCAAAACTATTATAGTTAGACATATGCTGTCACGACACTTTTTGTAAATAATGATGTGTTCTGCAAAGTCGTGGTACATTATTTTATTCTATCAACAATAGTTTTCGCAGCGCACGCGATTTAAATAATAAATTAGGTAATTTTTTACACCTTGGGTTACATTATTTGAGTTTTAGTAAGGATCCCTAATTTTTTTGAAAATGTAATATAGCCTATGTCACCCGGGGATAGTGTAGCTTTCCAACAGTGAATTTTTTAAATCGGGTCAGTAGTTTCGGAGCCTATTCAATGCAAACAAACAAACAAACAATCAAATCTTTCCTCTTTATAATAGTAGTATGAATATAGATAAACAATTAAATAAATAATTTAAAAGTAAAATGGTAATCAGTATACTATATAATGCCATATATACATATATAAGGTTTTTTTAATGTTGAGGAACTAGGCAGCTGCCTAGTTAGGCTGATGGCCAGCCAGACTGGAACAGCATCTATAGGGTACAGGAACCTAGGTCCTTATGATTGTACAACACAACACAAGGCTATTATGGCGGCATACTTAACACCAAGGGTGGTTACCATCCAGATGGGCTTGGAGCCCTACCACGTTAGAATAAAATATTTTTATATAAAATCATCTTTCCACGATGGTGGAAATGTCATCTCGACTCGAAGAGTTCAGAGAGTATATCTAACTTCTTGCTGAGTAAAGCCTGCACTCCGCATTGCTGCATCACACTTTGTGATTGTGAGTGAAATTTCTCTCCCCCCCCCCTTCATCAAGCGTACAATTAGTCGACTTTTCCAGACTTCTTTAGGTGCACGTAAAAGAATGTAATCGACGTCTGACAGAAATATCCCTCGACAGCTTTTGCAAGCCAGTAAAAAGCCCGAATCTCAGAAGTATAGCCTCTGAACCACTCGCCAACTCGGCGATGGTTTTTCTGGACTTGGAGGCGTAATTGTTGTTGTATGCCGAGCTAAACATTTTCAGAACTAGACTTACCAAGCTGGCTCGAGCTGCCGACAAGGATTGCAGAGCTTGTAATAAAATATTCTTTTTTCTGCAACGTCACATCAGTTACCAAGTTTGCCCAAATGTTGGGATTTACTGAAGACAGACAAAGCCGCTGCTGAACCATATTGTCACATTTCTTTTTCTCGATGGGGCGAGTCCTTTCGGAAGCAGAGAAATGCACTTCTGAAGTGAAAATAAGACAGTGGGACTTTTGGAGTCGTGTAGCAGTGGACCCTTAAAGAGCACCGACTGAAATTAGATAGTTCTCCTGATTTGTATCAGTAGAGAATGACAGTTGACCTCGTCCGGTGCACGTTCACGGTGCAAACATCCATACGCAACGCTAACTGGTGTTATTTGACCTGTCTGTTGCTCATCAGCAATATTTTTTTAATTCAAAAAATATATGAATGTTAGAACGTTCACCGAGTTTCGTAAATCCTATAATTTTAACTCTTCAGTTTCTTTGTCGTTCGATGATCGACCGAGATGAGTTTAAGTGAATGTATTGTATTTAAGTTTGAAACTTGTTATTTTTTAGTTAAATACAAATGAATTTATTTTTTTAAGTCGATCGGTGTGCACTTTGCCTTAGAATGGATATGTTTTTTGTTGACTTTGTATTAATACGCCTTAATTACAATATTATTTGCCAAAGCCCTACTTTCACTCGAGTCAGTTAAATCCCAGAACGAAAAAGGACTGCTACTGAAGAGTGGTTGGAACGTTAGAACGAACGAACGAACTGAGGTGAATATCCTGCGTAAAAGATTAACGTGGTGTAAAAATGTACAAAAACTTTGAAATAATAAAAATAAATTTTAGGTCGTCTGCAATGGATCCTGCCGAATTATTGTACTCCGAAGCCTGCCAATTACAGGAGCCCATTAAGGCTGCCCAAGCTAAGGGGGACTCCATCATCCAAGAATGGTACTCTGGCAAAACTGCCTTCATCACGGGAGGCTCGGGATATCTTGGGAAACTGCTCATCGAGAAACTTATCAGGTTCACTTCAGTTTTAAGCTTCAGAGCTGAAATTCCTCATGTATACCGTGAGCAGGTTAAATACGAATTTCCCCAGGGGAGCATACTTATTCTAGTGTATTTTTATGGGGATAATGATTATTAAAAGACTTATTAAAAATCTTGAAATTAAATAACATTGAAACTAATATCAAACAAAAGCTGAAGCTCTATCTAGGTGAAAAGCATTTTAGACGATACACAATTACGTAAAAGATAATTGTAATTTAAATAACTAGTCAATAATGTTTAAATTAATGTAATTTCCTTTGGCGTAATTGTGAATGGCGTAGAATGTTTTTCAGCTAAAACACATACATACAGTAGACAAATTAATTGTTTGAGGAATCACTCAAGGACCTATTTTGGGTACAATTCTGTATAATTATCTACTGCACACTACATATAAAGTTAAAGAAATCAGCATATTCATACACAGCTTTATCTATCATAGATTTTATATATCAGGAATTCAAGTGGCTACGATGTGGGTCGAAAGAGTATTAAATATTGTTAACCTAAATAATTAATACTTATAGGTCTTGCAATTTGAAGAAGATATACATACTGATCAGAGATAAGAAGGGAAAGACCATGAAGGATCGATTGAAGGAGCTCTTAGACGATCCGGTGAGTGATCATATTCAAATGCCAGACACGCGTATTCGAACAAAAGCATGGACTTATTTTATCAAGATAACACAAAACGCACAATCGAAAGAACAACCCGAGCCACCAACTTCTAAGATCAAGCAAAAATTTCTCATGGAATTATCATGAGTTTGTGATAGAGGCGTCTCCGTGTGGACTCTGGGAATATTTGTAATACAGTGAGATTTCGTTGACTTTAAACTGTTCTAGCTTTTACAAGAGCTAGCCTAACGCCAACTAAATATACTGTTTTAGTTCACAAAGTTGACTCGTAGCCATATGGAACTGGTATCCTTTTTCAGCTTTTTCCAGTATTATATCTAGAAACTTCTGATTAATATTAAAAACTACATTTTTCCTTTTTTTCTAACTTAATCGAATTCTATTTACTTACTACACACTTACTAATTACACGTTTATAACAAACGTACCGGGATCTAGAAGGCCCTTCCATCTCAGGTAAATACTCAAACACAACACTTGGAAATTTAGCTTTACAGGTTTCTCCACGACGATAGACCGGACTTCGCCAGCATAATCCATGGCATCCAGGGTGATGTGGCGGAACTTGGGCTTGGCATCAGCAACACAGACCGACAGACCCTTGTTCAGGAGGTGGATGTCATCTTCCACTTGGCAGCCACTACAAGATTCGACGAGGTTTTGAGCCTAGCTACACTTATCAACGTCAGGGGAACAAGGGAGCTCTTGACCTTAGCCAGGGAATGTCCAAACTTAAAGTAAATGATGATATACATAGTATTTATTTTCTTTAACATTATCATATCAAATATAATTTTTATTCAAGTGCTTTTTACAATTGATTAACTTAGCGTCTCTTTAACAGATTTAGTCTTAATATCACAAAATTTAGTCACTGCATTATAAATACGGACTCCGAGCAGGTCACCTATACGTCTAGTAAGTGAGCAGCTTGCTGCAGGCCTTGGCAATCTGTATACCCTTTTCGCCACCAATATGTTATAATCTTTTGATGCCAACACCGACTTGTGCATTTTCAACGAAATGCTCACAACGAATAACTGTCTCACACTAAGTAATTCACTCTCGGTGTACAGTAGCGTGGTCGGATATCGAAAGGGTTTGCTTAACATTATCTTTAAAATTGATCGCTGAGCTCTCTCTACTCGGATTAAATATGTTTTAGCAGCACCACCCCAACAAGAGATGCAGTATGTAATAAGGGATCGACACAAAGCAAAATAAATAGATTTAAGTGTATCGAAACCTACCACACCCCGCAAATTTCTCATTACATAAGCAACTTTTCGAACCCGTACCGACAAGGATTCGATATGTTCCTTGAAATTCAATTTTTCATCTATAATTACCCCTAAATATTTTGTAGATTTAGTTCTACTTAAGAGCTCACAGCCACAAGGATTGCCAAGATCACATTGCTCATGAATTCTCACTTCCGTTGGAGAAAAAGTTTTATGTTCATAATACAAAAATCGCTTTTGATTATACGTTGAGATTACGCAACTACAGGTAGTTATGTCATGATATGGCATAACAGCATGCACGGCCCGGGCCACGAGATCGGCAGGCCATATATCCGTGGGCCCGAGCGTAGGCGATAGGAGAACAGCGGGGTTTTTTAGTGGGTAGTTGGATGGTCCAAGGTCGAACATCTTTCCCGGAGTCCCACATATACCGCCCTTTCTCAAGGCGGGCCTCTTCCGAAGTGTTGAAGCCAGGGGGTCAGGGTTTCGTCCCCCCGCCACTCTCCTGTGTTGACTCAAGGAGTTGAGGAGGGGCTGCGGAACAGCATGTGGGCCTCTCCCTCGCGGCAATAGTACGGGTGGCGGATCCTCCCCCGAGGGGCCGCCCGCGGCCGCTTTTACGGCGCCGACGACGTGGCCTGCGTTGGCTTATGTATACTCTAAGCTTAGAGTATACATAAGCAAGCTTATGTATACTCTAAGAAACGCCTTCAATAGAATGAAATTGGGTTTGATGGAGGACCTACTTAAATTATGAGCACTGCTTATAGATAAATAAGACTTTTTTAGTTGATATAATAAAACCAAACGTCCTCATCGTCGATCAGACTTACGTCATATAAGGTTGCCGATTAAAACTATCCAACAATTCCGTTATTGGCTTCAGGTCCATGGTGCATGTTTCAACAGCCTTCACCCACGCCACCCGTGACAAGATCGGCAAAGAGGTATTCGAGGAGTTCTACCAAAGCCCCGTCGGCCCCGATGTACTCATCAAACTCGTCGAGACCACCGACGAGGGACGCCTCCTTGCCGTCACTAAGGAGTAAGTTTTACGTGGAGAATTACAGTAGACAAGTAGACACCATGACAGATCCTTTTAGCAAGATTGGTGCTATGTATTTGTGGAATTCACAATGTCTACCAGAGGCTTCCGGGCCAAAGGCTTATGTACTCGTATCTGATGAAATAGTCCTTTTTTTACTACAAAAACACGCGCAGGCACGATGACCATACCTCCCCTAAAAGAGGAAACAACGAGGGCACTCACTCCTGACGGGGTTTACTTGTCAGTGAGGACAATAGTAACTCTTTGGTAAAGATTGATCTTTATGAATCTGAATCCATATAAATTTGGGATAAAAATTCCAACCCTAAGGGTACGAAAACAAAGAATGATTACTTGTTGAGAATTGATTTATTTAAGCATTTAATAATTAGTAGATTATAGCCACAAAAAATTATAAAATATAATCTTTTTAACAAAAACTACCCCTGTAATTCATATTAATTACCTTAGTGATTTAAACAAGATCAAATAAGATTGTTGCACTGTTGTGTTTTTCTGAAACTGTATCTATTGAATGTTGTTTATCGTATGTTGTATGTTATTCTGTTTATTGTGTGTATTTTTTGTGTTGTTTTACATCCGGGACACTCGGGAGGGAATCTAAATGTGACTTTTTAATTATACGTAATTTCATGTTTACATATTTTACATGGTCTCTCAGGTCTATTTGCCTGATATATTTAATCCGCGTTAATTGTGTGATGTATTGTGTTTTGTATTCCAAATGGATATATTTAAGTTCCTACAATTTATTACCAGAATGTGCGTGGTCTTCGAACAAAAACCAGTGTATTTTTTCGTAACCATAATACCGACAATTTTGATATTATATGTTTATCTGAAACTTGGCTGTTGCCTGATATATTTAGTTCTGAATTATTTGACAATCGTTATAACGTGTATCGTTGTGATCGAGATTATGAGTAGAGGGGTAATAATAGGATGAGAGGTGGTGTTTTAATTGCAGTAAAGCAAGAAATAATTGTTCACTCAACAGACATTTTAGATATTCGTAATGCTGCTGCCGAAGTCTTATAAGTCGTTTTGAGAATGAATTAAACTTCTGCGGTGAAATTGTTGCGTTTATATTGCTGCTATATTCCCCAGTGTCGATTGCAGCGAGTTGCTGTCGATTTCTTTTTTAAGGTTGTTTCTGATATCTTCACTAATAACGATAATGATAATGTATTGATCGTCGGAGATTTCAACATTCCCCCTGCACACTGGAATACTTCCCAGTGGGTATCCAGCTATTATTAACGCAAACAATAATGATAATCTAATTAAATCTCTCCTCCGCTTTATGAACTTTGCCAATATCGTACAATATAATTTAATTCCTAACAAAAATAATAGGCATTTGGACTTAGTTTTAAGCAGCACTGAGTGTGTTGTTGCTCGTTCTTTAAATCCTCTAGTTCTCGAGGATGCTCATCATCCAGCGTTATGTATTGCTTTATCAATGTTACATTTTCGTACTATTCGCCCACCTCCACAGTGTGTTAGGGCTTTTTTTTTTTGGTATCGGGTTGGAAAATCCTCATGGAGGCCCTCCGCCCTCGGGGAAGGGCGAAGGGGACTGTCAAACTCTTACTGACTAAAAACCAACCCGTGTTCCTCATGTACCCGTGTGTCGGAGGGGCGGGTATCGCCGAAGCATTCGTCGCCACCCCCCGACGAGTATTGGCCCGCCAGATGGTCAGGCGGGCCCCGTCACCCACTGCGGCCGTCACCCCGGCCGCAGGACTCCACTATGAGGCGCGCGCGGAACAAGACGCCGCTGCCTCGAGGCCTGCCGCTGATCGGACGACAAGACGCCCCGAGTCTGCCGTCTGCAGGCCGCGCCCTACGGTGGCCGGAAGTCGGCCACCCTACGGCGCCCAGTGCGTCTGCTGCGGGAGGGGAGAGAGGAGGCAGTCTCTCTCTCCCTTTCCGCCGCCTCCTTTGCGAGCATCACGGCCTCGCAGAAGGTGGCGACGGCACTCCACCCTGACTCGCTCCCGACCATGGTAGACACAACAGCCGGAAGCGAGAGGTTTCCCGCAGCTCCTACGGCCGCGACCAAGTCTCGGCGCTGCTCGGCTCAAGCTGGGCACTCCGCCAACGTATGCAGCGCCATATCGTCGCGGCAATCAACACAATGGTGGCACTGGGACGTCGGCTCCCGGCCTATGCGACACAGGTATTTTCCGAAACACCCGTGTCCGGTAAGCACCTGTGTCAGCCGGAAGCTGAGGGCGCCGTGGCTCCTATTGAGCCACTCCTCTAGAATGGGCCTTACCGCCGCTACAGCGGCGTGCCCCGCCGTGGGTTGCGCTAAGCGCGTCTGCCACTCCGCCACTAGGACCTGGCGGAGCTCTGCCCTGCGTGCCTTAATCTGTCGCGGCACCAGGCGCTCGCCCCGCTCGACCGCCTCCGCGCGCCACCAATAGAGTGACGCGAGGAGCCTTGCGTCGAGGTCCCAGGGCGGGGATCCGGCTAGGAGGCTCGCTGCCTCAAAGGAGATCGTACGGTATCCGCTTATGATCCTGACGGCCATCGCGCGCTGCGGCCTTCGAAGCGCGGCGACGTTGCGGGCCGTCAGGGCGTCCGCCCACACTGGCACGGCGTATAGCGCCATCGACCGTACGACCCCCATGTAGAGCCTTCGGCAGGAGGAGTCGGGCCCTCCCAGGTTGGGCAGCAAGCGCGAGAGCGCAGAAGCGGCACCCAACAACCGGGGGGTGAGCCGTGTAAAGTGCGGCCCGAAGTTCCACCGACTGTCGAGGACGAGTCCAAGGTACTTCATCGTCGACTCGACAGCGATGGCGACCCCTCCTACTATGATGCTGGACCCCGGAGGCGGCTTCATCCTGGGCCCATGAAAACACAGGGCCTCAGACTTGTGCAATGCCACCTCTAAGCCCAGCCGCCGGATCCTACCCACGACGTGCGCGACACCAGCAGTCGCGCGTATGGCCGCCTGCCGGTACGACTTCCCACGCGCTGTAACTAGCGTATCGTCGGCGTAACAAATGACGCCGACGCCGTGGAGAAGCGCACCGCGCAGAGCCCAGTCGTACCCTACGTTCCACAGAAGCGGTCCCAACACCGAACCCTGAGGAACGCCGCACGACGTCTCTCGCCGACCCCATCCTTCTCGACCCGGGTACACCACCGATCTTTCAAACAAATAGGCCCCGACAATGCGTTGGAGGTAGCGCGGCACCCCGTGATACCGGAGTGCCTCTTGGATGGTACTCCAGGGCAAGGTGTTGAAAGCGTTGGCGATGTCGAGCGACACCGCCAAGACCACCTCACCCCGGGCGACTGCCTCCTCCGCGAGGTCCCTCACGCGCATGATCGCATCCACCGTGGAGCGCCCCTGGCGGAAACCAAATTGGTTGTCCGCCAAATCCGTATAGTTGATTATGCTATAGTAGACCAAGAGTTATCTAAAGTCAATTGGAATAATGTTTTAACTAATGGGGATATTGATTCTGCCCTAGAGAAATTTATGAAATTGTAAATAATATTATATAATCAGGTATATTCCCTTGAAAAAAAGTATTTTAATACTAAATGTCCCAAATGGTACTCTATGGCTCTGAAAAAGATTATATCAGAAAAATTAAAATTTGATAAAATGGAAGACATGGTCGGATTATTGTCATCATCATTGTGATCATTATTATCATAATGATACTTTTTGTCTCTTGCGCCCCGAAAAAATGTTTTTGGGTTATATGGTTTGAGTTTTTTATCTGACGGCAGCGATATTTGTTTTCTTTTTAATAAATTCCTTCAATCTTTTTTTGAACCTTATATACAGAATACTCATAAATGTTTTAACACTGGACATTCTGTAAACATTTTTTCTGTTCACTTTACGGTTGAATCGGTTTCTACGTATGTTAAATGTTCAAACAAAGGTAGTGGCCCTGATTGGATCCCTCTTATATTCTACAAATCTTGCTATAAAAGTCTATCTATTCAAATACATCATTTATTTAATTTTTCTTTGACATCAATCGTAATGCCTTTACTATGGAAAAATCACACGTAATTCCTGTATTTAAAAATGGTGATAAGTATAACATTCAGAATTATAGACCTCCATCCAAACTGAATGCGCTTGCTAAGCTCTTAGAGAAAGTTATATTTGATTCTATATTTTCTATCACCAGACCTATAATTATTGAACAACAGCATGGATTTATTGACAAACGTTCAACTGAATCTAACCTTTGTGAGTTTATGCATAGGATTGGCTGGAGCAATGGATGCTGGTGGTCAGGTTGATATTATTTGTACTGATTATTCTAAGGCTTTTGGTAAAATTGTGCACTATTTGCTTATCGGTAAGCTTCGTTTGATGGGTATTCATGGCGATCTTTTAAGACGGTTGGAATCATATTTGAGAAAACGTAGTCAAGCAGTAACGGTTAAGGGCTATTGTTCCACATTTGTCCCCATATCTTCTGGTGTTCCTCAGGGCTCTTATCTCGGACCTCTATTGTTTAATATCTTTATAAATGATGTCACTTTACAAAATAGTAGTATCTGACTTTACGCTGACCATATGAAGATTTTTAGAACTATTGATTCTGACTATGACTGTACTCTTTTACAAGAAAGACCCAGCCAGTTATTTTCACATATAGTTTGAGTGATAGTATTCTGGAACCCGTATTTGAGGTGAGAGACCTTGGGGTTCACTTGGACTTTAAACTGAAATTTTGTTCCCATGTAAATCACATATATAGTTAATAAAGCTTTCCAAATGTTGGGATTTATTCTTAGAGTTGGAAAAGATTTTAAAATGACCTTAGTGTATAATTCTCACGTGAGATCCATCTTGGAATATGCATTTACAGTATGGAACCCACAGTACAATACATATAAAAACAGTATTGAATCCGTACAAAATAATTTATAAAACACTTAAAATATAAATGCGATTGTATGAATCAACAGCTGCCTGAAATTCATTCATTATCAGTGCGGAGGGCTATGAGGGATCAAGAATTTTTATTCAAATTACTCAGTAATCACATGGATTCCCCTTTCCTTATAAGTCAAGTATTCCTGAGGTGTTCCCGTTTAAATTCAAGGCAAGAGTCACTTTTTTCATTACCTTCAACAAAGTCAAATCTTGCAAGAAACACTCTTTTACACAGATCTTGTCTTGAATATAATAAATTTTACACCAGTGTAGTAATCAAATTATGCAAATGACTAAAGTATTAAGTATTAGATCTCTCAATTCTTTTTGTAATGTACATATTTTATAATTTTAATTTATGCCAGTACTATTATTCTATTTGTGTCACTCTGCGCCGCTGCCGCGCATCACGCTTTACGTGATTAATTAGCTTGTTTGGCGCTAACTCAAAATTACTCAGTTATTCTTACATTAGTTTAAGAACTTAGTTATTAAGGTTAATAAAAAGAAGATTTATCATTTTTTGCTTTTCAGTTTTTTCGGCGGTTTAATTATTTTGTTAAAAAAGTTTTCATAGACTATACTGTCTCAGACAGCATCAGAAACTCACATGTACAACCCCCATAGTTGCTCATATATGCTGATTATATCGCGCTGCGGACCAAGTGAAATACCTGGGATCTGTATTTCACGCGTCTGGTGACATTGATTGTGACGTTAAGGCACGCATTACTGCCGCGTGGGCCAAATGGCGTGAGGTGACTGGTGTCATCTGTGACCCTAAAATACCGGTAAAATTGAAGGGACAAGTCTATAAGACCATCATTAGGCCTGTCCTTTTATACGGATGTGAAGCGTGGTCGGTGCTGAAGCGACACAAGCAGGCACTGCGAGTCACTTCTTCTACTACTGCGCTGGTATGGCCACGTTTTACTGGGAACAAATGTCTGGCCAAGCCGCCACCGCCGAAACCGGGCAGAAGAGATAGACCCAAAAAGTGCTGGCTCGACGTCGTAAGGTTTGATGTGCGTGCCAATGGACAGACCACCAGGCATGCCGAAGATCGTGCGAAGTGGAGAAGAAATAGTCGGAAAGCGGACCCCGGGCGCCGAAGCGAGAGTTTGGGCTGCAAACATTAAGATGATGTTGATGAGATTACTCATCGTATGAAACTGTTGTTAATATTCCAGCTTGATATCGGGTTGGCCGAACACTTATGCCTTCACTAAGGCTGTCTCCGAGGAACTGGTGCGGGCTGATGGCGACCTGCCTATTTGCGTATTCAGACCTTCCATAGGTAATTTTGTATTTGCTATCTTTATATTTATATTTCCATAACATACGTACTGTCTTTATTGTTTTATTGCCGTAGGACAGCAAACAGGCTGACCGGCCCACTTAGAATTTAGCAATTACCGTCGCCTATGGGTGTTTGCAATGCCAGTGGCGTCGCGAACACGCTGCTGTCGCATAAGGGTGCACGAACTTGGGTCACTAATGCCGGAACACAACACAAGCTTGTTATGGCGGCATACCTAAGGCCAAAGGTGGTCGCCATCCAGGCGGGCTTGGGGCCCTAACACGTAGTTAGGGTGGGTTGTTTAGTCGCTTTTTATGACTGGCCGGCCCCGGCCGCAGAGGTTAAAAAGTCTAAATTTAACAATATTGTAATCTCTGTACTATCTACCACGTGTGTAGCTTACTGTCAAAGCGTACAAATATTATTTGCTCATAACATTCCTAAAGGGACACAATTTAAATTATTATTGTTCATTGAGAATTTATAACTAATATGACGGTATTTTTTTTTACTTTTTCTTCCGAACTAAGATTAGCACGGTTAGTTGCTGCTTACTGTAATAAATTAGAAATTATACAAAATCACAAAAGTACATTGAGTTTCATTAAAGAAATTCCATTCTTGTGCCTAAACACTTACAATTTTAATTATAATAATAATAATAATAAATAATAAATCTTTATTGTAACACCTTATTATATTAAGTCAATGAACCCTAGTCTCCAAACTAGACATTAGTCTGTGTCTTGGAAACTAGTGCCCTCTCAAATCATATAAAAAAAAAAAGGAAAAAAACACCAAGAAACAAAAGGATACAAAATCTTATATATTAGGTATATAAGGTTTGTGTGTGTGTGTGTGTGTGTGTGTGTGTGTGTGTGTGTGTGTGTGTGTGTGTGTGTGTGTGTGTGTGTGTGTGTGTGTGGGTTTTAAGCATATGAGAGCCAAATCTATAATTCAACTAATTCATTATACTCAGCAATTCCTCAGTTTCTTCATAATTTAGGGTTAAAAGCCACGATTTCAATTCATATTTCAACATTTTGCTGTTGTACTCAGTAATATTTTTAATTTTATTTAATTTATTGTATATGAGGGGACCTAGAAAGTTGATATTTCTTTTAGCAAATATACTGTTGGTTTTTGGTAAAGGAAACGAGACATATCTTTTTATAGTTTTGGGTAATGTGGGCACCGTTAGACAATGATACCTTTTTACACATTCCAATACAAATAACTTACGCACACTTAAAACTTGAGTTGATTTATATACATCTACAGTTGGATGCCTGAAGGGTACTTTGAGTATCACTTTAAGGACCGCCCTCTGTGCTCTTTCGACGTCTATAAGATGGCTTTTAGCTGCACCTCCCCATACAGCAATACAGTATGATAGAATACATTCGCACAATGCTTTATATATTTGTATGATTAATGTACTATCTGTCACTTCACGCAGAGTTTTAAATATATATATTAACTTCCTAGTGCGTTTTTCAACGGACTTTATATGTTCTTTCCAACTTAGCCTTTCATCGACTATAACGCCTAGATATTTTACATGTGGAACTTTTTCAAGGTCAACACATCCGATACGAGAGCATGGTGAAAGTTTATCTGCTCTATTACAGGGAAACGTATGTATCCGGAGGTTAAAACGTGACGGGGGGTTATTGGCATTTGTCATTTTAAAGCAAATATATTTTGTCTTATCTCTGTTTATGGTGAGCAAATTATCTTCAAGCCAAGCTGTTACTTTTCGTAGCCCTGATTCTGCAGTTTCCTCGACAGCCTCCCATGAGATGTCATGGAATAAAATCAATGTATCGTCAGCAAACATTAATAAGTCTGCCCCTTTGAGTTGTAGTTTACACAATTCATTCAAATATATCAGAAACAGGCTAGGTCCCAATGTACTACCCTGCGGTACACCATACGTACAGCTTATAGTGTTACTTATCTGATGGCCCACTTTAACCGACTGCTTTCTTTCTAGGAGATATTCCCGGAACCAGGATAGTGCTAAACCCCTTATACCTATATCATTTAATCGAGAAATCAATATGGGGATGGATACAGTATCAAATGCTTTCTTCAAATCAAGAAAAATCCCAACGCATTTATGTCCTGTATCAAGATAAGAAGTGACTAGAGATGACAGCTTTAAAGTTGCGTCATTTGTTGATTTTGATTTTCTAAAGCCATATTGATTTCCCGCAAGAAAACTTTTAGTCTCGAGGTATTTCATAAGCCTGATATTGACAACTTTTTCTAAAATTTTAGATAGGACTGGTAGCAAGGAAATAGGTCTATAGTTTGAGGGTATTGTTTTGTCTCCCGCTTTATGAATTGGGATCACTATAGCATATTTAAAACAAGATGGGAATGTACCATTAGCCATACTCAAGTTGCATATATGTGCTATTGGAGCCTTGAGAATATCACTATTTATTTTAATGACAGACACAGGAATGTCGTCATGACCAGTGGAGCTACTATTTTTAAGTGTGGTTATGATACTTTTTATTTCATAGGAATCAGTCGGTAAAAATGAGAAAGAGTGGCAGGGTGGCTTATTTGTAGTTAATTTTTTCGCTAAAAGAACATCTGTAGTGTTAAGTTTGTGCAGGGTTTCAGACGCTAGTGTTTCGCCAACTGAGGTGAAGTATTGATTCACAGTATTTAAGGATTCCAATGAATTATCTTTCAGCTGGAGTAAATCATTTGATATACAGTTTGCAGTATTTAGATTGCATATTTCTTTTACTATGTGCCAGGTTTCTTTTATATTTCCTCTGTTCATGTTAAATTTTGATTGATAATATTTTTGTTTCGCGTTTTTTATTATTTTGTTACATGTATTTCTGTATTTAATATAATATTGTTTAAGCTGAGTGTCTTCAATATTACTTTTAACTTTTAAATGTATTTTATCTCTTTTCCGTATGGCATTAATAATACCTGTGGTTATCCACGGTTTCAATGGGCGCAATTTACGTGGTTTGTTTATTATTTGATTTTTTATAATGGCATTTTTTATTACAGAAACAATCTCGTTTACTGCAATACTCGTATCTGTAATATTAAAGAATTCATCCCAGTTATATGTTACTAAATCCTCTCCGATTTTTCCATGATCTAGAGATGCTTTAGGATGTACATATATGTTTTTTTCTAGTTTGTCGTCTTGTAAAAGTAGAAGAATCGGGGAGTGATCTGTAAGCTCGTCAAACACTATTGTTTCTATTTTTTGCTTAGTTTTAATCATGAAATGATCTAGACAAGAATTTACTCGTGTTGGGCAGGTTATAGCTGTTCTTAAGTTGTAACTAGCCATTAGGTTTAAATAAATAAGACCGTTTGTAGAAAGGCTCTGTTCCATAATATCTATGTTTATATCACCCGTCAAAATAACTGTGGGAGTTTCGCAGCTATTTATGACTTTATCCAAAGAATTTAGATACTTTATTGGATTCTGATAGCAGGGTGGCCTATATGAGCAAATAACTGTATATAAATCATCTATGTTAACTACTAGACAATTACCTTCTATTATGCTTGGTTCTGAAAACGACTTGATTCTAATATTATTATTTACATATATAATAATGCCATCATTTTGATTTAAACTAATTTCTGTTTTAAAACTAGTATAATTACATATTTGAGGTATAGAACTATTTTTATTAATCCAGCATTCACAGAGCACAATAATGTCTACGGATATTTCTAATTGAGTTACAAATACAAGCAGCCTGTCCAGGTTGCAGCTGACACTTCGTATATTCAACGTAAGAATACTTAAAAAATTTGTTTCTATTTTTCGTTCTCCTATCCATGAATTGTAGGCCAAAGGATTAGATAAGCGCGTACATTTGATTTCACCACACGAATCTATTTCGCAGAATACGTTTTTTATAGAATTAAATTTTAATAATAATCATTATATGATTTTGTTCATTACTACTATATAGATAAAAATACTCTATAATCTGCAATATATTGTTTAAGATAAATTTAGGGTATTTTTGTAAATAACCAAGGAATTCCGACTTAATATGATGTATTGATTGAAATGGGCTTGTAGGATTTATAAGTATTATATAATAATTGACTACATGAGTGCATATTAATAAAATAACAATTTTTTGCTTAGTATATGATAATGTGTAGTATGACAGTTTATAAGATGTTTTTGAATTTGTTAGTATTTGTGTGCAATAATGAAAAAGTTTAAGAAATGGTATTGTAGTAAACAGATTATAAAGACATAATGGTAGAATATTAGTATTTAGTAGTCAGATTTGGCTCTTTAGAACATTTAAGTCCCGTTCCGATTCAATGCGGATATGCGATGATCCTTCAGTTTTACGAACAAAAATTTTTCCAAAAGATGTCCAGCAGTATTTATATCCCAACTGCGAGGCTATTCCACGTGCAAGAAAAAATAATCGTTTTGACTTAGGAGTCAAATTTTCTGATACGTATACTGGCAAGGGATTTCCTTCTATTGCGAGGTGACCGGTATTCAATTTATGTTCCTTATTATCTTTATTAAACTTTTTCATGGCAATTGTTTTTAAATTATTGATTCACAATTATATTATTTAAGAATAGGTCAAACAAATTTAATACTAGAAATTAGTTATGCCAATGTCACAAAATCGAATACAACATATGAATAAAAATGTACAATTTGCATCTCACAAATTAATTTCTACTATAATATGCTCTCTTGCTTAACATTACCCGAAATTTTCATTTGGGTTGATTAATGTCAGAGGTTTTTTTTTACATCTAAAGGAATTTTATTGTATATTCGTGTGGCCATTCCAAATATGGTATGGCGTCGTAGCGCAGTGTTACAGAATGACGAACATAGATGTAAATTATTGTACCGTCTACTATATAATGTCGTGTACAAATGTAAATTATTTTTGACAAACATAGCAACTTCTAATATATAGATATAGACGGAAGTGTCGATAGATTTAGATTTTAAAAATAACTCTTACAAGAATCAGTTTTCTGGAGATGGCATATAGCACGCATACATCTTTTCTGTGCATTAAAAACACGTTCTCTTCCAGTACTACAGAGTATAGACAGACACTGATTTTAATAACTCATCGAACCTAATACATTGTCTTTGCAGTATTTTGTCCGTACTATGAACCTGAACCTGGTTACGTGGACATGTCGTGTGCCTTTGGCCCCGCTGGGGTAAGTGATTTTTATTTTAAATACATACCAGCCGTGATGCTAAATGATGATAAGCGATGCCTAAACCGTGGCTCACTGCGCCAAGTGGCACATCCGTAGATATCTCTTCGAGATAAGTGGCAGAGACATCTTTAAGTCCAGTTGGAGTTACGTTCACAGTTTTGTCATTTTCAAATCCATCAAGCCATCGTCCCATAGACTCACAATGAAACATTCTCAAGTCTGTAAGAAACATTTCGGGTGAGACAAAAAAGCGAACTCTAAGAAAGATAAAGCGAGTATAGACGATTTGTGGACGGCCTACCTAGTGTATTGTGTATGACGTTACAAATAAAAGCCTTGCGAACGTGAAGGAAGCTAATGTTCGCTGCTTTGGCCTCGGGTGGACTTCTGACGAATGTGGAAGGGGGTGGACACAGCTGTAAGGAGGTTTTACTCCGGTGTCGTGAGGAGCAATAACAGTCACAGTTAGCACAAGCTAGCTGCCACACGCTCGGCTATAATCAAATAGCCAGCCTTCCAACACAGTATTTTTAACTTCACTTTACGTTTTTACAGTTTTCAATGTAAATTTGGTTTATACGCAGATAGTAATTGGGGTCGGCTTGGGGGTGATGCGGGTCTTTTTCATAAGGCGAAAAGTGCGCCTTTGCTATGTGCCCGCCGACCTGTCTACCAACGCGACCATCGCCTGCGGGTGGAAGACGGCCATCTCCAGGGATACACCTCTCCCACCAGAGCCCAAAATCTACACCTTGAGTAGTAGCAAGTGCAACATTGGATTCGGTGAGTATCTTTACAAATAACTTTTTTTTTATTGCTAAGGATCAGCAGATAGGCTACAGTAAGCAGTTACCATAAACATGCTGGCACAGGATCTGGGTTACTTGTGCCGATACACAACACAAGGTTATTATGACGGCATACTAAGACCATGGGTGGTTGCCATCCAGACGGACTTGGGACCCTACTACGTAGCAATTTCCATCCTTAGTCTGTGTTTGTTTACAATACAATAGAAAAATATTAATTTATCTGAATTAGTTAACACGGCCGTAACCAGTTACAATATCAAATAATAATGATGGAATGGAATGGAAGTCAGTTGTGTGGTGTGGTGGTGGTGTGTGTGGACATTACAATCGCTCCGTTACTCACTTTGGGGTTAGATGACACTTAGTCGATTGTATGTATTAGGGTGGATCAAAATATCAACTATTTTTTTTACTTTGCACTCTAAAAACAAGTTACTAGACACCTCTAGAAAATTCTCTCCAAATATGAGCTCTTAATTTTAATAGGAAGGTGCTCCATCTTACAGTTATCCATTTTATCTTCAGTATTAGAAAATAATGCATATCTCTCTACCAACTGTGAATTAAAAATATCTGTAAGTTTTCGTATACTTGTAGAAAATTGAACACTCTACAAAAAAACTCATTTATAATTTTTTATTTAACCTCACCGTTTAAAAGATATTAAAAGTTGAACTTTGATTATTTTAAGACAAATTTCTTTTTTTTCTTGCCATAAAATAATCAAACTTCAACCTTTAACATCTTATGACGTGGGCTCAAAATATCCTACTAATTAATTCACAGCTGGGCAGTCTCGAAGTCTGTCGACAATCTCGCCACAACTGCATCTCTAAAAGAAATATTAGTCAGTCAATCATAATTAGGTTGTCCTAGAGAAGACAACCTAATTTTGGTAATAGTCTGACTTCAGTACTAATCAATTCTATAAAACATTCACAAAAGCATTTGACATAAGAATTTATTACACTAACTTTATCAATACTTCTTGTAACTTTATCTTATAAAAATATTGTAGATGTGATTGCGGACACACTAAATACAAAAGGTCGAGCAGATCCATCTCCAAAATCACTTTGGTACAACTTCCTAATTGAGACAGACAACGTGGTGTACTACAAGGCGTGCGTGTGGCTCCTGCACTATTTCCCCGCGTATATTGCCGATTTTGTTTGCAAATTATTTAACTACAAACAACCAAAAGGAATTAAATCGTAAGTACTCATTTAATTGATAATTTGGGTGGACGTTTATAATTTACATATGCAGCTATTATAAAATATGTTTAACACAATTTACACTTATGCAAGCAAGGTTTTTCTCAAAATCAAAAAATACGGTTAACAGAACACATTCAGAATAGAAATAACTTCAGAATCACAAGTATCAAGCTAATATTTTGTTTACCATGGGTTCAAACCCACATTTTATTTACTACTTACGTAGCCCTTGGGCTTACAGCGTCGTCAGCAAGCGAAGACAGTCCTGCGCAGTTCATGCTGTGACTTTGCTTTCGTAGTATTGTGAATGTATTATAAAAATACTGAACTTTTTTTTATTGCTTAGGATAGCAGACAAGCTGAGGGCCCACTTAGAATTTAGAAGTTACAGTCGCCTATGGGTGTTTGCAACGCCAATGGCATCGAGAACATGCTCCTGTCCCATAAGGGTACAGGAACTTGGGTCATTAATGCGGGAACACAACACAAAGTTATTATGGCAGCATATTTAAGACCAAAGGTGGTCGCCATCCAGACGGTCTTGGGGCCCTACCACGTAGCTAGGGTAGGTTGTTTTGTCACCTTTTAGTATACACTTTTAGTATTCTTTCTCCGCCTCTACACAAATATAATTGAGTGCTGGTCGAAGTGTTGGACCACAGAGAGGAAGGATGAAAGAATATTGTGCCGACTCCGAATAATCTGAGATAGGGGAGTAGTATACGTACAGTGTGATCTCACAGAAATATTTAGATCTGGTGATCATCATGTGGATGGCGGCAACACTTTGATATGCAATGCAGGATCTGTTTCAGATTTGTCTACATTTATATAAAAATAGATAAGATGTCTTCAGTGTTCTCTTACTTTTTGACCAACGACTGGTACATTCGAGACGATAACTTGGCTGCATTGTACGAGAGTTTGCCACCGACCGACAAAGATTTGTTCTGTTTTGACGTCATGAAAGTAAGTATGTACTACCTGCTTCAAAGATCTGAAGGCCTATGTTCGAAACCAATCGAGAGTTTTTTGATTTTTACGACGGCAACATTGTATACGTCTCTTACGCGCTCGGCTTGACGCGACGGACGGTACCCTCCTCGGATAAGGACGATAAAATGTACGGTTAGCTAGGAAAAATACTACATTCGGTGTTCGCCAGTTTACAATTGAGATTAGAACTCATTAAGGACAATTGTGAAGTAAGTGGAGTTGTGTTACGGCTATTCTCACGCGCCAAGAAGATAGTTTCCTCACATCCTCACCCTGAACCTCCTATCCTAAGGTACGATACGGCGAGGCCATCGGATTCGTGATGAGTAAATTGCAATGGGGGCCCCATATACAGGCTCTTGCAAGTAAATTGAGTTCAGCAGCTTATGCCGTTAGACGAATAAGACAGTTGACTGATATTGAGACTGCTAGGCTAGTGTATTTTGCATATTTTCATAGTATTATGTCTTATGGCATTTTATTATGGGGGTCTGCGGCAGATGTCGAAACTATATTTATTCTTCAAAAAAGAGCTGTTCGCGCCATTTATAACCTAGGCGGTCGTGATTCACTCCGAGAATTATTCAAGAAGATAAATATTCTTACGCTACCATCATTATATATTCTCACGAACATCATGTATATTCGCAAAAACATCTTGCTCTATTCCAAGAACAGTGACGTCCACAGCCTAAATACTCGCAATAAACACAAACTTATGGTACCGGGATTTAGACTTAGCAGAACTAGTAAAAGTTTTATTGGAAATAGTATTAGATTCTATAATAAAATCCCATCCCACATTAGTGAGTTACCCGTCAAAAAGTTTAAAGAGATAGTGAAACGCACTCTACTCTCCAAAGCATATTATAGCACGAAACAATATATGGACGATAAAAATGCTTGGTCTTCGGTCCCCTCCTGCTTGCAATGATTTTTTTTTTATGATTTTTTTTTATTTATATTTTTTTAATGTACATTTAGGTAATTCTCAGGTGTATCCTTTTAAACGCTTGCATTTCCTCGGCCTACTGACAAATAATATATCAATTCCGTGTTCTATAATTATAGGTATGTTTATATATACTTCATATTATAATAATATATGTTTGTACAAAATACATCCATGGAGTTTCTTGTCTGTTCTTCTCCATAGGATTCACTTTTGGAACAGACATCTAGCTTTTGACATTTTAAAAGTGCCTGTTACTCAGGCCTATTTAAAATAAAAAATTTTGACTTTGACTAATAGACTAATAATATAATAAGGAAAATTACATCACGGCGCCGCGCGATCGCGGCATAAGTTCGGCAGGCCCCTCGTTCAGTTTTCCGGAGCCCTAGGCTCAACGAGGGGGCTGGATTCGGACCGAATAGCCTATCTGATCTTCTTCCCCCACTCCACCAGTTCTTCTGGCTTTGCTTACTATTGCGTAACCTGTCCGCTAACAATCTTAAAGTATGTGTTGCGCACAAGAGGAAGGGTGGTAATGGGCCCCTTCTACAAGAATAGTTCTGAATCCGAAATAAGTACTTGGGTACGATGTAAAAGTAGTAGCTGTTCTGTCAAAGCGTGACAGAGTGAGGCATTCTTTATTTGCCATTTGCCGTCACTTCGTTTGCCTTAAATTTAGAGCCTAAGGTAAATGGTCTACCGGAGAGATATTCAATCGACATCGATGATCGGTGTGGTTCGACGTTTTGATATATGTTTATGCCATCTAATACAACGGCATATTTATCTAGAGAATCGTATTTTATTATTGAAGTCATTATTATTGCAGGAGATGAATTATTTAATTAATCCCGTTCATTTAATTCATTTCGTTTCGCAATTGATAAAGAAAGAAACGCCGTAGTGAGAATTTTTTTATTTTTTTTTATTTTTTTATAAATGTGGATTGATATACAATAATGACAAAATCGTGTAGGTGCAAAGAAGAGCAGGGCCAAACTGGAATTGTAAAGAAACAGTAACGGACATTATTATCCCGTGTTGCAGATAAACTGGGAGAAGCTGATTCTACTCTGGTGGATAGGTATCCGGAGACACATTATCAAGGACGAGTTGAAAAACACCAACTACGCAGTCAAGAAGCAGACGTTCTTCAAGGTGCTCACCTACGCACTGCTTTTCTTGTTCATCTACTTCATCGGGAGGCTGTTCTCTCTTGTTGTTTGTCTCTTTGTTTGAAATAAACCGCTTTTGTTGCTGCCTACATTTTCTTTTACTGTCCTTTCATTGTCCTTTCACCTTGTATGACATATTGAAATGGTGTCAAATAAATAAATATAGCTCCCCAAGTAAGCAACAGAGTATTTCTGTTTTGGATTTCTGTTAATGGCTCTTACTCTTTTTCGGATAAACTATCTAGAAAGCTAAAGGAACCCACAAGTCCCTATTCTTGGACCTGTTCTGTTCATCCTGTACTCGGCCGATATTGATCAAAACACATCAAGTTTTTGGTGAAGGTAGTTAATGAAGCAACTGGAACGTCAATCAAACACGGCGCATTGAGCTAACTGATTTATTGAGTTACTGCAGGTACTAAAATAATAAATAAAAATATACAGTTGAACAACACTACAGCAACCATGCTCCGTTAAGTCCTGTTCCAGCCGAAACTACGATCTGTAACCAACAACGGGCTAGGTCTACTGTGAAATCCCTGAACCGACGAACCTCACCAAGGCACCACTTTGCGTCTTTCTCCTACACATCAGAATAAAGACAATAACGACCGCCTGCAGCTCCTAGGATGTGTGGTCCGCTAAGAGCGTAGCCGCCCGCCAGGATACTGTACGGTACCTCGAGATGCCCTCATGTATATGACCTGTTGAGCAAGCTCAGTGGGTCATAGTGACCCATACCGGAGCGCCGCATAGCGGCATGCGCCTCGTAACTCTAGATAGTACAAATTAGTAGTAATATCAAATTCCGTGTCAGTCTGTGATTATGAACTTAATACCACTCCTAGAGTTTTCTTTTTGTCTCATTCAAAAGGTTTCATGCAGACTTTAGAATGTTTGAGTCTATTGGACTACAGTTGAAGGGTTTGTGAAAGTAACTCCAACTGGACTCAGATATGTCTCTGTTACTTGTCTAAATGACACAGAGATATGCTACTTAGCGCAGTGAGGTGTTCAAGGATTCAGGGGTGGGACATATTGAGAACAATATGAATGATTTAGCCCACGACATGTCCACGCACCCCGGGTGCGTCATCAGGCTCATAGTATTGACAGAACTTACTTTACTTCAAAAATAGAAAATCTTAAAAAAATTGGTATCCACAACGCTATTTTATTGTTAGATACTGTTTGTTTGTTCCAAATTTTACCTATGTTTTACGGTGCTCCCCTATTTGGAGACACCAAAATATTTTAAATGATTTACTCTATTATTAAATCTGGTCTAACTAGTATTTTGAACATCCGTTTAGAAGAAAGCACATGGACCCAGGCGTCCCTACCGATTAGGTTGGGGGGTTTGGGTATACGCAAAATTTCTCATGTAGCTTTACCTGCCTTCCTTTCCTCAATTCACAGTACTGTGGACCTCATCGGCAAAATTCTACATCCATTACTTAGTGATTTTCAGGTCCCGTACTTGTCTGAGGCAAGAAGTCTTTAGCATGCCCGAACACTAATTGTCTAATGGATCTCAAAATACAAAAGCTTTGAGACGCGCCTAGTAGTAGTAGTAGTTGAGTGCACAAAAATCTTTTATCTTCTATCACTAACGATACAGAGCGCGCCCGCCTTAGAGCTGTCTCCAAGTGGGAATCAGGTTTATGGCTTCAAGCTTTACCCTCGGCGAATTTAGGTACAGTGGCCTGCTTAAGTGCATGGACACCTTTAGTTCTATTATTGTGTAGCACGAGCGGCCACGATTTGGAAGGATGTTCACAAGAAATGAACTAGATGGCGCTTAAGATCTTCAGTCTACCCTCTTTAAGTTTCGTAAAACATGACTTACCGATTAATTTTAAGGCGACCAGTTTATACATCCAATTTTCATTGCTTCAGGTAACAGTTCAATGGTCGAGTGGTCTGTGAATGCGCCGACAGAATCGTATGTCGCAAGTTCAAATCCTACCAGGCCACGTTATTGAGTTTGTGTTTTTGTAAATTTACTGCTTGAAGATTAGTAAAGTTGACACTTCGGTAATAAAAACAAGCAACATGGGTCTCAGCAAAATATTTGAGGGACAAGAAACGATTTGCGTGCGAATAATAATATTCTCCCTCACACACTTTCACACTAGTACGAAAGAGACAGAAAAGGTCGTTACACGCTTAAAGGTAGCACCACTGTGTCCCACCTAGGCAGGGACATGTTTAGTTATAGATAGTGCCACAAGAGTTGAAGTGAATGATTACACACACAGCTACAAAAATAACTGATTGGCCACGGCAATGAAATGAAATATCAAATTTCTAACATGACATTAAATATTTTGTTTTGGTACCCACCAGCGCCATCTAGTGGAATCTTAGTAAACTAACTAAGTTAGTAAATAAGTTAATTCCGCTAATACACATCGAACACATAGATGGCGCCGTTTCTCGCGTCAGACGATTATGTTTTGGAATTGTCCATCGACTTTTGCAGGTCACTGTACGCTCCTGGATGATAATTCGTTTAGAATTGCGGCCTCAATTCGACTGGGGGCAACAGCTGTAGTTCCACATCGCTGTAGGTGTGGGGATAAATTCGGTGGCCTAGGGCTCCATGGTTTATCGTGTTGCAAAAGCGCTGGCCAAATACCACGAACTGCTGCATTAAATGACATTATCCGTCGTTCTCTTGTCACCGTCGGGGTGCCTTCCATTTTGGAACCGAATGGAATAAGTCGCGACGATGGCAGGAGACCGGATGGGATGACATTGGTGCCCTGGAGGATGGGATGCCCTCTGGTGTGGGACGCCACCTGCGTTGACACATTAGCGGCTTCCCATCTTTCAGATACAGCTCTGGCGGCTGGTGCTGCTGCTGCAAAACAAGAGGACCTGAAACGCCGCAAATATTCATCCATTGGCAGCGGATTCATATTTGTGGCTTTCGGTGTTGAGACTCTAGGCCGTGGGGTCCACAGGCACATAGATTTTATCGAGACCTGTCAAAAAGCTTGATAGAGGTCTCACGGGATCAAAAAGCTGGTTTGTATTTAGGGCAAAGGATAAGTGTTGCCATCCAACGCGGTAATGCAGCCAGCGTTTTGGGAACGTTTCCGGCCGAAAGCGATTTGGAATCAATTTATTATTTATAGTTTTCCTGTTGTTGTAATTGTAGTATTGTTTTAATTTTAATATTAATTTACATAGGCTAATGACTGCGCTGCTTCTCCTATGAGAACAAATAATTTGTGTATTTATAATATTTCTGCCTAGCATTCTTGGAGAGAGTCTTGCAGAAGTATTCTGATGGATAATTTAGAGCAGAGAACGAATGAACCCCACCATCGTGCCTACCTATTTACTCTCCACGTAAGACTTCCTCCTTAGTGACGGCGAGAAGGCGTCTCTCCTAATCGGGGCCGAAAGCACTTTGGTAGAACTCCTTCAAGACGTGAAACGTGTACTAGGGACCTGGCATCGATAACGGGATTACTGGATAGCTTCTTCTGTCTTCATCCTTTTTTTGTGCTAAGAAAACTCTAATAGAATTTGTACCATTCCCCCACAGTTAAAGTCCATAGCGTAGTAAAGAACTGATGTGCCCATTTGTGATACGCCATCAATACCGTAAGTCGATTCGAGGTTTATCTTAATTTATGGAGTACAAAATAATTAATTATCTAAAGTTATCCCTAAAAATTTTACCTGATTCATTTAGTTTATTTGGGTGCCATTATACGATAACATTAAGGGTTATACGATGACATCTTTGTCCACGAGTTTTAAATTGTTAACTAAGTACATACTATTTTTTGATAAATTAGCTTCAAGATTATTTTTAGTTAACCAATTTAGCACTGATCCAATTGTTTTGTTTATTTCGAGTTCTAAATCATTACTGTTTACAATCATCAGTAAGGAAGAAACATTTATGTCGTGTAATATCATTTATATAAATCAAAAATAATAATGGACCTAATAAGCTGCCTTGGGGAACCCCACATTTGTTTTCCAGGAACAAATAACGCTCTTTACTTACTTGTAATTTCTTATTAATTGTTGTAATGTGTACACATTATCGGCGATTTTTAAGTAACTTTTGATATCTAAAATATTCTTTACATCGCGTGCGCTGCGAAAACTATTAATGATACGAGTAAAATAAAATAATGTACTACGACTTTGCAGAACACATCATTATTTACAAAAAATATCGCGACAGCATATGTCTAACTATTATAGTTATCCCACAATACTTGTTTTTTTATTTAAAAAATTTAATTAAAATGCCGCCGCTAGAAAAGGCTCTTGGTATTAATCCTTATCTAAATAAATTACATCATATTCAAAACTGCTTCAATAGTACCTATATATAGCTTATTGAATTATTCAATTCGAATATTCCATTTGAAAGATATCAAGAGTTTAAAAATGTAAGTATTAGAAAAAATGTTTCACATCTTCGTGACGCTAATTAGCGTTTCATCCCTCATGCGCGCAAAGAAGTCTCATATATCTTCCACGTACAGACAGCTATCCGTTACATTTTTATTATATGTAGAGATAATATATACTGTAACTATCTTATGAGCAAATCAATATATTGTCAATAAATAATATATTATTGTCTTGTGAATGCCGCACTGAAGACCTCCCGCGACCCTAACCGAAATTAAAATAACAACCAAATTTTAATATTAATCATGTTTATGTTATTGCTTTGTTCTGAACTGTCGACCCCGAAAAACAGCTGCGTCAGGAATTCGTTCACTGTCCAGCCCCGACCAGGAACCTTTTGCAGGTCATCGGTCCATCGAGCTGGAGGGCATCCTATCGAGATAATTATGGAGTTGCGGTCTCCACTTCAAGACTCTTACGTTTCATTGTCCACCGGATCCGCTAGGTCAACGGCCCAATCCCACTACAGCTTGAATATACTTTGTGAGCTAAGTTCACTCATTCACTTTGGTTCTCCCACGTATTTCCTCGTTTAATTTCGTTTATAAAGCGCGCTCCACATTCACACGAGTATCTCGCGAGAAAGCGAGAACAACACGAGAAACGTGAATGTGGAACCGATTCACATAATTTTCGCAGGTCCTCGCCTTGTTTTCTGATTTTTGTCGGTTTTTTGGCGCGAGACAAAAGAGCTAAGAACGGGAGAACAGACGAGAACTTGTGTTGACTCCACACTCGCATGTTTCTCAGTAGCGAGCGACTCCCGATTAGAAGAGTTGTGCGTGGTATTTACTGAGCATCAATATGAGCCGGATTTGGACGACCGAACTAGAATTGACATTCCTAAAATAATTTCAAGCAGAACCGATTTTGTGGAATACAAATTTCAAAGATTATAAAAGTAAGTTGATCTTGTTTGATTAACATACTCCTATTCAATTGTGCACCTACCATGTAAACTATCTCTGCATCACCCCAAGGTAGACTGGCAGAGAATGCCTTAAGGCATTAAGTCCGCCTTGTACTTTAAGTGCTAAAGTTTAAATAAATAAATAAATAAACTAAAAAATAAACTAAAAAGCGTAATTATAATATGCAAATGAGCATAGCAATAAGCTTGTCGCAACAGTTAATTCTGCGTCCATCATCATCGAGCGTGAGAACGGTATTGAGAACCTTGCGAGTCTGTACCCAAAGAAGCTCTCGCCGAGATTGTCACCAAGATTCTTGCCAAAATTCTCGGCGAGGATCTCGCGTGAATGTGGAGCGGGCATAAGAGAAGCAAGAACAGAACAAGGGCCAGTTCATAGGCCGCCGCCGCCGAGTCACTTGAGTGACATCAGTCAGAAATCTTGGCCTCTTTATGTTCAGTGCGTGTAATCTTTTTAGCTATCGCATAGTGACTCGTTTTCAAAAGATTGGTATATTCGTAAAAGACCGCTTAAAGAAACAAATAGACTTTGACACACACTATATTTAATTATAATCACAAATGTTTTGACTCAATACTTATTGGACAATGATTTAATATAAATAATTAATTAAATAATTTAAAAGTAAAATATTCAACAAATAAAATGGTAATAAATTGGAATCAATTATACTGTATTGCCATATATACATATATAAAGTTTTTTAATGTTGAGGAACTAGGCAGCTAGGCTGACGGCCCACTGGACAAACGTCCATAAGGGTACAGGAACCTAGGTCCTTTATGATTGTACAACAAAACACAAGGTTATGGCGGCATACTTAAGACCAAGAGTGGCAACCATCCAGATGGGCTTTGGGCCATACCACGTTAGAATAAAATATTTTCTTATAAAATCATCTTTCCACGATGGTGGAAATGTCATCTCGACTCGAAGAGTTCAGAGAGTATATCTAACTTCTTGCTGAGTAAAGCCAGCACTCCGCATTGCTGCATCACACTTTGTGATTGTGAGTGAAACTTCTCCACCATGACCAAGCGTACCATTAGCCGAATAGATCTCCTCTAGAATTTCATCTCTATCTTTAAAGACCACACTTTTCCAGACTTCTTCAGGCGCACGTAAAAGAATGTAATCGACGTCTGACAGAAATATCCCTCGACAGCTTTTGCAAGCGAGTAAAAAGCCCGAATCTCAGAGGTATAGCCGCTGAACCACTCGCCAACTCTGCAATCGTTTTTCTGGACTTGGAGGCGTAATTGTTGTTGTATGCCGAGCTAAACATTTTCACAACTAGACTTACTAAGCTGGCTCGAGCTGCCGACAAGGATTGCAGAGCTTGGAATAAAATATTCTTTTTTCTGCAACGTCACATCAGTTACCAAGTTTGCCCAAATGTTGGGATTTACTGAAGACAGACAAAGCCGCTGCTGAACCATATTGTCACATTTCTTTTTCTCGATGGGGCGAGTCCTTTCGGAAGCAGAGAAATGCACTTCTGAAGTGAAAACAAGACAGTGGGACTTTTGGAGTCGTGTAGCAGTGGACCCTTAAAGAGTACTGACTGAAATTAAATAGTTCTCCTAATTTTTGTTAGCAGAGAATGATAGTTCACCTCGTCCGGTGCACGGGTGAACTTGTAATTTTTTAGTTAAAAAAAAATGAATTTAGTTTTTAAAAGTCGATCGGTGTGTACTTTGCCTTAGAATGGATTGGTTTTTATTGATTTTTTATTAATAGGCCTCAATTACAATATCATTTACAAAAGGCATACATTCACTCGAGTCAGCTAAAGCCCTTAACGAAAAAGGAACACCTCTCTAAGTGCAGGTTTTATTTAAATATTATATTGCATTACATTCCCAGCTTTGACTTATTGCTTGAAACAGTACCTTCTATCTAATGTGAATGTTGGGTGTTAATAAGAGAGACAGCATTGAAAACTGAAAATATAAGACTTGGTCCCAGTGTCAGTTTCAGTAACCTAGCTATTGGACCTTAGTTTTAGCCTAGTACGTTTGGAATACGATTTTCTACTGTTTCTTTTCTGTACTCAATGATTTGTATTTGTATTGCGTTGAAGAGTTTGTGATTCGATTCTTGTAATGGACTATTTTCACAGCTCTTCCATTCTGTGACTCTTTTAATCGCAAAAGAGACAAATATAGATGCAGCCTGTTAGATTATTTAGATGGAAACAGCCATCAGATGAACTATCAATGAAGAACATAGCTGCTTGTGAGTAGATGACTCTTAGAAGAAGTTATCACATTTTCATTTCTTACGGTTGTGCTGGAATACCTGTTATCAAGGTGGCATATCCTTAGGCCTCTACTCGTTAAAGAGGTAGACTCGTGTCACTTACTATTTAATGTAATATGACAGGAATATAAAATATATATTTTGCTTGCCTCTGATTTTACACGACTGTTACTGTAGAGTGGTTGGTAGAACGAACTGAGGTGAATATCCTGAGTGTAAGATTGATGTGGTGTAAAAATGTAAAAAACATTGAAATAATAAAAATTAATTTTAGGTCGTCTGCAATGGATCCTGCCGAATCATTGTACTCCGAAGCCTGCAAGCTTCAGGCACCCATTAAGGCCGCCCAAGCGAAGGGGGACTCCATCATCCAAGAATGGTACTCTGGCAAAACTGCCTTCATCACGGGAGGCTCGGGATATCTTGGGAAGCTACTCATCGAGAAACTTATCAGGTGCACTTCAGTTTTAAGCTTCAGAGCTAAAATTACTCATGTATACCGTAAGCAGGTTAAATACGAATTTCCCCAGGGGAGCATACTTTCGCTTCTACTCTTCTTTATATATCATTTAACAACAATCTTCCCATTGTAATAAGTCACCTCATTGGCTTATTCGTTTGTATCTGTTAAGGAAAATATTATAAATTGTCATAATGTTAGACATAATGACTTGCTAAAGCTATCCGTGCAGGGGCGGAGAAAGAATACTAACCTCTGCGGCTGAAGTCGGCCTGTCGTAAAAGGTGACAAAACAACCCACCCTAGCTACGTGGTAGGGCCTCAAGCCCGTCTGGATGGCGATCACCTTTGGTCTTAAGTCATCTGCCATAATAACCTTGTGTTGTGTTCCGGCATTAGTGACCCAAGTTCCTGTACCTTTATGGAATAGCAGCGTGTTCGCGATGCCACTGGCGTTGCAAACACCCATAGGCGACGGTAACTGCTAAATTCTAAGCGGGCCGTCAGCCTGTCTGCTGCCTTACAGCATTAAAAAACTATTATTTGTAATACATTTGGGTTCCATAGGTGTATTCTTTATGGGGAATGATGGGAATAATTCTTTATGGGGATGATGAGACTTTCTCAAAACTTGAAATTAAATAATATTAAAATTAATTTCAAACAAAACCTGAAGCTCTATCTAGCTGAAAAGCATTTTAGACGATTCACAATTACGTAAAAGGAAATTGCAATTTAAATAACTAGTGAATAATGTTTAAATTAATATAATTTCCTTTGACGTAATTGTGAATGGTGTAGAATGTTTTTCAGCTAAAACACATACATACAGTAGACAAATTAATTGTTTGAGGAATCACTCAAGGACCTATTTTGGGTACAATTCTGTATAATTATCTACTGTACACTACATATAAAGTTAAAGAAATCAGCATATTCATACACAGCTTTATCTATCATAGATTTTATATATCAGGAATTCAAGTGGCTACGATGTGGATCGAAAGAGTATTAAATATTGTTAACCTAAATAATTCATACTTATAGGTCTTGCAATTTGAAGAAGATATACATACTGGTCAGAGATAAGAAGGGAAAGACCATGAAGGATCGATTGAAGGAGCTCTTTAACGATCCGGTGAGTGATCATAATCAGTTGCCAGATACGAGTATTCGAACTAAAAGAATACCCTTATTTTATCAAGATAACACAAATCGCACAATCGAAAGAACAACCCGAGCCACCAAGTTCTAAGATCAAGCAAAGATTTCTCATGGAATTATCATGAATTTGTGATAGAGACGTCCCCGTCTGGACTCTGGGAATGTTTGTAATACAAAGAAATCTCGTTGACTTTAAACTGTTCTAGTTTTTACAAGAGCTAGCCTAATGCCAACTAAATATGCTGTTTTAGTTCACAAAGTTGACTCGTAGCCATATCGAACTGGTATCCTTTTTCAGCTTTTTCTTCTTCTATTTACTTATTATTCTATTTACTTACTACACTTACTAATTATACGTATATACGAATGGGTTTTGTTAACAAACGTACCGGGATTTAGAAGGTCCTTCCATCTTAGGTAAGTACTCAAACACAACACTTGGAAATTTAGCTTTACAGGTTTCTCCACGACGTTAGACCGGACTTCGCCAGCATAATCCATGGCATCCAGGGTGATGTGGCGGAACTTGGGCTTGGTATCAGCAACACAGACCGACAGACCCTTGTTCAGGAGGTGGATGTCATCTTCCACTTGGCAGCCACTACAAGATTCGACGAGGTTTTGAGCCTAGCTACACTCATCAACGTCAGAGGAACAAGGGAGCTCTTGGCTTTAGCCAGGGAATGTCAAAATCTAAAGTAAATGATGATATATGTATTTATTTGCTTTAACATTTTATGTTCATAATACAAAAATCGCTTTTGATTATACGTTGAGATTTCGTAACTACAGGTAGACATGTTATGGCATAACAGCATGCCAAACAATTGTATCTATATGCTACTGCTTCCATATAGTAAAAGAAGAAAAAAAACTCGTAAAATTGCATATGCAATAAATTACATTTTTATCCGTGCAGGGGCGGAGAAAGAATACTGATCACTGCGGCCAGGGTTGGCCTGTCTCTGTCCGAGGAGTGCACGGGTGTGCGTACCCAAGGTGCCCGAGCATCCTCCGCCTCATTCCCCTTCCCGTCCGAGCCGGCGGAGTCCCACCTTTCTTCCCGTCTACCTCCCACATCCTTTCCCAACTTCGGTCTCTGCTCGTGGCGCGGTCCCCGGTGGGATGGTTGCGAGTACTGGTTGGGGTCCCGAGTTCTGTCCCGGGCCTTGATTTGGTCGTCGAAACCATGCCCATTTCGACTGCGCCTGCACAGAGAGCGTCCTGGGGAGGGAACGGCATTTCCGGTGTCCGTCGGCCTGGCTGGGCTGGCTATGGCGTTAGGCGACTCTCTGGTTTTCTGGAGTGTCGTCTGGTAGTCGTACCCACGCCTGACTGGCGCGCGGCGGGGATGCAAGTCCCGCCCATCCGCAAAGGAGGTGGCGGAGCGGGAGCGGGAGTTGACCACCACACTCCCCTCCCGCCAACGCAGGCCACGCCGGCGGCGCCGGAGAGTAAGTAACTCCGGCCCCCGTAAAAAGCGGCCGCGGGCGACCCCTCGGGGGAGGATCCGCCTCGCTGCACTATTGCCGCGAGGGAGAGGGCCGCGTGCTGTTCCGCGGCCCCCCTCAACTCATGTTGATTTAGAAGAGTACCGGGGGCGAAATCCTGATCCCGTGGGGCCAACAATTTAGAAGGGGTCCGCCTTAAGACAAAGGGCGGGTCGGCGACGGCCCGGGCCACGAGATTGTCAGACCATATATCCGTGGGCCCGGGTGTAGGCGATAGGAGAACAGCGGGGTTTTTAGTCGGTAGTCGGATGGCCGAACATCTTTCCCGGAGTCCCACATATCCCTCGGTCCCCCCAAGCCGGGGGAATCCGTCAAGAGAGGGTTTTTCCCCGAGACAAAAAAAGGGTTGGCCTGTCGTAAAAGGCGACAAAACCACCCACCCTAGCTACCGTGGTAGGGCCTCAAGACCGTCTGGATGGCGATCACCTTTGGTCTTAAGTATGCCGCCATAATAACCTTGTGTTGTGTTCCTGCATTAGTGACCCAAGTTTCTGTACCCTTATGGAACAGCAGCGTGTTCGCGATGCCACTGGCGTTGCCAACATCCATAGGCAATGGTAACTGTTAAATTCTAAGCGGGCCGTCAGCCTGTCTGCTGTACTACAACAATAGAAAAAAATTATGAGCATTGCTTATAGATAAATAAGACCTTTTTAGTTGATATAACAAAACCAAACGTCCTCATCGTCGATCAGACTTACGCCACATAGGGTTGCCGATTAAAACTATCCAACAATTCCGTTATCGGCTTCAGGTCCATGGTGCATGTTTCAACAGCCTTCACCCACGCCACCCGCGACAAGATCGGCAAAGAGGTCTCCGAGGAGTTCTACCAAAGTCCCGTCGGCCCCGATGCACTCATCAAACTCGTCGAGACCACCGACGAGAGACGCCTCCTCGCCGTCACTAAGGAGTAAGTCTTATGTGGAGAATTAAAGTAGACAAGTAAACACCATGACAGATCCTTTTAGCAAGATTGGTGCTATGTATTTGTGGAATTCACAATGTCTACCAGAGGCTTCCGGGCCAAAGGCCTTATGTACTCGATCTGATGAAATAGTCCTTTTTTCACTACAAAAACACGCGTAGGCACGATGAACATACCTCCCCTAAAAGAGGAAAAAGCGAGGGCACTCACCTCTGAGGAGGTATACTTGTCAGTGAGGACAATTTTTTTCCTTTTTATGTATGACCACGCATAACTTTTTACAGAATAGTCCGATTTTAAAAATTATTTTTTTATTGGTAAGGGTATACCCCGAAGTTGGTCCCATATATATGTGGGAAAAAATTGAAACCCTAAGGGTACGAAAACTGTGAATGATTGATTGTTCACTCACTGATTTTATCTATGACCACGCATAACTTTTGACAGAATTGATTTATTTAAGCATGTAGTAATTAGTAGATTATAGTCACAAAAAATTAGAAAATAAAAACTTTTTAACAAAAAAATTTAACCGCTGAAAAACTGAAAAGCAAAAAATAATAAACCTCCTTTTTATTAGCTTTATTTTTATTAGTTTCTTATTATTAATAACTAAGTTTTTAAATTAATGTCTTTTTTCGTTTTTTTTTGTCTTTTATTAGTTCTTAAATTACTGTCAGACAGGGATCTGTATTTCACGCGTCTGGTGACATTGATTGTGACGTTAAGGCCGCGTGGGCCAAATGGCGTGAGGTGACTGATTTCATCTGTGACCCTAAATACCGGTTAAATTGAAGGGACAGGTCTATAAGACCATAATTAGGCCTGTCCTTTTATACGGATGTGAAACGTGGCCGGTGCTGGAGCGACACAAGCAGGCACTGCGAGTCACGGAGATGACTTTCTTTCTTTCTTTCTTTCATATCCGTGACATTGCGGATAAATTACAAGAGCGGACCCCGGGCGCAGAAGCGAGACTTTGGGCTGCAACCGGGATTCAACACTAAGATGATGATGATTAGATTTCTCATCGTATGAAACTGTTGTGAATATTCCAGCTTGATATCGGGTTGGCCGAACACTTATGCCTTCACTAAGGCTGTCTCCGAGGAACTGGTGCGGGCTGCTGGCGACCTGCCTATTTGCGTATTCAGACCTTCCATAGGTAATTTTGTATTTGCTATCTTTATATTTATATTTCCATAGGTAGATACCTACTATCTCCCTAAACTTGAGAGAAGACAGAATCTAGTGGTGGGTAAATGCGTGTGTCGCTCTAGCACCAGACACGCTTCACTATCGTATAAAAGCTGTCGTTACAAACATACAAAAATACAAATCTTTCCTTTTAATAGAGTTCAAAGTTCTATTTATTCTGCGAATAACAGGTTACAAAAAATCTAAATTTAACAATATTCGAATATCTGTACTATCTACGTGTGTAGCTTACAATTTAAATTTGTTTTTATAGTATCGATTGACAATTATATAAGGTCAATTAATAAATCAATTTAAGGTCAGAGTACATGGTGTTAAAAAGAAAAATCCAAACAAATTTAAAAATAGAAATTAGGTAAATGTCACAAAATCAGATTACAATTTTACAATTTGCAACTCACAAATTAATTTGTACTATAATATGCTCTCTTGCTTATTTCTTAACATTTCCCGTAATTTTGATTTTAATTGATTAATGTCAGAAGTTTTTTTTTTTATCTCTAAAGGAATTATATTATTTGTGTGGCCATTCCAAATATGATATGGCGTCTTAGCGCAGTGTTACAGAACGACGCACACAGATGTGAATTATTGTACCGTCTATTCAAATGTAAATTCTTTTTAACAAACCTAGCAACTTCTAATATATAAATAAAGACGGAAGTGTCAATAGATTTAACTTTTCAAAGTAACTCTTACAAGAATCAGTTTTCTGGAGATGGCATATAGCACGCGTACATCTTTTCTATGCATTAAAAACACGTTCTTTTTCAGTACTTTAAAGTATATATAGACACTGATTTTTAATAACTCATCGAACCTAATACATTGTCTTTGCAGTATTTTGTCCATACTATGAACCTGAACCTGGTTACGTGGACATGTCGTGTGCCTTTGGCCCCGCTGGGGTAAGTGATTTTTATTTTAAATTTTAAAGCACTTGTGATGCTAAATGATGGTAAACGTTGCCTAAACCGTGGCTCACTGCGCCAAGTGGCACATCCGTATATATGTCTACTAGATACTTGTCTAACTTGACTTAAATATGTCTCTGCCAAGTTAGAGTTACTTTTACATTTTTATCATTTTCAAATTCATCAAGACATCGTCCCATAGATTCACAATCAAACATTCCCAAGTCTGTTTGAAACATTTCGGGTGAGACAAAAAAGCGAACTCTAAGAAAGACTTTATATTAAACTCAGAAAAAAGGGAGCGACGATAAAGAGAGTATAGACTATTTGTGGATGCCTACCTAGTGTTAATACACTAGGCAATGACATTACAAATAAAAGCCTTGCGAACGTGAAGGAAGCTAATGTTTGCTGCTTTCTTCTCTGGAATTCTGACGAATGTGGGAGGGGGTGGACACAGCTGTAAGGAGGTTTTACTCTGGTGTCGTGAGGAGCAATAACAGTAACAGTTAGCACAAGCTAGCTGCCACACGCTCGGTTATGATCAGCTAGCCAGCCTGTTCGTCAGGACTTATATTTTCTTTATAATTTCACAATACGTAGTTTTCATTGTGAATTTGGTTTATACGCAGATAGTAATTGGGGTCGGCTTGGGGGTGATGCGGGTCTTTTTCATAAGGCGAAAAGTGCGCCTTTGCTATGTGCCCGCCGACCTGTCTACCAACGCGACCATCGTCTGCGGGTGGAAGACTGCCTTATCCAGGGATACATCTTTCCCACCAGAGCCTAAAATCTACACCTTGAGTAGTAGCAAGTGCAACATTGGATTCTGTAGGTATCTTTACTCGTCGAAATTGTGTTAGTTAAATCTATTTAAGTAATTGCCCCAAAAGCTAAACCGGAATAGTTAACGTCGGGAAAAATGTAGGTGACATTTGGTAAAAAGTTTTTATCCTCCATATAAATGTAAAAGATAAAACATCCTGCTGCTTAAGTCATATGAGTACTGCAATAGGAGGTCGATAGTCTTCTATTAACGATTACGTTGGAACTGGATAGCTAAGAGAAATATATAATAATATATAAGTTTAGGGCTTCTGAGGGCCGTTTTAAGGGGACTGTTTATTGTTATCTGAAGGTGGATTACCGCTGGTTTTGTTTGTCGATTCGACTCTCGATTCAAATAAAATAACTCCGACTTACCTTGGACCTTTGATGTAAATTATTGGGTTTGTTAGCCGACACGGTGCTGGATACTCAACTCAAAAAGTCCAGTACAGAGAAAATCACGAATGGGCGTGTGCCGCCAAAAGCTGCCCAGCGAATCAAATCTTGACACAACCACCTCGTCACGTCTTGAGATTGCCAAAGTCAACCCAAAGAACCAAATGCCCGAACGTATAGGGATCAGCCAAATTAATCATAAAGATGACCATTTTACTTTGCCAACAGTATAAAACTAACGATGAACGAAGAATATTGACAAAAACGTTTGACACTCTACAACGTACTCTAATACTATCAGCATTTCTAATTTCATTATCTTATAAAATATTTTAGATGTGATTTCGGACGTACTTAACACAAAAGGTAGAACGATATCAACTCCAAAATCTCTTTGGTACAATTTTCTAATTGAGACAGACAACGTGGTGTACTACAAGGCGTGCGTGTGGCTCCTGCACTATTTTCCCGCATATATTGCAGATTTTGTTTGCAAATTATTTAACTATCAACTACCAAAAGGAATTAAATCGTAAGTATTCATGTAATTTATATTTGTGGAGGATGGTTTTTCAATAAAAATTCTAGTATTACTTTCATATAGTAAAAACAATGTTTACACTACATGGAACTCCTTTGACATTGTGTTTTGTTTTCCATGGGAATCAAAGTGTTGTTTTTTTGTGACCATATGCTGTCACGGGCTGCTAAGCCGTGGCTGAATAAGACTAAGCTACCTGGAACTCATAGTCCAACCGGTAAGATTAGGCTCAAGCTTATATAACTATTTGTCGTCCGCCCGAGAGCAAGAATGGAAGATATGGCGTAGACCACAAATGGGGATGGTGGAGACCATTGTGAAATACACACTATTTTGCAGATTTGTCAACGTTTACACCAAGATAGATAAGATGTCTTCAGTGTACTCCTACTATTTAACCAACGAGTGGAACATCCGAGACGATAACTTGACTGCATTGTACGAGAGCCTGCCACTTACCGACAAGGATTTGTTCTGCTTTGACGTCATGAAAGTAAGTGTATGAACTACCCCCTCCAAAGATATGAAGGCGATTTCCTTTCATCCCACTCCGTGATCCGTTAGTAATTATTATATCTTTATTCACTATTGAATAGTCTGTCCGCTTACAAGCTTAAAAGATGTATTGCACACAACAGAAAGGGATGAGATGGGCCTCTTTCACAAATATAGTTTTGAATCCGAAATAATTACTCGAGTGCAGTGAGATAGTAGCAACATCTAGCAATATTAAGTTTAAAATTTGGAGCATAAAGGAGGAAAAGTCACTTGACATCGAGTAGAATCAAAATTTGCCATACAATTAAATATATCATTATATGTACTAAAGAAAGGTTCTTCTTTAGTAGATCTTCTTAGATTTATTTTCATTCGTCACCTTCATTTCATGAAATGTGAATGTTATTCCGTGTTGCAGATAGACTGGGAGAGGCTGATTCTACTATGGGCGATAGGCATCCGGAGACACATCTTCAAAGATGGGCTTAAAGACACCAACTACGCCATCAAGAAGCAGGCGTGCTTCAAGGTGCTCAACTACGGGGTGCTTCTCTTGTTCATTTACTTCATCTGGACGCTGTTCTCTCTCATCGTTCGTCGCTTTGTTTGAAATATACACTTTTGTTGTTCTCCGTGTTTATTTTATTATTCTTTATTTATCTTTATGACCTTTTTATATGATATCAAATAACAATATTTTTGCGACTTTTTACATATTATACTGTCATGTTGTTGACAAATAAATGACATAGAGCCACGCAGTATCAAATTTTAATAAAGTAACATAGCATTTGTGTTACGGTTACTAGGTATTGGATATATTTATTATATACTATTGTTTTGTAAGTAAATACATATTGTATACATAGGATGTGTCAAAGAATAATCATCATCATCTAAGCGTTATATCCCAGTTATAACCTAAACTTTCGTTTCGGTGCCCGGGGTCCGCTTTCCGACTTTTTCTACTCCACTTCGCACGGTCTTCAGCATCCCTGGTAGTGAGCCCATTGGCACGCAGATCACGCTTTACGACATCAAGCCAGCACTTTTTGGGTCTACCCCTCCTGCCGGAGCCCGGCGGAGGCGGTATGGCCAGACATTTGTTTCCCACGTAATCATCCGGTTGCCGTAACACGTGGCCGTACCAATGGAGCCGACACTCCTGCAATTTATCCGCAATGTCACGGACATGAAGACTGCCGCGAATGCGAGAGTTCCTAACGCGGTCCTTCCACGTTACTCCCCACACATCCACCGCAGTATATTCATCTCCGTGACTCGCAGTGCTTGCTTGTGTCGCTCCAGCACAGACCACGCTTCACATCCGTATAAAAGGACAGGCCTAATGATGGTCTTATAGACCTGTCCCTTCAACTTTACCGGCATCTTGGGGTCACAGATGACATCAGTCACCTCACGCCATTTGGCCCACGCGGCAGCAATGCGTGCCTTAACGTCGGAGTCAATGTCACCAGACGCGTGAAATACAGATCCCAGGTATTTCACCTGTTCCATCCAACCATGGGGGCTGCCCATGTGATTTTCTGATGCTGTCTGACAGTATATATCTATGAAAACTGTTTAACACAAAAATTAAAACGCCGAAAAAACTGAAAAGCTAAAAATAATAAACCTTCTTTTTATTAACTTTAATAACTAAGTTCTTAAACTAATGTAAGCCTAAGTAATTTTGCGTCGGCGTCAAACAGGAAATAATCAATGGAAATTAGCAAGTAAAGCATGATGCGCGGCGGCGGCGCAGCGTGACACGCCCCTTCGCCGGAAAATGCCGAGCGTTTACGAAGTTAATGTCAGCGAGACAGCAACCCAAACGAACACACACGTGAGGGCACTGGCGTCGATTCAAAATTACTTAGGTATACTTACATTCGTTTAAGAACTTAGTTATTAAGGTTAATAAAAAGAATGTTTATTATTTTTAGCTTTCCAGTTTTTTCGGCGGTTTAATTTTTTAAACTTTATGCTCCAATTAATATCACCGAAGATATTCTAAGACAAGCTGTCGTAAGCAGTGCTCATAATTTATATAGGTCCTCCATCAACACGAAATTGATATATTATTTGTCACTAGGCCGAGGAAATGCAAGTATTTAAAAGGACACAGCTGAGAATAACCTAAATGATAATACATTAAAAAAATCATTGCCGTATGCAGGGAGGGGCGAAGACCAAGCATTTCTATCGTCCATATATTGTTTCGTGCTATAATATGCTTTGGAGAGTAGAGTGCATTTCACTATCTCTTTAAACTTTTTGACGGGTAATTCACTAATGTGGGATGGGATTTTATTATAGAATCTAATACTATTTCCAATAAAACTTACTAGTTCTGCCAAGTCTAAATCCCGGTACCATAAGTTTGTGTTTATTGCGAGTATTTAGGCTGTGGACGTCACTATTCTTGATATAGAGCGGGATGTTTTTGCAAGAATATTTATCTTCTTGAATAATTAACGGGATGAATCACGACCGCCTAGGGTATAAATGGCGCGAACAGCTCTTTTCTGTAGAATAAATATAGCTTCGACATCTGCCGCAGACCCCCATAGTAAAATGCCATAAGACATAATAATATGAAAATATGCAAAATACATTAGCCTAGCAGTCTCAATATCAGTCAACTGTCTTATTCGTCTAACGGCATAAGCTGCTGAACTCAATTTACTTGCAAGAGCCTGTATATGGGGCCCCCATTGCAATTTAGAGTCTACCGTAATTCCTAGGAAAACAGTTGACGGAACGAGGTCCGGCAATTTTCCGTCTAGATTAATAGTGGATTCCTAAGGCAATTTTAGCCTTTTGACCTGCCTTATCAATATGTTGATTCCTCGTGAGTTTTTGATCCAGTAACCCCCAGGTATTTTACCCCCGTGGAAAACTGTATTAACTTTCCGTTTAAGCTAGGGGGTTTTAGCTTACTTAAGTTTTTCTTTATAGTAAACGGAACGATAACAGTTTTGTCGGTGTTAATCGACAAGTTGTTTACTATACACCATTGTGATATGGTGTTGAGTGCCTTTTGTATAAGAGTGGATAGGGTATCCTGACAGAAGCCTCTAACGATCACTACTAGGTCATCAGCGTACCCCAGTGTGTCAAGTTTGAGGTCTGCCATCTCGTACAAAAGTTCATCCACCGCAAGAGTCCATAGCAGCGGGGATAGTACTCCGCCCTGCAGGCAACCTCTAGTGGTAGTAACCTCGAGCAGGGTCCCGTGTAGGAAAACCCTGGCCCTACGATTAGAGAGCAGCCACTGAACCCATCTTAACACCTGTTACTATACAATTACTATACAGTAGTCTCAAATATTCATAAATCAACAAAGTGCGAAACGTAATTTGGAAACTAATATGCGACGTACATCTAGTATCAAATGATACAAAACTATTTTAAGTGCATTTACGAGTAAAACATATATGAGCACAAAGGAGATAATTGTCGATGTATATTATTCTCAAATCGACTCTTTTTTTTTTTGGTCTCGGGGAAAAACCTCTCTTGACGGGTTCCCCCGGCCCGGGGGGACCGAGGGATATTTGGGACTCCGGGAAAGATGTTCGAACATCCGACTACCCACTAAAAAAACCCCGCTGTTCTCCTATCGCCTACGCCCGGGCCCACGGATATATGGCCTGCCGATCTCGTGGCCCGGGCCGGCGCCGGCCCGCCCTTTGTCTTGAGGCGGGCCCCTTCTAAAGTGTTGGCGCCAGGGGGTCAGGGTTTCGTCCCCCCCGGCGCTCTCCTAACAACTCTAGGAGTTGAGGGGGCCGTGGAACAGCACGCAGCCTTCACCCTCGCGGCAATAGTGCGGGCGGCGGATCCTCCCCCGAGGGGCTGCCCGCGGCCGCTTTTACGGCGGCCGGAGGTCGTTATTTGCCCTCCGGCGCCGCCGACATGGCCTGCGTTGGCGGGAGGGGAGTGTGGTGGTCGACTCCCGCTCCCACTCCGCCGCCTCCTTTGCGGACATGACTGTCTCGCAGAAGGAGGGGACGGCCGTCCATCCAATTCTCAAATCGACTCAACTCGACTGAATTCGACTCATTCGGGCTGTCACTACTATACATAGTCAGGTCATAAGTATTGTCACACAGTAAAAACTTTTCTTTTAGAATGCTGGCCACAAAAAAGTTTATTGAATTCGAATTTCGAATTGTTCATGAAAATAAAAAAGGTATACTTTTAGAATTTTACTCATTTTTAAATATGGAGTGGACGCTTAAAGAAGACCGTGTTGCAGTTATTGCGTTGCATCGTTGCAGTTACGCGCCAATTCAAATTTTTAACATACTGAAAAATTTTAATATAACCAAAAGATTCGTTTATCGTACCATCAAACGATACAATGAAGACTCTAGTGTAGATGACAGGTCAAGAAGTGGTCGCCCTCGGTCTGTTAGGACTCCAGCAGTGATAAAAGCTGTGAAGGCACGAATTCAAAGAAATCCCAAACGTAAGCAGAAACTGTTGGCCCTTCAGATGGGGTTAAGCAGAACCACGGTGAAAAGGGTGTTAAATGAAGACTTAGGGCTTCGGGCATATCGAAGAAAAACAGGACATCGTTTGAATGCTCGTCTAATTGACCTGAGACTGAAGAGATGCCGCGCTTTGTTGAAGCGGTACGCGAGAAAAAAATATCGGGAAATTCTTTTTTCGGATGAAAAAATGTTTACCGTAGAAGAGAGCTACAACAAACAAAATGATAAGGTGTACGCACACAGTAGTGAAGAAGCGAGCAACCGTATCCCGCGTGTCCAACGAGGTCATTTTCCATCCTCGCTCATGGTATGGTTGGGAGTTTCTTATTGGGGCTTAACAGAGGTACATTTTTGTGAGAAAGGTGTAAAAACGAATGCTGTTGTGTATCAAAATACAGTCCTGACGAACCTTGTGGAACCTGTTTCTCATACCATGTTCAATAACAGGTACTGGGTATTCCAACAAGATTCGGCGCCAGCTCATAGAGCGAAGAGCACACAAGACTGGCTGGCGACGCGTGAAATCGACTTCATCCGGCACGAAGACTGGCCCTCCTCCAGTCCAGATTTGAATCCGTTAGATTACAAGATATGGCAACACTTGGAGGAAAAGGCGTGCTCAAAGCCTCATCCCAATTTGGAGTCACTCAAGACATCCTTGATTAAGGCAGCCGCCGATATTGACATGGACCTCGTTCGTGCTGCGATAGACGACTGGCCGCGCAGATTGAAGGCCTGTATTCAAAATCACGGAGGTCATTTTGAATAAACTTTAATGTCATAAGAATCTATGTTTTGTTAAGTTCATTTTGGTATATGAATGGTTACATAATGAATAAACTTGTTACAATTATTTTACATTAAACATGTGACAGAATTTATGACCTGACTAGGTATATAAATATCAAGGAAATATTTTTTATTTTTTTTTTAATTTTGAAATCATCTGTATTTTTAATTGATGACCCTATTAGAAAGCACTATTTATGCAAAATAACAAGACTCTGTGACTTTATTTCGAGATGGCGCATGAAGGGTGAAGTTTGAGCAGTAACCTAATTTATATAGTCAGAAAAGTACAATTTAAAAATCTTTTTTATTAACCATTAAATAAACTTAACTGTTGGCAACACTTAAGTTTATTGCTCAAAAACAAAGTTGGGAGATTCCCGTGCATAAAATAAAATATCATTTTAAACAGTTTCTTTCAGTTAATTTTAAAGTATTTAGAAGTGCAATGTCTTAAAAAGGTTTATAAATCTTAATCAAACGTAAAAGTACTCGGTCTTCGCCACATTGAGCTTCAGATCACCGTTCTCAAGCGATTCCGCGTCTTTACATTCTATACAACGCCAGAACGCAGCCATAGGAAACTGCATGTTGTAATGTTATTTTAAAAATCTGTTATTACAATGCATACAAGAATTTTGCGTACTCATCGTGTATAGTTTGCATCGTGGATGCTCGAGTCTTCGTTACTAACTATACTGAATTACTTACACATGACAAGAGTGTTAAAAATCTAAGTAGTTTTTTGATTCAGTAAAATATGGAAATATATTTGAACTTTATTAGGTAGGATAAAATAGGTAGGATTAAATATATAACAACAACTTTTAATCATAATAATTTTTATAAAAAAAAAGTACTTTTTAAGGAACATTATTAATATTATGCGAGACGTTAAATGCTAGGTCATGTTTCCTTTTTCTATTTTTTTTTTGCGGAGGGTGCTAAAGCTGAAGGTCGTCCTGCTTGTATCCTATTTCTCGTTCCCTTGTTCTTCGTGGTTCATCTTGATACAGATGTCGGCTGTACATGTATCTTGGGGGACAGTCCTTTTTTAAAATTGTTGAAAATAAAATTTTGAGCCTGTTGGTCTGTGGTGACATGTTTTAAAGAATTATTGAAAATATGAATGGCTTTTAATTATAAATATTGATATTTTTCGAAAACATTTGCTAAAAAGTCAATCAGAACGCAGATATTGAACACTTTGTACTTTGTAGAATTACGTCTTTGAAAATGCGAATTGAAGCTTTTGTGTAGTTATTTGTCTTGTGTCCTCTATTCATAATGTCTGTCCTGTAAGCTTGTACATCACTACACTCTTCTCTACGATATGTTTTTCAGGTGTTGCACTAAATTGTGGCAGGATTTCACATAGGAGTCTGCAATAAGTTCTGTAAATATTTTCACAGCTTCATCATCAGTTTTTGCAAACATTAGTTTTGAAAATTTGTCAATAACTCAAAATGGCGAGCATACAACAGCTTAAGTACAAATTGTAATCTAGATTTTAGCGCGCTTATTCCGAAACATACACGATAAATTCCTATGCGTACTGGCGCTGTACATTATGGAACAAGACATACTTCTATGTTACTACAAAGTATACGCGAGTATTTGCGTGCTGCTCTTGTATGGATTGGAAGAACTTCGTAAAAAACTTATTTCCAATCTATACGTGATTAGTTTCATACCCTTGCGTTCTGGCCTTGTACAGAATGGAAAGACGCAGCGATTCCTTCCACGCCTTCACGCGTCGCACCAGCCTACCCCTGTCCGAATCTGCCAGCGCGATATCATTAGCATACATGAGCAGCCATGGGGGCCGCTCATTTGAATTTCTGATGCTGTCTAACAATACGTCTAATACCACGCTGAACAGAAACGGGCTAAGGACAGATCCTTGGTGTACCCCGACGGTGATGGGGAAAGGTTTTGTATCGCCAACAGCGGTCCGAACTACGGAAACGGAGTCACGGCACAAGTCTTGGATGATGTCAATATAGGCCTCTGGAACCCTTTTGGATCGCAATGCCCACCAGATTATCACGCGAGGAATACAGTCGAAGGCCTTCTGCAAGTTAAGAAACAGGCAATGCTGAGACGTATTCTTCATCCTGTATTTTTCCGCGACAGTCCTTAGGGCAAAAACAGGTTCAATGGTCCTATAACTAGGGCGAAACCCTCCTCCTCCTTCACCGCGATGTTGGATTTAATGTGCTTAAGTTGTACTTATTACTAAAATCCAAATATTTAGCCTTCAATGGATAAAGCTTAAACCATGTTGCTCAGACCAAATGGGGATTCTAAAAAGATGTTAATTTAGTTCACAAATCACAGAATCTACTTCAGTAGCTTTACATAATACATAGATTTGAGTTTTGTCTGTATGAAAATGGGACTAGAAGTGTTTTGATCAATATCGGACGAGTACAGGATTAACAGAATAGGTCCAAGAATTGGGCCTTGTGGGACACCCTTAAAAACAGATAGTTTATCCGAAAAAGAGTAAGAGCCTTGAACAGAGTTAAACTTAACATATTGCTGGAGATTGCTTAAATAACTCGAAAAAGTTATGTATAATATACATTTATTTACAAATAAAAGCATAATATAATCATCTGCTGCTTACTTTAGAACTTTATTTATTTATTTTGTAGGAAATCTAAAATTTTCGGAACATTATTGACACCATATCAATATGTCATACAAGGTAAATAAACGAAAGTAAAAGAAAATGTAGGGAGCAACAAAAGCGATTTATTTCAAACAAAGAGACGAACAACAAGAGTGAACAGCCTCCCGATGAAGTAGATGAACAAGAAAAGCAGTGCGTAGGTGAGCACCTTGAAGATCGCCTGCTTCTTGAGTGCGTAGTTCGTGTTTTTCAACTCATCCTTGATGATGTGTCTCCGGGTACCTACCCCCCAGAGTAGAATCAGCTTCTCCCAGTCTATCTGCAACACGGGATAATAATGTCCGTTACTGTTCCTCTACATTTCCAGCTTGGCCCTGCTATTCTTTGCACCTACTCGATTTTCTCATTATTTTATATCAATCCACATTCATACGTAAACTTTTTTCTCACTATGGCGTTTCTTTCTTTATCAATTGCGAAACGAAATGAATTAAATGAACGGGATTTATGAAATAATTCATCCTCTGCAATAATAATGACTTCAATAATAAAAAACGTTTCTCTAGATAAATATGCCGTTGTATTAGATAGCATAAACATATATCAAAATATCTCTCCCGTAGACCTTAGGCTCTAAATTTAAGGCAAAGGAAGTGACGGCAAATGGCAAATAAAGAATGCCTCACTCAGTCACGCTCTGACAGAACAGCTACTACTTTCACAGCGTACTCAAGTACTTATTTCGGATTCAGAACTATTCTTGTGGAAGGGGCCCATTACGACCTTTCCTCTTGCTACGCAATAGTAAGCAAAGCCAGAAGAACTGGTGGAGTGGGGGAAGAAGAAGAAGATCAGATAGGCCTTTAGATCTTTGAAAGAGATAGTACATGCACTTACTTTCATGATGTCAAAGCAGAACAAATCCTTGTCGGTCGGTGGCAGACTCTCGTACAATGCAGTCAAGTTATCGTCTCGAATGTACCAGTCGTTGGTCGAAAAGTAAGAGAACACTAAAGACATCTTCTCTATTTTTGTATAAATGTAGACAAATCTGAAACGTAACAGATCCTGCGTTGCATATGAAAGTGTTGCCACCATCCACATGACGATCACCAGATCTAAACATTTCTGTGAAATCACACTGTACGTATACTACTCCCCTATCCCAGTTTACTTGGAGTCGGCACAATATTCTTTCATCCTTCCCCTCTGTGGTCCAACACTTCGACCAGCACTTAATTATATTCGTGTAGAGACGGAGAAAGAATACTGACCTCTGCGGCCGGGGTCAGCCTGTAGTAAAAGGTGACAAAACAACCCACCCTAGCTATAAGTGGTAGGGCAAAGCCCATCAAGCCCAACTGGATGATGACCACCTTTAGTTTTAAGTATGCCGCCATAATAACTTTGGGTTGTGTTGCGGCATTAATGACCTGTACCCTTATGGGATAGCAGCTAGTTCACGATGCCACTGGCGTTGCAAACACCCATAAACGACGGTAACTGCTAAATTCTAAGCAGGCCGTCAGCTTGTCCTACAGCAATAAAAAAAGTTCAGTATAAAATCGCATAACAATACATTCACAGTATTACGACTGCAAAGTCACAGCTCGAATTACGCAGGACTGTCTTCGCTTGCTGACGACTCCGTAAGTCCAAGGGCTACGTAAGTAGTTAAATACAATGTGGGTTTGAACCCATGGCAAACAAAATATTAGCTTGATATTTGTGGAATGTACATATGTGTCTGTTAACCGTATTTTTGGATTTTACGAAAAACCTTGCTTGTATAAGTGTCCATCAAATGTAAAGATTCTGGTTAAACATATTTTATAATAGCTGTATATGTAAACAATAAATGCTTTCTTTACACTTAGCAAAAATGTTCACCCAAATTACCAATCAAATGAGTACTTACGATTTAATTCCTTTTGGTAGTTTGTAGTTTAATAATTTGCAAACAAAATCGGCAATATACGCGGGGAAATAGTGCAGGAGCCACACGCACGCCTTGTAGTACACCACGTTGTCTGTCTCAATTACGTAGATGTACCAAAGTGATTTTGGAGATGGATCTGCTCGACCTTTTGTATTTAGTGTGTCCGAAAGCATATCTACAATATTTTTATAAGATAAAGTTAGTGTTCGCCCGTGTTGGGTCTGACTAGGGGAAAAGCTAGCGAGAAGAGAAATGAATACTAAGGAGCGTGGGCGCACTCATGTTACACTTGTCAGAATATTCAAAACACACACAGCTGTTATATTATTTGCACTTTATTACACTCAACTATTAACAAATTAATCAGGTTTTATATTAAGTAAGACGATAAGTAAGAATATCGAATTCAATACACAGAAGCACATAGAACAGCTCAGAGGCTTTGTAGGAAGGACAGAGAAGTTTCAATTGATAAGATCTGTAAGGATGTAGAGAGTTGATCTGGAACAGCCCACACCAGGGATATGTTTCAGGACGTCAAATTCCTTGCGAGGGAATTCAGGCCGAAACTTTGGTCTATTGAAAAAGACTCTGGAACTCTGTTGTTGGACAAAGCGGCTGTCCTAGATAGATGGAGAAAGTATTGCCAGCAACTGTATGGCGAGAATAATGCTGAGGGAAGTATGGACTACGCAGAGGCGGAACCCGACATCTTACGCCAGGAGATAGAAGATGCAATCTGCAAATTGAAATCCGAGGCTTGCGGTAGTGATGGTATAACGACCCAAATGTTGAAGAATATGGGTGAGGAAGGGATTACAAAGACTGTCGATATGTTAAAAAGTCTGAAGAACAGGTCAGTGGCCGGAAGACTGGACAGAATTTATTGTGGTTCCTCTGCACAAAAAGGGTTCAACACGCGAATGTGAAAAATAGCGCACTCATTTCACACGCGAGTAAAATTATCCTACGAATCTTGAATAGAAGGCTAGAGGCCTATATCGCACAACAAATACCCAAAGAACAGGCAGGGTTTGTCAGACAGAGGTAAGGGAACGAGGGAGCAAATCCTGATCATCAGACTACTCATTGAGAAATGCAGAGAACACAACATCAGTGCTGCATTGTGTTTCATCGACTACGCCAAAGCATTCGATTGTATCAGTTGGGGGTCTGATCTTAGAGTAATGAGTGAAATGGGCGTACCAGACCATCTGACATTTCTGGTACAGAACCTATACAGTACCAACAAGTCCAGGGTTCGGTTGGAGGATGATCTTTCAAATCATTTTTATCCAGAAAGAGGAGTACGGCAGGGATGTATTTTGTCTTCTCAGTTGTTCAATTTAATTGGAGAACACATAACGAGAAGAGCTTCGGACAACTGGCAGGGGGGCATCCACATTAGTGGCACCTCACTGAGTAACCTACGCTTTGCCGACGACACCACAATAATAGGCACCTCGGAAGTAGAACTTGCTGAACTCCTGGCCAGAATAAACATAATTAGTCGAGAGTATGGCCTGCTGATGCTGATCTAAAACCAAACTTATGTTCGTAGACAGAGCAGGTACCTTGTAGAGAACCTACGAACTGCGCGATCTGCAGGTGGTACACAAGTTTGTATACCTGGGATCGTAGATCAGCGACGACGGTTATTGTGAGCAGGAAGTAGTCAGGGCAACTTAAATGTCAAAAGCGGCAATTAAGAGATTGGAGCGAATATGGTGGAATAGGAGCGTTAGTCGAAACACTAAAAGGAAGCTAATGCTGATGCTCATATTTTCGATCTTCATGTACGCGTCTGAAACCTGGACTCTAAAAACGATCGAGGATTGATGTGTTTGAAATACGGAGCTGGCGCCGTATGCTGGGAATTTCCTGCACAGAACGCCGCACAAACGAGTCAATCCTCAAGCAACTGAATGTGGAAATCAGACTCTCGGCAACATGTAGACAGAGAGTCCTCAAGTATTTCGGACACACAGTCAGACGAGACCCAGACCAGCCTTGTGAGGCTAATTATCACCGGCTGTGTTGAAGGGAAGAGGGGCAGAGGGCGCGCTCCTACATGTTGGACACACACGATTCAGGACGCTACGGGAGCCACCCTCCAAACCGCCAACCGGATGCCACCACCACACAACTTACTTCTAAGTATCAGTATTATATGATAAACTAGCTGTGCTCGCGACTCCGTCCGCGTGGAATAGTAACTTTGGGCAGCATTTTTCGGATATATCTTATGGTTTATTTTGGATTACAAACCCTAAAATATAAATAAATGAAATATACAAACTTCTTTCGAACCTACAAAGTCCAGCCTAAGATGAACCCTATTTCATATGGTTGATGATATAAATCGGAGGTCAAGTTAAATTGGAATTAAAACATTTCCGAAACTGATCATTTTTAGCTAAAACTATTTTTTTTTTTTCTAAAATAAAAGTAGCCTCAGTTACTCTTTGTTTCATCAGCTGTCTGTCATTGAAAGTCCCGTCAAAATCGGTCCAGCCGTTTCAGAGATTAGCCGGAACAAACAGACAGACAGACAAAAATTATAAAAAACTAGCTGACCCGGCAAACGTTGTTCTGCCATATAAATAATAAAATGTCAAAAAATTAAAAAAAAAATTTGGGGGTGGGTCACCCCTAACATTTAGGGGGATGAAAAATAGATGTTGGCCGATTCTCAGACCTACTCAATATGCTCACAAAATTTCATGAGAATCGGTCAAGCCGTTTCGGAGGAGTATGGCAACGAAAACTGTGACACGAGAATTTAATATATTAGATGTTGTTTTGGTATAGATACCGTGTATACATCCGAATGCACTTAGTAAAAAGCGGTTATTTTAATATTACAAACATACCCTCCAATTTTATTTATTTGTATAGTATGATAAACAAATAAATATTTTTCTTTTCAAAATAGACTGCCCCGCACTCACAGGTTATTCAGATTTGACTTGGCCTTAAAAAGTTTTCTCTCTTTCTCCGTGCAGGAGCCGACTAAGGATACTAACCCTTGCTGCCGGGGTTGGCCTGTGGTAAAAGACGTATATTGAGGATAAGTTGGACGCATAGAGTCACAAACGAGGAGGTTCTGCGGCGAGCTGGACGGAAAAGGGAACTTTTGTCTGTCATCAAGAGACGAAAAACTGCATATCTCGGTCACGTGCTCAGGCACGATAGATATAGCCTCTTGAAACTTATAATGATGGGCAAGGTTGCCGGTAAACGGCGAGTTGGTCGGATAAAGAAGTCGTGGCTCCGTAACATCCGAGAGTGGACTGGAATAGCGAGCGTATCCAAATTGTTTCGACTCGCTAAGGACAGGCAACAATTCCAGAAGTTGGTAGCCAACCTTCACTAGTTGGAGAGGCACTTGAAGAAGAAGAAGAAAAGGCGACAAAACAACCCTAGCCACGTGGTAGGGCTTAGGACCCGTCTAGATGGCAACCACCCTTGATCTTAATAAGTATGTCGTCATAATAATCTTCTGTTGTGTTCCGGCACAAGCAACCCTGTGCCCTTATGGGACAGCAGTCCAAGCCGTTAGCCTGCCTGCTGTTCCTCAACAATAAAAGAAAGTTCTTTATAAAGATACCCACGGAGTCCAATGTTGCACTTGCTGTTACTCAGGGTGTAGATTTTGGGCTCTGGTGGGAGAGGTGTATCCCTGGAGATGGCCGTCTTCCACCCGCAGACGATGGTCGCGTTGGTCGATAGGTCGGCGGGCACAAGGCAAAGGCGCACTTTGCGCTTCCCGAAAAAGACCCGCATTACTCCCAAGATGCTCCCTGTCATTATCTGTTCATAAACCAAATTCACTTTGGTGTGTTTATATGGAACTTCTCCATTCTGCGCTTTTGTGACCATCCGGCTAGCTAGTCACCGCTGGTAATATAAATGTATGGGAGACGTATCGTGCACTGTGGTACTAACTAGTACTATGTACCTTTCTATTTCAATTACGGTACTAGTTCGTGTGCATTGTGTATGGTGTTACGAAGTCTACCGTGGCCTGAATAGAGTTCAATGTAAAATCCCAACTTGTTCCTTAATTTCTAAATATAATTTATATTCGAGACAGACACATGCTGGATGTGTTAAAAAAGATAAAAAATGTTCCCCAAAATAATGTATTAACCCTTAATATAGTTTAGTTTTAGTTCAAGCAGACTGACCATGCTGAAAACCGTATTAGCGATCATTTAGCAGCTGGGAATTTTCCAGATAACCCAATAGTTGCGTTTTGATAATCCGTTCCATCACATTTGAGAGCAAATAACTTATCGCTTTAGGTCTATAGTTGGAGGTGTCCGGCCGGTCACCCTTTTTGGGAATAGAGTGAACATGGACATAGCATAACATGAAAAGTCGGGAAAAGATTGGAGACAGCTCAACCGAGCATATGCAATGCAAAATAATGTATTAACCTTCAATATAGCTTAGGTGTGTACCAAAATTCGTAGCACTCAAGTGAGAGAATCAGATTGTGATTTCATTGAACAATGATTTGACGTGTTTGAGGCTGGATCTGTAAAAGTAATATCAACTGTTCTGGGGTGTGTGTCTGCTACTTATGGCGAGGGCAAATGTAAAGATAACGCAATGCAATAAATGTTGACAAACTCAAAGGAGGGACTTATTACAAATAAATTGAATCACTTACCCCTGTGGGGCCATACACACAAGACATGTCCACGTACCCTGGATCAGGCTCATAGTATGGACAGCACACTGCAAACATTTCGTTATTTCGTTGTTTGTTGTTGTTTAAATTTATTATAATTAAAAAAGTACGACAGGCAACCCACTGACCAAAGCCAGCCAGCGATCCACAATCAGAGTTTCTCTCATAAATCGCATTCGTAATGAAATGACCCATCAGATGATCAAAGTCAAACCGCTTCTAGAATCAGCAAGCTAAAGTGGCATTGGAGTGACGACTTGCATAAAGTGACTGGCAAGGGCTAGATTCGACGAAACGAAGATAAGGGTCTGCCACAATCCTTGGGAGAGTCACATTTAACAGTGGATGACAATGATGAAGTCAAGTGTCCGACTGGTGCCGGATAGATTTCTACAGAAAATATGAGTTGATTCGCAAAGTGAAGGCTAAAAGGAAAAGATTGGAATTGGTGGACCCCATTTTTATTTCCTTACTCCATGATAAAGACTTGTAACTAATTTAGGCGTAAAGCTTTTCTTATCTGCAGGTGTGTTAATGACTGAGACGATGATGACGCTTCCTAACTATATTGTGTTTAAAGACAGCAACGGACACAGCGACGTGATTATGTTAAAGCAATGATGTTCTCCAATTCGTATTTCTTGGGAATTTTGACCCAGTCAAGTTATTACAAATGACGCTGTAAAGATAGCAAATATTTACCTATTGAAGGCCTGAATAAGCAAACTGGAAGGTCATCAGCTGTACGCATCAGTTCCTCGGAGACAGCCTTCGTGAAGGTGTAAGTGTTTGGCCAGCCCAAAATCAAACTGGAAATTCACAAGAGTTTTACAAGAGTAATAATGAACCTTAAACACAATAAGCCAAAACATTTCACTGAAATCAGGATAGATATAAGTCCTAATAAAAGCCTATTAAGTACTAAGAAAAATCGACTTTAGGTGCAGATCAACCAATCATTCCGATGATTTGGTTAGGCCAAGAAACGAAGAATTGGCCATGAAAACACCATTAAGAACACGCTCACCAATATTCTCAAGTGTACTCTAATTCTCCGAAATTCTCCAAGTAATACTTACTCCTTAGTGATGGCGAGAAGTCGTTTCTCGTCGGTGGTTTCGACGAGTTCGATGAGTGCATCGGGACCGACGGGACTTTGGTAGAATTCCTCGAAGATCTCTTTGCCGATCTTGTCGTAAGTGGTGTGGGTAAAGGCCGTTGAAATGTGTATTAAGGACCTGGAATCAACATCGAAATTATTGGATAGCTTGTGATTCACTGCAGCGTAACTACGGTCAAAAACGAAGAAATTAAACAGAACGAAGAATTTATTCATTTTAGACAAAACTAGTGCGCGGAAACGGAATCTTTGAACGTAATTTTTAGGTAAAGTATTGGGAGATAATAATATGAAACTTACTTGATGATGAACCAGAAGGTACGAGCCCCAAGTACCTTGCAAGCTATTATTATGCTTTGTCTTAGTCGTAAATGCATACCGTGAAGGGAACAGGTGTATTCTTTCAATCTATTCGACATCTCGGATTTGATGGATGGAATTTGGTTATTGGAACGAAGTTTCGCGCGTTATGAAAGGGGGCTAGACGGAAAAAATTCTCACGAAAAGTTGTAACGACACTTTTTGCTATAATAAGCTATGCGGCGTGCGCATGTTTCTCTGTCTGTCTCTCTCTCTCTCTCTTATAGAAAGCAAGCCAGATATTTTCATTTCTATTTCGCATTGAACAGTGTGGTGTCGCGATGATTATTTTTGTTGAATGTATACAGGTTTTTTGTACATAATAAATAATAAAAAATAATAATAATGAATCCTGACAGTGTTTCTGCACAAGTTCCGGATATTGCTGATGGAGTTAGGTTAGTTACTGATTAAGTTTATATTACATTACATTTGTTAATTATAAAAAAAATATTATTATAACTTAAAAAAATTAAATTTTATTACAATTCCTTCACTAATTAATCGAAAGGAACTTCGTTCCAGCCGGGTGTCCTTTGACACCTCCCAAGTTTTAATTAGGTCCTCGTAATTTTCAAAGTTATACTTTTGACGCGTTTGGAAAACATTATGAAAGTATAATTTTTACGATGCGCGTGCACACAGACAGCCTAAGCGGCAAAATAAAGTTTTCTACAACATTTTTTTATTGCTGCAGGACAGCAAACAGGCTGACGGCCCGCTTAGAATTTAGCAGTTACCATCGCCTATGGATGTTTGCAACACCAGTGGCATCGCGAACACGCTGCTGTCCCATAAAGGTACAGGAACTTAGGTCACTAATGCCGGAACACAACACAAGGTTATTATGGCGGCATACTTAAGACCAAAGGTGGTCGCCATCCGGACGGGCTTGAGGCCGTAGCTAGGGTGGGTTGTTTGGGTGGCTGTCGTAAAAGATGACTGCACGGATAAAAAAACATACTCGTGATATGACTAATGATTGTAGATGGCGGTGCGTTTTCCGTATTCACTTTGGGAGTACTCTTCTTCCATCTCATGGGCAGCATTGATAGAGCCGCGACTGATCATCATAATTATATGATCTTGGCTTTAATTATACTTATATCCGTGCAGGGGCGGAGAAAGAATACTAACCCCTGTGGCCGGGGTCGGCCTGTCGTAAAAGGCGACAAAACAACCCACCCTAGCTACGTGGTAGGGCCTCAAGCCCGTCTAGATGGCAACCACCCTTGGTCTTAAGTATGCCGTCATAATAACCTTGTGTTGTGTTCCGGCATGGGTGACCCAGGTTTTAGCCTCCCTTACCCGCGGTTCTGGAGTGCCCACGAAATTTGGAACTCGAGATGTGCAAAATCCCATCACATCCCTACAGGCGTGACGGATTGGGGCGGGGGTCAGGGAGACCCGATGAAACGGCTGTCCGCTGGCCGCCCGCCAGTCAGTAGGGGACCCGAACCCAGATTATCCAGTCTGGGAGGCTGTCCCGCCAACTGGTGCAAAATCTTTGGGGGGTATCATCGTGCCGGAGCGGAGACCGGACGTGGACCCGGCGATATTCTCCGGGAGGGATCGGGGGCCCTTCCGTGCCCCGCACCAACTCATCACACAACCTGTGGGTTTGGGTGGGAAGACAACACTCAATTTTTTCCATTTTTTCGTGGATACTCTAGAACTTCCAAAAAACGCCCTTTATGTCTAAAAAATGGATCGGAAAATGAAAGCAAAAGGCCTATCGAGCCTTCACTACAGCAAAGGCTTGTCAGGATCCTAACACTTCCGACTTAAAGAAAAAATACAACGTTGCCTCCAGGACCCTCAAAAAACGGATTGCGAGAGCAAAATTTGAGCACATCGGCAGGATTGGCGAGCGTCTCGCTAGCTATCCCTCTGGGACTAGGGCTTTCTGGTCGCTTGCCAAAGTTGTCGAAGGAAACTTTTGTCGGGCGTCCATTCCTCCACTACGCGCAGCTGACGACCGTCTGGCTCATGCTGCTAAGGATAAAGCCGATCTTCTGGGTGAAATCTTTGCAGCCAATTCGACTCTTGATGACGAGGGACAGTCTCCACCTTCTATTAGAAGATGTGGAGACTCCGCAATGTCGGAGGTACGGTTTTCCCAAAAAGCCGTGAGACGTGTCCTCCGATCCCTCGACGTCAAGAAGTCCACCGGGCCGGACGGTATCCCCGCTATTGTGCTGCGAATGTGATCAGCTGAGCTGTCTCCAGTCCTTTCCCGACTTTTTACATTATCCTACCGCAATGGTTGTGTCCCGGCTTCATATAAGGTGGCCCATGTTCACCCTATTCCCAAAAAGGGTGACCGAACGGACCCGTCCAACTACAGGCCTATAGCGATAACTTCTTTGCTCTCAAAGGTGATGGAGCGGGTCATCCACGCACAACTCTTGAGTTACCTGGAGGATTCCCAGCTGCTTAATGATCGCCAATATGGTTTTCGACATGGTCGGTCTGCTGGGGATCTCCTGGTTTACCTAACCCACCGTTGGGCTGAAGCCGTTGAGAGCAAGGGAGAAGCCCTGGCTGTTAGCCTAGACATCGCTACGGCCTTCAATCGGGTACTGGCATAGGGCTCTTCTTGCGAAGCTTCCATCTTACGGGATACCTGGGAGTCTTTGCACCTGGCTATCCAGCTTTCTCGCTGGGCGCAGTATTAAGGTCATTGTTGACGGTTGCTGTTCCAGTGTGAAACCTATCAATGCTGGTGTGCCCCAGGGTTGTGTGCTGTCGCCGACGCTATTTATTCTGCATATCAATGACATGTTATCTATAGATGGCATTCATTGCTATGCGGATGATGGCACCGGCGATGCACGGTACACTGGTCGTGTAAGTCTCTCTCCTGCGTTTTTGGAAGAAAGTCGGGTCAGACTTGTGTCTGAAGTAGAGAACTCTCTAGAGAGGGTCTCTGAATGGGGACGACAAAACCTTGTCCAGTTCAACCCCTCCAAGACGCAGGTCTGCGTATTCTCTGCCAAGAAAACCACGGGGTTTTCTTGGCACGAGCGAACGGTCGCACCTGGGCCAGTTTCAAGGAACCTCTCTTTCCATCGCAAGTAGTATTGGGATCCTTGGTGTCGACATCACGAATGATGTGCAATTTAGGGGACAATTGGAGGGTAAAGCTAAGCTTGCCTCCAAAAAGCTAGGTGTGCTAAACCAAAAGTCCAAGCAGTACTTCAGTCCAAGGCAACGGCTTGTGCTATATAAAGCACAGGTCAGACCGCATATGGAGTACTGCTCATATTTATGGGCTGGAGCACCGGCCTGTCAGCTCAATCCCCTAGACTCGATCCAACGGCGCGCAGTTCGTGTTGTCGGCGATCCCATGCTCACAGACGGTTTAAATACGCTTGGACTTCGGAGAGACTTTGCGTCCTCTGCGTATTCTACCGTCGGTACAACGGGGAGTGTTCTGAAGAACTATTTAGGATGGTGTCCTCGTCGTCTTTCTACCACCGCACTGCCCGCCATCGGCTGGGTGTTCATCCCCATTTCTTGGAGCCTCTTCTTTCCTGTACGAAACGGTTCTCCAGAACGTTCATGTTGCGTACTCTCAGGATCTGGAATGAGCTTCCGGCTGAGGTTTTCTCAGCGCGGTATGATATGGGGTTCTTCAAAAAAGGCGTTATAAAATTTCTTCGAGACCGGCAGCGCGTTGGTGCCGCCTCTGGTGCTGCAAACGTCCATAGGCGACCACCTGCCAGGGTGGGCCGTTTGCCTGTTTGCTGAACTCAAGCTATAAAAAAAACTTATGTAAAAATATGATAAACATTGTTATACTCACTTTAAGTTTTTACAGTGTCTGGCTAAAGCCAGGAGCTCTCTAGTTCCCCTCACGTTGATAAGTGTAGCTAGTCTCAAAACCTCGTCGAATCTTGTGGTGGCAGCCATGTGAAAGATGACATCCACCTCCTGAACAAGGGTCTGTCGGTCTGTATCGCTGATGCCAAGCCCAAGTTTCGCCACGTCACCCTGGATACCATGGATTAGGCTGGCAAAGTTCGGTCGATCTTCGTGGAGAAACCTGTAAAGCTAAATTTCCCAGTGCTGTATTTGAGTACAAATCGGACAATTACGACCTTCCAGGCGCTGGTACTTTTGTTGATAATATGAAGGATCCGGTATTTTGAAATCAATCTTAAGTTTGTGAAAAATATTACTTCGTTTGTGATATCACTTTACAAGAAGTTTCCATATATAGGGTTTACAGCTCGATATGGATATTAGTAAAACTTTTGACTGTGTGAACTACAACAGCGCGTTACTCTTGTAAAAGCAGGAGCAGTTTTGAATTAGAGGAAATGCAGTCTCATTTGGGATACACAATTCATCACGAACAGCATGACAATATATAATTTTCTGACATGATTTGTTCTTCTCATTTCCACTTGTGTACTATTTGGATAAAATAAGTAGGTTCTTTTAGTTCTAATAAATGTGTCTGGCAATTGAATATGATCACTCACCGGGTCTTTCGTGAGCTCCTCCAATCGATTCTTTATGGTCTTTCCCTTCTTTTCTCTGATCAGTATGTATATCTTCTTCAAATTGCAAGACCTATAAATATGCAATTACTAAAGTTGATGATATTTAAATAATGTTTCAAGCTGCATTATTGTTACTTGACTTTTTGACATTTCATATATAAATGTCACATAAAGATGTATGTCATATAGATATAGTATTAATTAATGAAATTATTGATTCATTCCCAGTATAGGCAAGATGAAAAATTAACAGAATCGTACCGAAAATAGATCCTTGAGTGACTCCTCTGACAAACAATGTTTATAGAGAAATACAATGATGCCACTCTTTTCAAAGGTGTTTGGGTTTATTTAGCTAGCTGGGAGTAGTCGTACAACGTGGCTATATCAGTTAAGACCTTCAACAAATTGGTCCGCAATATGACGAGCGTGAAGGTTCCCGAGAAACTAAATCTTTAGTAAACCTATCTCTCATCTCGCTATTATTATTTCCGCGCCATATTGTCTAACGTTAGGTACAGTAGTTATAATATATGTGTATTTTTTTTACTCGAGAGATAAGTTTCGCAAAGAAAACCATGAAGATACTTGCGACAGGATATTACTTTAAATCTTGCTAACTTCTATCTGTGTAGCACAATTCACCGCCTGGATGGTTAGACCTAGAGTGGATCTGACAAGGAGTAAATAATCACACACATGTATAAGAGCCACAAGTTTATTCGGACACGTATGTTATATCAGAAGACGAATAATAATGACAAATTTAACGCTTTATTTAACCGGTTTATCAAACAATATTGCTATGTAATATTGTACAACGCCAGCTCTGTGGCAGAGGTCACTGTTCTGTCAATTGCATTAGAGATCACCATTGAAGAGGGAGACATTGTCTTCGCGAATCGATTTGGTAGAACTGGTGATAACACTACCGCGGGTTCAAATTTAATTCAGAAAACGCGCTTACGCATTAACGTGCAGCTTGCACCTGCATGACGATTCGTTATACATCAAACATGTGATTGGCTGGGCAGCCTCAACGCTTTTATTTTTAAGAACGAATTTAATACTTTTCAAAGAACAAAAATGTGTTTTTGCGCGACAAGGTGAAGGAAACGAGGCTTTTGTGTTTCACAAAAAAACCAGTTGGTACGGCATCTTGTAAGAACGTTATTATTGTTTTTTAATTAACACCCAATTCGACCTCACCTGTAATAATAATACGTAAATCAAAAATCGAATTAAAAAGTGAAAAATAATTCTTAATATAGGATTAAAATAAAGAACAAAAAATATTAATATTATTGTGAAAAAAGCGTGAGGCGCTCGACAACTCAGTTCTCGAAAATGTTTAATTTTTTTTATTTTTTTTTTTATTGCTGTAGGACAGCAGACAGACTGACGGCCCGCTTAGGATTTAGCAGTTACCGTCGCCTATAGGTGTATGCAACGCCAGTAGCATCGCGAACACGCTGCTGTCCCATATAGGTACAGGAACTTGGGTCACTAATGCCGGAACACAACACAAGGTTATTATGGCGGCATACTTAAGACCAAAGGTGGTCGCCATCCAGACGGGCTTGAGGCCCTACCACGTAGCTAGGGTGGGTTGTTTTGTCGCCTGCATTTCTGTTTGGGGTGGCTCATATACACTCCATCTTATTAAACTTGAAAGGGCACTGAGATGTGTTTTGAAAGTAATGTTCTTTAAGCCCTTTAGGTTTCCTACTTTTCAATTGTTTGATGAATATAAAGTACTTTCTGTAAGACAAACATATGTATCTCACATTGTATTGAAACAACACAAAATAACACCCTTGAATAAAACTTTACCCCATAAGAGAAGAATAGATAAAGTGTGTGTTACTATTCCCACACGTACAAAATATTTACAGCATCAATCTTGTCATATGAGTATATTTCTGTACAATAAAATAAACAAAATATTACATATTCACGAATTAAATAAATTACAATGTAAAAAGAAAGTAAATAAGTGGCTACTCAACTTAGACTATGAGGAAACAGAAAGATTTTTGAGTGTATGAATTATTAACACACGCACACGTACGCGCGCGTACACACACACACACACACACACACACACACGCACGCACGCACGCACGCACGCACGCACGTACGCACGCACGCACGCACGCACACACACACACACACACACACACTCACACATGCATGCACCTTTAGAATAAGAACATAGAAATAAGAATTAAGCTTAGTTTTACGTAAATTCATAGATTATATTGTATCAATCGGAATCGGGTCCCCAAGATACAGGTCAACCTAGTTTGGGGACCAATGATTTAATTGTTATGGATTTTTTATATATGTCAATAAACAATTTATTATTATTATTATTATTTTACGACAGGCCGACCCCGGCCGCAGAGGTTAGTATTCTTTCTCCGCCCCTGCACGGATAAAAATTCTGGCGATCCTAATCAATATATTGGGATAATTTTATCGAATCATTGTATTGTCATCAATCTGTTAAGATGATATGTCTACAGCGTTTAAATTAAATCATCATCGTAATCTAAGCGTTCTATCCCGGTTGCAACCTAAACTTCCGTTTCGGTGCCCGGGGTCCACTTTCCGACTTTTTCTACTCCACTTCGCACGGTCTTCAGCATCCCTGGTAGTGTGCCCATTAGCACGCATATCACCCTTTACGACGTCAAGCCAGCACTTTTTGGGTCTAGCCCTTCTGCCTGGGCCCAGCGGAGGCGGCATGGCCAGACATTTGTTTTCCACGTAAGCATCCGGTTGCCGTAAAACATGGCCGTGCCAACGGAGCCGACACTCCAGCTGAGATGTCAGTTTCTGATGCTGTCTGACAATGCGTCTAATACAACGCTAAACAGAAACGGAATAAGGACGAATCCTTGGTGCACCCCAACGGTGATGGGGAAAGGTTTTGTGTCGCTATCAGCGATCCGAACTACGGAATCGGAGTCACGGTGCATGTCTTGAATCGTGTCAATATAGGCTTCTGGAACCCTTTTGGATCGCAATGCCCACCAGATTATCGCGCGAGGAATACAGTCGAAAGCCTTCTGCAAGTTAAGAAATAGGCAATGCAGGGTCGTATTCTTCGTCCTGTATTACTCCGCGGCAGTCCTTATGGCAAATACAGGTTCCATGGTCCCATGACCAGGGCGAAACCCATACTGACATCCCGAGACAGTGCACTCCTGCCGAATCTGAGAGTCGATAACCCTCTCGAAGAGCTTCATGGCGTGGGACATGAACTTAATCCCTCGGTAATAATCGCACTTCTGCACCGACCCCTTGCCTTTGAAGACTGGAGTAATGATACTCAGTCTCCATTAGCTCGGGATCGTACCGGTGAGGAGTGTCCGGTTAAAAAGGTCGGTTAAGATGCCCACGCCACCAGAGCCCCCCGCCTTCCAGACTTCGATGGGGACTCCATCAGATCCAACAGTTTTCCGATTCTTCATGCGGCGAAGACAATTTTGGACCTCTGCAGGCGTTACCAGTGGCACTAGTCTTTGATTCGGAGGGATATCAGGTGGCTGCACCTCTTTGTGCTGCTTATTTAGCAGCTCGTGAAAATATGAGCGCCATCTCTCCTTCACCGCAAGGCTTTCGCATAGTAGGTTGCCCCCAGGATCTTTTACGAAGCGGCACTGGGAAATGTCCTGTGCCGCTTTGACCCTGGAGCGCGCCAACTTATAGATAAGATTCTGCCCCTCAGACGATTTCAACTTGTCGTAAAGTGGTTGTAAGTGGTCTCGTTTGGCTCTGGCAACAGCTCTCTTAGTGGCGCGCTTTGCCACCCGGTATGCGTGGCGATCTTCAGGAGTTCTGGACGCTTGCCACTTCTTAAAGAGGGTTTTTCCGCCCTGGTCTCCCTCTGGACTGAGTCGTTCCACCACCAAGTCTCCTTGTCACACTTGCGACCGCCCTTAGACTCACCAAGCACCTCCAGCTCGCCAGCGTTTAAATAAAATTACCGTTTAAAGTGAGTCAAAATCGAATTCATAAAATATTTATTTAATTAAATTTGTGGGAGCCTGGCGGCTCCACTACGCCTGCGCAACGTGTTTTATCCATTGCCAAGGTTTGTTATTTTTGTATTTTAATGTAAATAAATGAACATATCAACAACATAGAGTATTTCATTCGTCGCCGAGGCGTGCTACATCCACTCCCACAAAACTACATATTGTATATTCGCATGTAACGTACATGATCGCTTGTCCACAGTGTCTACAGAATAATTCTCGTCATTTTTAACATACCAATTTAACGATAAAGCAATATTGAACTTAATGATTTTATTAAAAGTTAATAGCGCGTAATATTAACTTTTAATAAAATTATTAAGTTCAATATTGTTTACTATCTGTAACATTGTGACTTATTTTGTAAGTCAGATTTTAATAAATTACGGGCAATATTGCATTCGCCGTAATGAATAAGGTAAAAATGTTATGATCAGTGCCATCAAAAACTTTGTAGAGGTCACAAATGATCTTAATATAAAAGAGGAATTTCAGCTTGGAAGCAGAAAACTAGAGTGGAACCTGATAAGTTTCTCGATGAGCAGCTTTCCGAGATATCCTGAGCCTCCCGTGATGAAGACAGTCTTGCCAGTGTACCATCCTTGAACAACGGAGTCTCCCTTCGCTTGGGCAGTCTTTATGGGCTCTTGAAACTGGCAGGCTTCGGAGTAAATTGCTTCGGCAAGATTCATCGCAGATAATCTAAAATTAATTTTTATTATTTTAATGTTTTTCATATTTATGCATCACGTCCATCTTCAGCATCAACGGTAACAGTCCTTCTACGACCCGTGGCAGCGGTGGCAGCATAGCAATTGATTACGTCAGGGGTGAGCAACCTTTTTAATCAATGGACCAATTAAAATTTTTTTTTGGCGGGCTGCACATTGATTAACTCTTATTAATAATTTACGAAGTTTTGTTTATAATAAATATTAGAATAAAAAAATATAAAACTAAAAAAAAAGTTAAGATTTCATAATTACAAATTTTAATGTAAGATAAAAACAAACAAGAAAAGAACAGAAAAGCAATTTACTTGAAATTTTTAATAAGAAATTTGGCACTGTTTTTTCGATACAAGCTGATCAATATCAGCAGGAATGGATGAGGTAGCTACACGTACGCAGCTTTCTAATCGTCCATCACTCAGTATTATATTGATCGGTGGTCATTTTTGATTAATTTCATGGTTGAAAATAATTGTTCGCAAACATTCGTACTTCCGAGCAGACATCATTTTTCGCCAAAAGCGGAAGTGTTTCAGGGCTCACATAAGATTTATAAAAATTTTCGAAATTTACTGAGAGAAATACATTTTTTAAATCTGTATTATTCTGCATGTCAATCACTTCCATTTGAAAGTCTTCAGGAACTGTATCCACGTCGATATTAAATGGCGAGGAAAACATTTTCATGGAAACCGCTGTCTTCTCAGCTTTGAACATTTGGAATCGTAATGCAGTCCGTATTGCATGTTTGAATAAGTCATCGACAAGTGTGTATGTATCTCGTCACAAAAAAATCGCGCAAACGCGGCCGTATTGCATGTTTAAAAACAAGTAACTCGCCATAAAAAAATATTGCGGTTTTGTATGTCATCATCATCATTTCAGCCGGAAGACGCCCACTGCTGGACAAAGGCCTCCCCCAAAGATCTCCACGATGATCGGTCCTGCGCTGCCCTCATCCAACCTATTCCGGCGATCTTGATCAGATCATCGGTCCATCTTGTGGGAGGCCTACCAACACTGCGTCTTCCGGTACGCGGTCGCCATTCGAGGACTTTTCTGCCCCAACGGCCATCAGTCCTTCGAGCTATGTGCCCAGCCCACTGCCACTTCAGTTTTGCAATCACCCGGGCTATGTCGGTTACTTTGGTTCTCCTGCGAATCTACTCATTTCTGATTCGATCTCGCAGGGAAACTCCGAGCATAGCCCTCTCCATTGCTCTCTGAGCGACCATGAGCTTTCTCATAAGGCCCATAGTTAGCGACCACGTCTGCGTTCCGTATGTCATCACTGGCAACACACATTGGTTAAAAACCTTCGTCTTGAGACACTGCGGTATTTGGGACGAAAATATTTTACGGAGAATTGGATTCGACGAGTGACCTCTTTTGCGAAATTGGACCTGCCTAACTGGATCGTTTGACCCAAGTAGACGTATTCGTCAACAATTTCGAGAGTACAGTTCCCAACTGTTACGGGGGTAGGTGCGACATGGACATTAGACATGATCTTCGTCTTGTCCATGTTCATTTTGAGACCTACCTTTTTGTATGTACTATCATTTTTTTATAATTAATTTTATAACAATATATTGATAAAATAAATTCAATTTTAGAAATGCTTGGTGGGCCGCATAAATATGTTTAACGGGCCGCAAGCGGCCCGCGGGCCGCGTGTTGCTCATCCTTGGATTACATCATTTTTATTTATGTGTCGCGATTAAAAGAAGTGTCACGGAACAGAGAATGTTTCAAAACAGTCTGTTACAAGACTCGTTATCAAATCACAGACTCCGAAATTTTTAATAAATACTAGAAAAGACATTCCAAACATACTAGACTTAAAAATAGATAGGTTACAGATACTGAAATTGGTTTTCAATGTTTTGTCTTATTACACCAACATATATTCAAAACGAGGATACAATGGATGTTAAAGCGTAGAGTCTAATGCAACATAATATTTAAAAGCATGCACTTACTTAGACGGGCGTTCCCTTTTCGTCCCGGCTTTGGGCTGACTGGAGCGAATCTATGATGCGAATGTAGCGAGTGGCTCACTTTTAAACAATAATCGGCGGTTACGAATTCGTCTATGATGAATCGCCCACTCTAAGGCAAGGTGCACAGTCGAGTAGTTTTACATACTATAAGTTTACACTATTAACGTTTATTATTATTATACAGGGTGACTTTACCTCACCCGTCCAAATTTTTTTTACGCACTAAGCATCATTTATGGAACCCATTTTTGCAAAAAAAATTGTATGTAAAATTTTCAAAATAAAATATTTCATCCCAAGGAAAATGTTTAGTAACTTGGTTGCTCATTCAATCGTGCAAATAATCATATGTTCCAAGGTTCGTACATTGACCTTTATTACCTAACTCCTCCTCGGTATTGTAAACGAGAAGAAATGTACCTTAGTACGCGTACAAAGAGTCGAGACTGTGTTGCCCGCCGTGCGGGACACGTGTCAATTTTGTACCTATGATGATTATTGTAATAAAACGAATGTTGCGATTCAACCATATTTTTTATTATTCAATCAAATGTTTAAGTTTTATCCGTGCAGGGGCGCGGAAAGAATACTAACCTCTGTGGCCGGGGGCGGCCTGTCGTAAAAGGCGACAAAACAACCCACCCTAGCTACGTGGTAGGGTCTCAAGCCCATCTGGATGGCGACCACCTTTGGTCCTAAGTATGCCGCCATAATAACCTTGTGTTGTGTTCCGGCATTAGTGACCCAAGTTTTTTAGTGGGTACATCTTTCCCGGAGTCCCACATATCCCTCGGTCACCCCGGGCCGGGGAACCCGTCAAGAGAGGTTTTTCCCTGAGACCAAAAAAAAAGAAAATGGTGCTACCAGGCCGATTCATTAAGACGTTGTCAAAATTATTTAAAAATACTTTTTCTAAACGTTTCAGGTGGGACTTTTAGCCCACCATAAAAAGATGAATCTTTATAGGCTTTAAAATGAGTGTACAGTGTAGTTTCGTCAACATTCGGTTTCTACTGTAACAAATCATTGAAGCTAGTGAAGTTATGTTTTTTACTATGTACATTTATAAATAAATACCCTGATTTCTTTTTTAGTTTGGTAGCCCTATGTCGGTTGCAGCGTAGCGGTTTGTGTGTGCGGGGAATTACGGCGTGCGAAATACGGCTGCCGCCGCTGCCGTAAATAATTAATTAATAATCAGTCAGCCGCGTGTTGGCGCGTTGGTGCATTGTGTTTACAGTTCGTTCTCTCGTGACGTCGACAGTGCAAAAATACGGAATACGGTAATCGTTGGGTCGGTCGTGGTGGTCCCGTCCCATGGCCGCCTCGATCACCGGATTTAACACCATTGGACTTTTATTTGTGGGGTGAAATTAAAAGACACGTGTATGTGGAAGAGGTCCAAAGCCTCGCGAACTTAAAAACTAAAATAGTGCGAGCGTTTAAAGATGTGCGTAATGACACTCTAGTGCTTAGAAAGGTAAAGGAAAATGTTCAAAAACGAGCTAGACTGTGCTTAGAGACAAACGGACTGCATTTTGAACATTTATTAAAATACGTGTAAAGCAGTAATGGTAAGTTAACCTCTAATTGATTTTTTACTAATTATTGTACATATCACTAAAGATTTACGTAATTTTTTACTTATTACAAACGCGCCCTTTAACTGAAATTTTTGTATTTCGTATTTTTTGTATTTTTGTACCGATGGAGAGGTCATTGACACTTGTCGACTGTAGGTGTCAAGTATAAATTGCGAGTTCTTGTGATAACTTTGTGATGCTGATTACTCAACATTTTTGTACTATGTGATACTAAACTAAAATACATGTTTCTCATAACTTTTACTAAAGATTCTTCTGTGTGAATTTGGACGGGTGAGGCAAAGTCACCCTGTATAAATAAGAACTTGTGAATTCCAAAAACTGATGGACGGAAAATCAGAGCACAGAAAACGTGAAATTTTCACATTTACTGCGGCCGGGGGCGGTGTCTGTACTAGTACGGGTGGCAACCCCTGCTCTTAGAATGTGACGCCATAGTAACCTTGTATTATGTTCCAGCGTAAGTGAGCCAGGTTCCAGGATTCCTACGCGGATGACAGACACCCATACACGATGGTAACTGCTTCCTATAAGTCTGACAGCTGTTTCGCTGCAATAAAAGGAACAGGTTACCATTAGTCCGGCTGATATTTACGACTTACATTGTAAGGGTATCGGAGGAGCCATGTACTACGCAAGGCAAGGCGTCGGCGTCTTTCATTTAAGCATAGTGAGTCAGCTTGACCTCATCAGCGGGTACTTGCACAGACCTCGGATTGCGTACATTATTTGTTTCTCCGGTCCCCCGGGAAATCTTCAAAGATATCAAACCAAACACATTCCTATGATGAGGTGGAAATTGTTTCTATCTCTCGTACAGGACAAGTAGTGTCGCGGAGCGCGCGTTCTAACCATGGTTATATATGATCGTCCAATGCGCGTCTGTCTCTCTGCGCCGCTGCGCCACTGCTCCGCAGGAGGCTGGTGAGTTGCAACCGGGATTTAACGCCAAGATGATGATGACTAGCGATTGTCTAGTAATTATGTTATATGTGTACCCGAATATTGGCGACCTCTCGTGACCTTAATTTGCACATTGCGTTAATTATGCACCTTTGTTAATACTTAGCATGTAACAAACATGTATGGGTCAGCAGCTGCTTACCTGCTTACCCATACATGACCCATACATGAATATATGAATATCTATCTAGCCTAATCGCAGCAAGTGGAAAGAAGTGGTCTCTACCTACCCCTACGGGAAAAAGGCGTGATTATTAGGTATGTATGTATTATCATTATTTTCTGTTATCGAGATTTATCGAAAAACTACAGAAAGTTTGTCAATTTTTCAAAAGTCTTGTGTTGTATCCAAAATATTTGCCAGAAAAGGAGCTTTTTCAACTTCTAAAATAATATTATTCCTCCTTACTACGGTACCTACCAAGCAAATTAGTAATTTCGTTTTGAATCGTAGGGCTTCAATAATTTATTTCGCCTTTCGGTTTTAAAATTTCTTTTAAAATAACATCACAATTAGATAGTAAACTTAAAATTGACATAAAATTTCCAGAATCAGAATCATGGCCTCCTAAAGCTAGATTACATGATGCTAAAGTAATTATAATGTCAATTATACGATGCAATACATCTCTCCAGAATATAATTTTACTATTGATTTCACTTTGCAATAAAATCGTCGTGATCGTAGAATAACGTCGGATTTGAAAAAAATCCAAAATTCACTTTTTACCATATTTGGATACTACATTGTCTAAATATTATTGCTACATTAAAAAAAAATTACATGTATTTTAGATTTCAAATTATGTGGTCGGTAAAGTGACGGATATGATAGATTCTCATAGTAAAATGACGCTTGTGTATTTTTAAAATGGCTGTCCTGTAAAGTTTAATATATGTCAGATCCGTCACTATTCTACGACTACGACGAAATATCGATGGTATTTCCTTGTAACCAACTATTATAAGATAGGGATGCATTAATATGCTGCTGTGAGTTTTCATAGTCAAATAGTCATTGCGGAAAATTGCCTCTAACGGAAACACCGTTAACCCATGCAGATGGAGAGGGGGTACGGTTTGTTTTCACAATCTGCTAATAATGAACAGAAGTGGTATTACGGTTTGTTTAAAACATTAGAATAACGTAGCCATGGTCTTGGAATTTTTATGCCAGCCTTATTTAAATATGAACAATGGTAGGCCGAAAAACATCGCTTTGTTTCTGAATGTTTTGGAAACGGTCATTGTACGAGTAGTTTAAGTGGACCCAATTTCGAAATTATTTTCGTTCCCATTCAAGTGGACTGTCACCAAAATTTCCTCTATCTGACGAGATTATATTATGAAATTCTTCTGAAAGACTTCTTAGAATCATCGATTTGGGTTTCTTCTATTTCCGGATGGACATCTAATGGAGAATGTGCTTCAGAAGAATCTAAAAATATAATTGAAAAAAGTACTACAATAAAGACTTTTTTCTAATTATTCGAAACTAGAGGACTAAAACTAATGTTTAATAAATAACATACATATGTTAAATAACGTTACGATACGTAAGGTTACGAGTATTTGGTCAAAAATTCATAATTTATATTTTTTTGAAGGCGACATAACCTAAAAATGTTAAAGTGCTAAATTATCTATTCTCTCAGCATTATGAGAAAAATGACTTTGAGAGTAATCAACTACTAATGAAGATTAGCAAAACAATTTTGTTATTATTGCTCGGTACAATACGTGATCAGGTATGTTCATGTATTGAAGTTGTTCATTGTTGTCCATTGTTTTTTCAAAAAACAAAGTTTACCCTTCGCTACTGGTAGATAGTAGGTAGAAAAATGAAAAAATTTTAATCATTTTTTATAAACTCTCCTCTCTTTTCTGTTTACTTTTTCTTTTTAACCGACGAAAATTTTTATTTTTTTTTTATGACCACGCATAACTTTTTACAGAGTAGTCCGTTTTTAAAATTCTTTTTTATACCTAGTCAGGTCATAAATTCTGTCACATGTTTAATGTAAAATAATTGTAACAAGTTTATTAATTATGTAACCATTCATATACCAAAATGAACTTAACAAAACATAGATTCTTATGACATTAAAGTTTATTCAAAATGACCTCCGTGATTTTGAATAAAAGCCTTCAATCTGCGCGGCCAGTTGTCTATCGCAGCACGAACGAGGTCCATGTCAATATCGGCGGCTGCCTTAATCAAGGATGTCTTGAGTGACTCCAAATTGGGATGAGGCTTTGAGCACGCCTTTTCCTCCAAGTGTTGCCATATCTTGTAATCTAACGGATTCAAATCTGGACTGGAGGAGGGCCAGTCTTCGTGCCGGATGAAGTCGATTTCACGCGCCGCCAGCCAGTCTTGTTGCTCTTCGCTCTATGAGCTGGCGCCGAATCTTGTTGGAATACCCAGTGCCTGTTATTGAACATGGTATGAGAAACAGGTTCCACAAGGTTCGTCAGGACTGTATTTTGATACACAACAGCATTCATTTTTACACCTTTCTCACAAAAATGTACCTCTGTTAAGCCCCAATAAGAAACTCCCAACCATACCATGAGCGAGGATGGAAAATGACCTCGTTGGACACGCGGAATACGGTTGCTCGCTTCTTCACTACTGTGTGCGTACACCTTATCATTTTGTTTGTTGTAGCTCTCTTCTACGGTAAACATTTTTTCATCCGAAAAAAGAATTTCCCGATATTTTTTTCCCGCGTACCGCTTCAACAAAGCGCGGCATCTCTTCAATCTCAGGTCCATTAGACGAGCATTCAAACGATGTCCTGTTTTTCTTCGATATGCCCGAAGCCCTAAGTCTTCATTTAACACCCTTTTCACCGTGGTTCTGCTTAACCCCATCTGAAGGGCCAACAGTTTCTGCTTACGTTTGGGATTTCTTTGAATTCGTGCCTTCACAGCTTTTATCACTGCTGGAGTCCTAACAGACCGAGGGCGACCACTTCTTGACCTGTCATCTACACTAGAGTCTTCATTGTATCGTTTGATAGTACGATAAACGAATCTTTTGGTAATATTCAAATTTTTCAGTATGTTAAAAATTTGAATTGGCGCGTAACCGCAACGATGCAACGCAATAACTGCAACATCTTTAAGCGTCCACTTGATATTTAAAAATGAGTAAAATTCTAAAAGTTATACATTTTTATTTTCATGAACAATTCGAAATTCTAATTCAATAAACTTTTTTGTGGCCAGCATTCTAAAAGAAAAGTTTTTACTGTGTGACAATACTTATACATTTATATACTTATACTTATACATTTATTACTTATACTTATTATATACTTATACATTTATTAACATTTAATTTTTTGAATATTTTACTTTTAAATTATTAAGTTAATTATTTATGCTAATTAAATTTCATTGTCAAATCAGTGTTGGCAAAACATTTGTAATTATAATTAAATACAATGTAATATGTTAAATGTACTATCTATTATTTCTTTAAGCGGTCTTTTACGAATATAGTAATTGTGTTTAATATTGATTCGCGATGAATCCAGGTTCGGTTTTCATCCTGGTTCACGAAAAATGTGTGTTTAGAGAATTCTTAAGTGACGGAGCTGACTTTTTAATCGACGAAAAAACGGAGGAGGTTATCAATTCGATGCGTGTATAATTTTTTTTTCTTTTTTTTTATTTATAACCACGCATAACTTTGTACAGAGTAGTCCGATTTAAATTTTTTTTTTAAATCGGACTGGCGACCTCTCGCGATCTTAGGCTAATACTAAAATAACAACCACATTTTAATACTAATCACGCATATACTACGTATTTCCATTGGCCCGACCAGCCGACCCCGGAACACAACTACGTCAGACGTTCATTACACGTGCAAAGTACAGCAAAGGTTTATTGCCTTATGGGTTGAGATTTATTGAGTGCGTGCGTGCAAACGGGGTTTGTTATTCTCCAAAATGTATTCCTGTCTAAACATTAACTTGCCTCTTTGGCATGGGGGGATCTCTGAGTATGCGAAAGTCGGCTCCGTCACCCAGAACTTTTCCAAGTAGGCATTCTTCGTAAACTAGTGTGGAGTCATCCGTAAATAATTGTTAAATAGAATTAGTATACACACTGTTTAGTTATAATTGCAAATGTTATGACCCGCCATTATTTAGCATTGAAAATTATTTAGCAAACATCATAATAAGGGCATTTGAAGAAAAATCAAACGATATCTATAAGTTTCTAAAAAGGATATATCCACGAATAGATAAAATATTGCCCGTTTATTGACCTTGGGATATGAAATAGCTGAACTTTCCAAAAGCCAGTTCACTGTAACCTTGTCACTCGGGACGTCTCAGATGAGGCTGGATGCTGTAACCGGTTCAAGTTTTTGTCTGAATATAAAGGCTGTTACTAATATTATCAAATCGATGTCACGAGGGAAATCCCCTGGTCATGATGGTCTCAGCATTGAACATTATCGGTATATTGAGCCCCACGTGGTTGCTTATTTACCAAAACAAATGCTGAGAATACTTGTGACAAATCTGGTTGTAACAACTACAGGCCTATCTCGATAGCGACAGTCATGGCGAAGGTTCTTGTTGGTCGGATTAACGCACAGTTTAGTAAATTTAGATTTAGCACTGGTTTGTCAACGGATAATTTATTTGTTTATTTTTAGTAAGACTTACAGGCTAATAAAAATTACAATATGTATATATAATCTAACATTCTTAAAAACTGTTGCTGATTACAAGTCATAACAGTAAAAAGAAGAAAAAAAAAGAATAACAACTTATATTCAATCTTCAACAGTATTTACCCATATTTTTTTTTTTTTTTTTATTATCTAATTTATTTAGGGGCTTTTTATAAGAATATAATGTCAGCCCCATTTTATCCTAATTACATATTACAAAAAAATTCTAATTTCTAAATCTTAAAATTATTATAAATGAAAACTGCGGCAGCAGAGAGCGGCCTCGAAAGGATGCTCTGGAAAACGCCCACTTCCCACAAGTTGACTCGCAGAGATCGTACTAGTCGCTCCCTACTGTCTTTCGTTCGGACACATTCCATTAAGAAATGGTGTACATCATCAATTTTTCCACAGTTTGTGCAATAAGGACTATTGCTCCTGCCCACCAGGTGATAAAATTTATTTAGTGGAATGTGTCCGGAGCGCAATCTATGAGCTATTACACACATTCTTCTATCAACCTCACTATTGGCAAACCAGGGGATACGAGGAGGCTCGCTTTGTAAAGTTTTATACCAGATGCCTTTTTCTCTAGATATTACGTTAAAATACTCTTTCCATTCTTTATAATATTCTTCTTTGTATTTCACTAAAACTTCAAAACTATTTGCTTCAATTAACAACTCCGAACCTTCAGAAATAGCCGATTTCGCCAGTCGATCCGCCTCCTCATTTCCCCGTAAGCCAACATGCGATGGAACCCATTGCAACACCAGCTCAATATCCTTACCAAGGAAGTATAAGATGTGTTCTAATATATCATAAGCAATCGATGTACCTCTGCGTCCAGAGGCACATAGGGCTATATGCTGGAGAGCACTTTGACTGTCAACAAATATAACACATTTAGCACAATGCATTCTCTGTAAGTATTTAATTTACCCATATTACTTTGAATCTGTTAACTTTAGTTGTGAATAAATCGATATCGAGCCGGGCATCTAATTGATTAAATCCATTTGCACCTCGAATAAAAAAGCTATTTATACAGGGTGACTTTGACAAACCCGTCCAAATTCACACAGAAGAATCTTTAGTAAAAGTTATGAGAAACATGTATTTTGGTTTTGTATCACATAGTACAAAAATTTTGAGTAATCAGCATCACAAAGTCATTCAAAGAACTCGCAATTTTACATAATACGGCGCAAGAGTGTCAATAACCTCTCCATCTGACCTAGTAAAAGGCCAAGAACGGCGGCATTGCACCGGGCAAGCGAATACGCACTACTCATTTACGCGGGAGTGACAGAGATAGGTAATAACAGGTTAACGTACGAAGGTTGCACCATAGGACTATTCTGTACGATTGAATTAATGATCATATATGAAATATTTTATGGTGAAAATTTGACATACAATTTTTTTACAAAAATGGGTTCCTTAAATGATGTTTAGTGCGTAAAAAAAATTTGAACGGTTTTGTCAAAGTCACCCTGTATAATGCTATACTGTGTGTGAAGCAGACCATCAGATTCTACACAAGGCAGAACTGCGGTATATGCTGCATTCGTGGACCTTTCCAAAGCCAAAATACAGGAATACAAGTAGAATTAATGAATATAATTAAGTTCTGGTACATTAACTAGGTAAATAATGTGAAATGGGGGGGAGCTTTGTCACAACCATAAAGGTTGGAATGCTGAGGCAGGGGGTGCACAGCAGCACCAGAGAGTGATGCTATATTGATGGGGTAATCCTCAACAATATTAGTGTTGTAGGCGATCTTAATATTTATTTATTGATATATATTGTAATTTAATAATTATATTATTCATATTAATGTTTGTATCATAATATTTATTTATTTACTAATATTATAGTATTCTAATCTATCTGCCTATAGGCCTTTAAATATACGATATAATAACGTCGTTAGAAATAAATATTTAAACTGTGCGACGGCCGGCCCAGCGCACGAACCAAAACCGGTTTTAAATACGCGATCATATGAGACGTTTTTATTGGCCGATGGCAGACCATTGGCAAACGCCAAGTGAATCGCTCGCCACCTTCGCATAAAACAAAATTATTTTTCTGTGTTCATAACCTTCTGTTATAACTACAATATTAAAGTGTTTTTTGTACATTTGGTTTTTAACTCGAACGTATTAATTATACTGGTTATATGCAACATAACCACAGCGTCGTTATCTACCGACAACGCGACCATATAACCACAGTGTATCGGCATGCGGCCTTCAGAAGCTAGTGGTCATCTGGCAACAGTGTGCTAGTACACATGGGCTAGTATATAATGCTAAGGGTATTTAAGTTTAAACATCACGAGCATAATACTCTCCGCTGGCCTCAGAGATGATGAGGACATTGAGCGAGAGCGAAGGGCGTTGTCGGTAAAAGGGCCAATATGCTAGCTGAGAATACATTAAGAAAAAAAAATAATAATAAGAAAATCAAAATTATAACAAAAAGGAAAAACAAAACCACAGTAATAAAACGATGGCATCAACAAAAAATATCAATAAAAAAAACATCAACAACAATGAAAACAAATAAAGAAGAGACAGAAAATAATTTAAGTGAATTGTATAAAATTGTAATAATGTAAGGGAAAATACATTAAATATTAAAAATAAGGAATAAAACAATGTAATAATAAAGAAGACCAAATTGTAAACGATAAGGAAAAATTTAAATTATATTATTCTATAATGTAATTTTTAAGTGATTGCATTATTGATACGTATCTATTCGAATTGCGACTTTATTACAATGAAATACAGTTGAGTTTTTTTTTCTTTATAAAGAATCTACTTTGGGGAATAACTTAATTTAATATAATTTTGAAACAGTTTTTGGTAAAATTTGAAATTCATAAACTTTATATAATTCGTAATATTCTCATTTATTAATAAAAGTTTATAAAGAAAGTTTGATGTGTTTTTTTTTATTAAAACTAAATGATGGAATAATGTTTAACTTTTAATCATCATCAACATTCATCACATTTTTGAAAATCTTAACTCTTCAACTCCACTCATATAATCTACATCAGACTCAAAATTGGAATCTGAGTCTGATGTCTCGTCAGAATCAATATCATTTCCCGTGTTAATAATAAATAACTCGTTAATCAATCTATCTTTTTGCCAGTATTCTTCTTACAGTCTCTTCCCATGATCTATCTCCTTTTTCCAATCTTCAGGAGTGAATGATTGCAAAGTTAATGATTCGATCTTACTCTTCAATTATTCAACATTCTTGTCTGAAACTCTTTGTTTTACGAGGTTCCAAATATATTCTATGGTCACAGTTCTGAGGTCACAGTTGTACGGTGGCAGTCTAACTACTTCGTGACCATGATCAGCCAATAATTTATCAATAATGTATTTCTCCGGCGTTTGGTGATGTTTTATCTATACTTCTATACTACTATTATATAGAGGAAAGATTTGATTGTTTGTTTGTTTGCTTTGAATAGGCTCCGAAACTACTGACACGATTTAAAAAATTCTTTCATTGTTGGGAAGCTACACTATCCCCGGGTGACATAGGCTACATTATATTTTCAAAAAAATTAGGGATCCTTACTAAAACTCCAATAATGTAACCCAAAGTGTAAAAAAATTACCTAAAATATTATTTAAATCGCGTGCGTTGCGAAAACTATTGATGATAGAATAAAATAATGTACTACAACTTTGCAGAACACATCATTATTTACAAAAAGCGTCGCGACAGCATATGTCTAACTATTATAGTTATGCCACAATAAGTGTTCTTTTATCTTAAAAATTTAATTGAAATGCCGCCCCTAGAAAAGGCTCTTTATTTGGATCTTGGTATTAATCATTATCAAAATAAATTACTTCATATTGAAAACTGTTTCAATACCTTTATATAACTTTTTGAATTATTCAATTCGGATATTCCATTTGAAAGATATCACGAGTTTAAAAATTTAAGTATTAGAAAAATGTTGCGTGGTAGCCGCTCACCCTGTTCGGCTAGCTAGGCAGCACCTTATGCAATGTAGGCGTGCGTCACTGGGGTTTTTACAAAAATTAGAATACTTATTAAAAAATAACGAAAAATAAATAAAAAGTGATAACAAAAAAATCATTAAAATAAAAGCTCATAGAAATAATAATATTCAAACTTTCTTTATAATTTTATTTTTTAGTAACCTGACGCAAATAGAAGGGTTTGCCCTCAGGGGCGCTCCTCTGTCCGAGGAGTGCACGGGTGTGCGTACCCGAGGTGCCCGAGCATCCGTCGCTTCACTCCCCTCTCCGTTCGAGGCGACAGAGTCCTATCTTTCTTTCCGTCTACCTCTTACATCCTTTCCAACTTAGCTCTCTGTTCGTGGCGTGGTCCCCGGTGGGATGGTTGCGAATACTGATTGAGGTCCCGGGTTCTACCCTGGGACCTGATTTGGTAGTCGTACCCACGCCTGACTAGCACGCGACGGGGAAGCGAGTCCCGTCCGGAATTGGTCGCGGACCTGTCGCTCCCGGCCCTGGTTCTGTCCATGGTCGGGGGCGATCCTGGATGGACGGCCGTCGCCTCCTTTTGCGAGGCAGTAGTGTCTGCAAGGGAGGCGGCGGAACGGGAGCGGGAGTCCGTCACCGCACTCCCCTTCCGCCAACGTAGGCCGCGTCGTCGGCGCTGGAGGGCGGGCAACGATCTCCGGCCGCCGTAGAAAGCGGCCGCGGGCGGCCCCTCGGGGGAGGACCCGCCGCCCGCACTATTGCCGCGAGGGAGAAGGCCGCGTGCTGTTCCGCAGCCCCCCTCAACTCCTAGAGTTGTTACAAGAGAGCGCCGGCGGGACGAAACCCTGACCCCCTGGCGCCAGCACTTTAGAAGGGCCCGCTTTAAGACAAAGCGTGGGCCGGCGCCGGCCCGGGCCACGAGATCGGCAGGCCATATATTCGTGGGCCCGGGCGTAGGCGATAGGAGAACAGCGGGGTTTTTTAGTGGGTAGTCGGATGGTCGAACATCTTTTCCGGAGTCCCTTATATCCCTCGGTCCCTCCGGGCCGGGGGAACCCGTCAAGAGAGGTTTTTCCCCGAGACCGAAAAAAAATAGAAGGATTTAATTTTTATTTTTTGTTAAATACCCGTGCGAAGCTGGGACGGGCCGCTAGTTATTAAATATAATAACGGTTTTGTGAAATATTCCGGGAACTCAATATTATGTGCTTGGAGCCACTCAACCATCACTTGTTTTTTTTGAGCTCATGGTGGGAGTTCTTTCTTCTTCTTTACTATGGTAAGAGGCGTTGTCCATTACAACAATAACGGCAACAGTCGTTATTAACGCTCTTTTAATGTTTAAAACGGATACAAAAACAGGCGATTATCATAACCAGATGAATACTCAAAATTTCACGAAATGGTTACAAGAAAAGCTTATAGGTACCCAATATATCACCGAACAGTATTCCTCAAGTATCGGCTAACAGGTTACAACGTTTTATCCGTGCAGGGGAGGAGAAAGAATACTAACCTCTGCAGCCGGGGTCGGCCTGTCGTAAAAGGCGACAAAACAATCCACCCCAGCTACGTGGTAGGCCTCAAGCCCGTCTGGATGGCAACCACCTCTGGTCTTAAGTATGCCGCCATAATAACTTTGTGTTGTGTTCCGGTATTAGTGACCTAATTTCCTGTATCCTTAAGGGACAGCAGCGTGTTCGCGATGCTACTGGCGTTGCAAACACCCATAGGGGACGGTAACTGCTAAATTCTAAGCGGGCCGTCAGTCTGGCTGCTGTCCTACAGCAATAAAAAAAACGTTATTCAATTTTCTTAGGGGCCTATAATGATACTATAGGTACATAAGTAGCAAAATGAACAGTGCGGATTAATTGTCTAAGGCTTGCGAAGTGTAGGAGGCGAACAAAACCAGCCAAAGGACAGATTTTGACAAGTTACTTGACTGCTTAGCAGTCAAGTAACGGGAGCCATGAAAACAACTCCGGGAGTGACCCTTGATGCATTGCTCAACCTACCGCGTGATATTATTTCTGTTTAATCATGTGTTATGTTGACTTTTCTATGCCATTTTGTTATTGAACTTTTAAAAGTTTTACGTTCGTCCGTGACATTACTCCACGGGGCTAGCGAAAGACCAGCGCTGATTTTATTTATTTATTTATTTAGATATATTTATTTATTTAATTATTTATACATGACATACAAATTTTAAAAATAAGATACATATCACAGCAGTTCATGTACAACAACTAATTTGACTTAGAGAAAATCACACTGGCCCCTAAACTAGTGAATACTGTATCTCAGTGGGCCAGTATTTTTAACATAAGTAATAATTAAATAATATATAGTAGTTAAATGAGATATAGTAGTAAAAATAAATAATAATTTAAAATAAAATATTAATGAAAGAAAAATATATATGATACATATATTAATTGAAACAATGATTGTATGTGAATATAATGTATGTAAGTTATATATAAGTAAAATGTAATATTATATTTAAATAATTGCTTTGATAATCTCTTCTGACTGTTGATAATTCAGCTCATACAAATAATCACTCAAAACTTTCTTACACCTACCAATGGGAAGTTTGTTTAATTTAATTACTTTACTGATTTCGTTATATAATTTAGGGCCCAGATAATCCGCGAATTTCTGCGCAAATGATGTTTTGCAGCGTGGAATGTTATAAACAAGGTCTTGCCGTTGCTTAAATATAAGATTAGGTGGTTTGACGTGGATATTCAAAATTACTGATTTTATAAACATTTTTCTCACCGACAAGACTTTGTTTTCTTTATAGAGCAAAGTAGTAGGATATAAGAAGCCTTTATAGGTCATCACTTTTAGTAAAGATCTTTGAGCTCTTTCGATAACTAACATTGTGGTTTTTGATGATTATAGATATATTTTATATCTAACATCAGCATATGCTGTTCTAGTCCCAATTTAGGACAGTTTTCTAAGTGGATTATTAATGTATATGTGTGTGTATTATGGTGTCCTAAATAAAAAGTTTTCTTTCTTTCTTTGGCTGTTTATACAGTATGAGGCGATGGCCTGCATGCACAGGCTAAACGCACAGGATGAGAAAAATTGGCTCTCACACACGCTGAGGACCTTAAAAGACTCAGTAGTTACACACCCCATCTTAAGCATGTAATTAGACAATATGTGTCCACAGTTTGCAGGACCTAAAAACTACAATGTGGAATTTCCTATCAGTGAGGATTCAGGGCTCAAGAAAATTTGTTGGAAGTGCGGTATCTTCTTATGGTATACCGATGGCTCCAAAATTTGACATGATGTAGGCTGTGGGGTGCTTGGAGAGCGAACAAGCTTCAAGACCAGTCTGAGCCTTGAAAATACGCCTCCATTTTCCAAGCAGAGGTTTACGCCATTTTAGAATGTGCGGAAGTGATATATACCTATACAATACATTCACCCTGACAGTCAAGCAGTTGAAAACTACTTAAGTACTTTAGGCAAGAAAAACAAAGTAATTCTTCGCTGGAATCCCGCGCATGCGGGTATTATGGGCAACTAAAAGGCCGATGAACTTGCCCGAATAGGGGCTAAGTGAACGCAGCGTGAACCTGAACCGCGCTGTGGCATACCTAAAAGCCTAATCCGGCTCACCTTCAGGGATCAATGCACCAGTAAATCTATTAGGCACTGGAACGTAGTACCAGCTCCAAATCACTCCAGTGTTAGGAAAAGCTTACAACCACAAGCAGGTGGTTGAAGCACTTGCACTAAACAGAAATGAGCTGCACCTTAACGAGGACGCTAACCGGGCACTGCTGAACAAGCACCTCAATATCATAAAAATCAGAGTCAGCAAAGCTGGTAGATTCTGCAATGAGGCTGATGAAACGTATCTTTACCTGCTGTGCTATTTCTGTCCCCTGATGCATAAACGTAACCTCATCCAGGAAAAGCACATGTTAGAACCGGATGAGATACGAGCAACTTCTGTCAAAAAACTGCTTCGCTATATCAACGAGGCAGGCATTACCAAAGAGATATAGTAAATGTGTGGCGATCACAATAGCTAATTAAATTGGACGCAGTGATACTTCTTCTTTGGCGTTACACTCTTGCCAGAGTGGTGGTGGCCGTCACGTTGAGGTTTTTGTAGCCTGTTTTACAATACGACGCCACTCTTCGCGAATTGCCGCTCTCCTTGTGCATTCGTGCAGAGGAACGTCGACGGCGCCTTTCACTTGGTCCGTCCACCTCATCGGTGATCTCCCGCGTGGGCGGGTGCCTTCAACCTTGCCCTGCACTACCAGGCATTCGATGGATTCGCCTCCGCGCCGTGATACGTGTCCAAAGAAAGTGAGGATGCGAGCCTGCACTGTGTTCGATAGCCTCTGATTGATGCCCAGCTCTCGAAGAATAGACTCGTTGGTCCGGAATTCCGTCCACGATATACCGAGCATTCTTCTCCAGCACCACATCTCAAGAGCATCATTCCGTTTTTTCTCACTTTCTCGTAGGGTCCATGTCTCCGCAGCATAAAGAAATATGGGGAATATGAGAGCCCTGACAGGTCTGGTTTTGGTGGGTTTGTTGATGTTTCGATCCCTCAGTGCATTGCTAGCAGTGATACTAGGTTGTATTAATTAGCATAGCCAATTTCGAAATAATAATCTAATAAATATATATCCATTCTAGTACCGTAACACATATACTATGTTACTTGTTTTGGGACTATATGACGATATGTCGCTTATCAATCAATAACAATAAATATCAGTTTATTACCTTATTAAGTAGAAAGTCACAAATCTTCAGAATATTGTTATTTGATAACATATCCTATATCTTTAAACGAGCAATTCTTGTATCTCGGAATCGGCTCCAATAATTTTCATGAAATTTAGTATACGGGGGGTTTCGGGGGCGATAAATCGATCTAGCTAGGAATCATTTCTAGAAAAATGTCATTTTATTCGCTTTTTTTTATTGGAAGAAAAATAACAAAAATGTGACTCTTCCTGACATCTATCGGCGAATAATTTAAACTGAAAAATGACTCTTCCTGACATCTTTCTTCGAATAATAATACTATTTTTTTTTAATGTGACTCTTCCTGACATCTATCGGCGAATAATTTAAACTGAAAAATGACTAAACCTGACATCTTTCGGCGAATAATAATACTTTCTTTTTTAAATGTGACTTCCTGACATCTATCGGCGAATAATAATACTATTTTTTTTAAATTGCTTTAACGACACAACAATAAAGCTATTCCCGCAGATGGCGTTGTTAAGTAACAAGAAATCAATGAGTGTTTGCTTTGAGGTTAGACTAAGAAAATCAATTGTTAATTTCCAAAAAACACAATTTATAAAAAAAAATACCGAGCAAAGCTCGGTCATCCGGATATTATATTTTTATATTCAAATCTTAATTATTTCTTACGTACTTGTTTTACAATTTTTTACAATGTTAGTATAAACTATACCTATCGCCTTGTCCTGTTATTATAACTTATTATTTTAGTATTATTATGTATCAGGAACCCTCTCCGGTGAAGGCCTCCCCAAGGCTTGCCATCTTTCTCTATCCTGAGCTATTTGGATCCATTGTGGACCCGTGATTTTCTTGATGTCATCATCCTATCTGGTGCACGGCTCTGTAGCGTATGTCTAGTGGGCCTCTTCATGTGGTTACTGTTTTGGTCCACCTGTGATCTGCGAGGCCCGCCAGGTAACCCGCCTATTTCCACTTCAGTTTTTATGCATGGCTTAGTGCATCAATTGCTTTCGTCTCTGATCTTATTTATGTGTGTCTTATCTTGTGTAGCTTTTTAATGTTTAGCATGCTTCATTTCATTCCTCTCTGGCATGTTTATATTGAAATTTGCTAACATTTAAAAAATTATAAAGATAAATGAAAGAAAGTAAAAGAAAATGTAGAAATATTGACAAAAGGATTTATTTCAAACAAAGTGACAAACAACGAGAGAGAACAGCGTCCAGACGAAGTAGATGAACAAGAGAAGCACCGCGTAGTTGAGCACCTTGAAGCACGCCTGCTTCTTGACGGCATAGTTGGTGTCCTTGAGCCCGTCCTTAATGATATGTTTGCGGATTCCCACCCCCCATATCAAAACCAGCCTCTCCCAGTCAACCTGCAACGCGGGATAACATTGACTGTTTCTCTTCTCCTACATTTTCAGTTTGGCTTTGATCTGCCTCTTTAAACATACATAATGCACGTTCATGATTTCTAATGGTGCTGATTACTCTCTCTATGATATTCTTCTCTTCATCGTTTACGAAAATAAATCAATTAAAGGAATGAAGGTGACTGACGAAAACAAACAAAAAACATCGAATCAATCCAATTTGTTATATCGCACGCTTAATCATAAACTGACCTAACTCAAAAAGCCTGTTTTTTGGGAAATCGCAAAAAACGTTTTGTCATTTACGACTTATCCCATATATTGACTTATAACTAAATAGTGGTAACTTAGTGTGGGAAAGAGATATCGAAATAAATCTTAGTTTGGCCGATAGAGGACGCCAATACAATGCTGCCCGTTATATTATCTCGCTTTAGAACTAAATCGTAATCGGTCAGTTTATGATTAAGCGTGCAATATGTCCCTCCCGCAGACTCCTTACCATAGGCTTCACACTTAAAGCAGTGATTGGAAATAGTAAGTAAAGAAGGCTTCACTGGTAGTTTCACACTGTACTTATTTTGGATTCAGAACTATACTTGATGAATGAAGGAAGTGGAATACTCCATCACTCTACTTTACTCTTATCCTTTAAGCTTGTAAGCAAAAAGACTAGTAGAAGTAGTAAGTAACGCTGCTTGCTAATGAATGCTGAAGAACTGCTAACGGGCCATGGATTGGGATGAAAGGAAACAGGCTTTCAGATCTCTGGAGGGGGTAATTCATACACTCACTTTCATGACGTCAAAGCAGAACAAATCCTTGTCGGTCGGTGGCAGGCTCTTATACAAAGCAGCCAAGTTATCGTCTCGGATGTCCCACTCGTGGGTCAAAAAGTAAGAGTACACCGAAGTCATCTTCTCTATTTTCGTGTAAACGTTGACCAATCTGAAATGTAACAGATCTTGTGTTGCATATCACAATGTTGCAACCATCAACATGGTGACCACCAGTGCTAGACATTTGTATGAAAAGTTTATAACTCCCCTATAAACTCCCCCACTTTATTAGGGATCGGCGTAATATTCTTTCATATTATATATATATGTCGGGTTAGGCCCATACATCAGAGGGGCAACTCAGATATGGCAATATACATATTTATTTCATTCGAACAATCAGTTAGATCTAGAAATATAGAAATACAGAAATGAAATACATTTAATTAAATAACTAGTCATGCGACAGTGAGGGCGGTCACCTAGGGCTGTACTGACTGTCAGAGACAGGGTTCCACGCACCCACCGCAATAAGGACAGTACTAATTGTCAGACAACGTTCCACGTCCAGTAACCGGGCAGTACTGCCTGTCAGAGACAGGGTTCCACGCACCCACCGCAATAAGGACAGTACTAATTGCCTGAGACAACGTTCCATATCCAATAACTGGGCAGTACTGACTGTCGAGAGACAGTGGTCCGTGCACCAAGACGCATTCGTTTGAAATGCGTGCCGGCTCAACAGCGCGGCTCCTTATATAGGCGGAGGTGGGGCGAACTCTGTGCACGTTCCACTAGCGCCCCCTAGACGCCGTCTCGTTAAATAATATGGCTGTCGTTACATCCGGTGTAGTTTTTAAATAATACGACTTCCGTCAATGGCCGCTGCCACATCCGGTGCAGCGTTTAAATAATATGACTTCCATTACAATACGGCCGCCGCCACATCCGGTGCAGCCGTTAAATAATATGACTTCCGTCATATATATATATATATATATATATATATATATATATATATATATATATATATATATATATATATATATATACCTAGTCAGGTCATAAATTCTGTCACATGTTTAATGTAAAATAATTGTAACAAGTTTATTAATTATGTAACCATTCATATACCAAAATGAACTTAACAAAACATAGATTCTTATGACATTAAAGTTTATTCAAAATGACCTCCGTGATTTTGAATACAAGCCTTCAATCTGCGCGGCCAGTTGTCTATCGCAGCACGAACGAGGTCCATGTCAATATCGGCGGCTGCCTTAATCAAGGATGTCTTGAGTGACTCCAAATTGGGATGAGGCTTTGAGCACGCCTTTTCCTCCAAGTGTTGCCATATCTTGTAATCTAACGGATTCAAATCTGGACTGGAGGAGGGCCAGTCTTCGTGCCGGATGAAGTCGATTTCACGCGCCGCCAGCCAGTCTTGTGTGCTCTTCGCTCTATGAGCTGGCGCCGAATCTTGTTGGAATACCCAGTGCCTGTTATTGAACATGGTATGAGAAACAGGTTCCACAAGGTTCGTCAGGACTGTATTTTGATACACAACAGCATTCATTTTTACACCTTTCTCACAAAAATGTACCTCTGTTAAGCCCCAATAAGAAACTCCCAACCATACCATGAGCGAGGATGGAAAATGACCTTGTTGGACACGCGGAATACGGTTGCTCGCTTCTTCACTACTGTGTGCGTACACCTTATCATTTTGTTTGTTGTAGCTCTCTTCTACGGTAAACATTTTTTCATCCGAAAAAAGAATTTCCCGATATTTTTTTCCCGCGTACCGCTTCAACAAAGCGCGGCATCTCTTCAGTCTCAGGTCCATTAGACGAGCATTCAAACGATGTCCTGTTTTTCTTCGATATGCCCGAAGCCCTAAGTCTTCATTTAACACCCTTTTCACCGTGGTTCTTCTTAACCCCATCTGAAGGGCCAACAGTTTCTGCTTACGTTTGGGATTTCTTTGAATTCGTGCCTTCACAGCTTTTATCACTGCTGGAGTCCTAACAGACCGAGGGCGACCACTTCTTGACCTGTCATCTACACTAGAGTCTTCATTGTATCGTTTGATGGTACGATAAACGAATCTTTTGGTAATATTCAAATTTTTCAGTATGTTAAAAATTTTAATTGGCGCGTAACCGCAACGATGCAACGCAATAACTGCAACACGGTCTTCTTTAAGCGTCCACTCCATATTTAAAAATGAGTAAAATTCTAAAAGTTATACATTTTTATTTTCATGAACAATTCGAAATTCGAATTCAATAAACTTTTTTGTGGCCAGCATTCTAAAAGAAAAGTTTTTACTGTGTGACAATACTTATGACCTGACTAGGTATATACGAAAACTTGCAGCCCAAAATATTTATGAAACAATTACTTACGATTTAACTCCTTTTGGTAGTTTGTAGTTAAATAATTTGCAAACAAAATCGGCAATATACGCGGGGAAATAGTGCAGGAGCCACACGCACGCCTTGTAGTACACCACGTTGTCTGTCTCGATTAGGAAGTTGTACCACAGTGATTTCGGAGTCGGTAATGTTCTTCCTTTTGTGTTAAGTACGTCCGAAATTACATCTAAAATATTTTTCTTAATAAAATCACAAAAAATGATGATAAAGATAGTAGGTATAATAAATGGAACTGTCATAAGCTTAACTGTCATGATAAGCTTAGGTTAATCTCTATCCGTGCAGGGGCGGAGAAAGAATACTAACCTCTGCGGCCGGGGTCAGCCTGTCGTAAAAAGCGACTAAACAACCCACCCTAGCTACGTGGTAGGGCCCCAAGCCCGTCTGGATGGCGACCACCTTTGGTCTTAAGTATGCCGCCATAATAACCTTGTATTGTGTTCCGGCATTAGTGACCTAAGTTCCTGTACCTTTATGGGACAGAAAAAGTAATTTATTCACTCACTGAATCCAATGTTACACTTGCTGCTACTCAGGGTATAGACTTTTGGCTCTGGTGCGAGAGGTGCATTCCTGGAGATGGCCGTCTCCCACCCGCAGACGATGGTCGCGTTGGTCGATAGGTCGGCGGGCACAAGGCAAAGGCGCACTTTCTGCTTCGTGTACAAGACCCGGATCAGGCCCATGATGATTCCAACTACTATCTGCGGGTAAAGCAAATTCACCGTGGTGTACTTTTATGAGCTTTTTCCGTTCTACACTGTTGTGACCATTCAGCTAGCTCGTAATACCATACTCTTTTAATTACGGCTAAATTAAATAAACTAATTAAAATTTTTATACGCTCCATAAAACCGTATATTGACCGTAAGTTACCCAAGTTTCTGTATCCTTATGGGATAGCAGCGTGTTCGTGATGCCACTGGCGTTGCAAACACCCATAGGTGACGGTTGTCTGCTGTCTTACAGCAATGAAAAAACATTACATAAGTAGAGTTTAATATCAAAACCGGTTTCTTCAATTTTTAAACATTGTATGGTGAATACACTAACTACGATGACGCAACGACCCAAAGTGATTCCTGGCCTCTGACACCAGATCACGCCATCCCCCTCAGTCTTGTGATAGCTCTCGCCAGTTTAATAATCTTTTCGGATGTATTCAAAGGTAAAAACATTATTTGTTCCTCAAAAACATTTAATATAGCTTGGTTTCATTCTCAAGGTCATGTTATGTTTCATACAGAAAACTTTCTTATAGAAATCTGTTAACATTGCCAAGTTAGAACATAATTATGATTCTATTGAACGATCTGGAAAAGGAATACCAACTGGCCTTGGATATGTCTCTGACACTTAAATAGATCGCAGGGATGTGCCGCTTAGTGCAGTTGGCCCCAGTATAGGAAGTGTTCACAGATTCTGAGGTTGGATTAATTTCAAACAAAACTTACCCCTGCAGGACCATATGCGCAGGACATGTCCACGTAACCAGGATCAGACTCATAATATGGACACAATACTGCAAAAATAAAATATTTCATTTGATGAGTTAATTAAACTTTGTGGCTTTGTGGCACTGAAAGTTTTTAGAAACATTGGAATGGAAAATTTCCATTAAATTTCGATTATAGAACTACTTGATTATCTAATGTGATATATTGCACTCATTCCACATTCGTTTTTGTAAATTGGGTCAATTTTCAGTCTTGTTTCACCTTAAAATGAATTTAATGCTAAAAACTTTCGTTCATGATTTATTACGACTTTTGCTGTGGTCTTAATCAACAACAAAGCTATAAAAGACTTTGATCGGCATTTACTGATGAAACCCATCTCGTCGCTGTTTACATTTGGCTTAATGAGCTTGTGCCATAGTAACCTGATCGTCGCGTGAGGAACGTCTTCAACAGCGATATCTGAAGATAACATCAGTGTTGTGTGAAGCAAGATAAGAGAGTGACCTACCAGCAGATGCAGGCAAGATTAGGCATTGATACTCAAAAAGAAAAAGTATTACACGAAAATGCTAGAAATGATCACGGCTGGATACAAAAAGAGGGATAGGCTAAAGATTATGTAAAAGATGATTTAGCAAAAAAGGTATATCTTTAAACGAGCAATTCTTTTATATATATATACTTATATAATTGGAATCTCGGAATCAGCTCCAACAATTTTCATGAAATTTAGTATACGGGGGGGTTTCGGGGGCGATAAATCGATCTAGCTAGGAATCATTTCTAGAAAATATCATTTTATTCGCTTTTTTTTTATTGAAAGAAAAATAACAAAAATGTGACTCTTCCTGACATCTATCAACAACAACACTAAAGCTATTCCAACAGATGGCGTTGTTAAGTAATACGAAGTCAATAAGTGTTTGCTTTGAGGTTAGACTAAGAAAATCAATTGGTAATTTCCAAAAAACACAATTTATAAAAAAGAAAATACCGAGCAAAGCTCGGTCATCCGGATATTTAATGTTAAAATGACAACTAATAAAGGAAAGTGAAAGGTTAAAACACGTTGTGTTTACCGACATAGTCAGGGGATAAGGTCAGGAAGAAGAAGACTTTGGCGTTGGGAATTTTCGCACCAGGTGGATTCCCAATACTTCGACCAAAGACCAGAAACGCTTTCGCTGATCGGACTGATATCGCAAAATGGTAGAAAAGTTGGAGTTTAAACGGAGGTGACTCGGATGTTGTATTTGACATCGGCACAGGTGATGAAAGGTGGATATATTGATACGAACCGAATCCAAAAGACAGTTTGTTCAGTGGGTGTATTCTTTTGATAATCGGACAACTAAGGTAAAGAAAGGAAGAAGTCATGTAAAACAGACGATTGCCTCGTTCTCTGGTGGGAAAGTTCATTTCGAGATTTTGTGCTCTTGTTTGCCTGTTATCTTGGAAAATGTTCGACAGCAGCACCCTCGAAGCCAGAACTTTCTTCACAATGCCAACGCTTCAGCGAACTCCGCAAAACGAACAATTAAATATTTTAATATGGCAGGTGTCAAGATGAAAATTCATCAAAAATGAGAAAATGAGCAGACTGACTATATAGTCTAGACCTGGCTCCCTGCTGCCTTCATTTATTGCCAAGAATCAAATATTAAAATTAAAAGAGATATTCGCTCTACAAGCCCTGAAGATGTGCGTTCGAAAATGGCATAAAAGAAGAAGCAGTGGGCCCATTTTCCCTTGGGGATTATAAGGAATAATGGGCCCACTGGTTCTCACAGTGGTACCATCAAAGACGCGGGTGAATAGAGAGGAATAGAGACTACTAGGAAAAACGATTAAAGTTCATGCATTTTTCTATATCCAGTCGTTTTTTTTTTTCATTTTCTAACGACTGTCAATATAACCCACGTATATTCATATACATATGTAGTCAGGTGATCAATTTAAAGTCATCCACGGACCTATGGATATAGCCATAATCTTAGTTTCTTTGTGGAATCGCATTTTTTATCCGTGCAGGGGCGGAGAAAGAATACTAACCTCTGCGGCTGGGGTCGGCCTGTCGTAAAAGCCGACAAAACAACTCACCCTAGTTACGTGGTAGGGCCTCAAGTCCGTCTGGATGACAACCACCTTTGGTCTTAAGTATGCCGTCATAATAATCTTGTGTTGTGTTCCGACATTCGTGACCCAAGTTCCTGTACCCTTATGGGACAGCAGCGTGTTTGCGATGCTACTGGCGTTGCAAACACCCATAGACGACGGTAACTGCTAAATTCTAAGCGGACCGTCAGCCTGTCTGCTGTCCTACAGCAATAAAAAAAATTTAATTAAATGATCCGTCAGGATTAAGTGTAACAATGGATTTCAATAGGTTGTTAATGATGTAATCAGGCATAATATTACAATCATGGCACTGTAAAGATAGCAGATATTTACCTATAGAAGGCCTGAACACGGATATTGGCAGGTCACCAGCAGTACGCACTAGTTCCTCGGATACAGCCTTTGTGAAGACATATGTATTTGGCCAGCCCAAAAGCAGACTGGAATATTCACAAGGGTTTCATGTTTCATAAGAGTAATAATTAAACTTATCAATAATGAGGGAATATATTTCACTGTAATTTAGAGTAGTAAAACAAATGCTGTCAGATTTCCGAACAATAGACTTTAAATTCAGATCCAGAAAGTATTGTCCTCCAGACACGTGAATCATTGTGAGTTGAGTATGATAAATGATTATAACGCTTGGTTAGGCGCCTCATCCTATCCTTTTTTCCCTGTCTACCCGCAAGTTAGTTTAGATGCTGCTGCGCCTGACGGTGATTTTCGATAAAACTACTCGACCACCGCCACGCCGCCCTCTCTCTGCTTGACGAGCGCGCGCGCTGACGACGCGTACCGTCGACTCTTAATTAAACCCGCACGAGTTTTTATATGTGTGTTATTGTGTTATTACATCAGTGAACCACTGACTATAAAGTCTTAGACTACAAACCGCAGAACCGGCCGTGGAGGGTAGCAGATCGGAGAACCTCAGGTGTGTCGCCGCCCTTTCTGACTTGCTGGGTATTTCCGTCTCCTTTCCTTTCCACGTATAATTATCGAACCCGCACTACCTTTGTTTCCCGCACCGCGGCGGCCATCTTTCGGGGCCTAAGCCGCATAGTTTCTTTTACGGGTCCGCCACCCCCCGCATAATTTACGGTCCTTCAGCCCCACCAACGCTTCTTCTGTTAGGTGAGATACATCGAACGGGTCAACACAAGACATGTTGCTGTCTTCAAAAAAATTCACTATTTTGTCCGATGCACAAATGTACGGACGTGTAAGCCTTCTGTATGCTAATTTGATTGAGCAAAGATAATTGACTAATAAGTGAGAGTGATATTGAAAGAAGAGTGAATGCAGGAAACATGGTGGATGGAGCTTTCACTCCTTTATGAACAGTCGGAAGGTGTCTAACAAGGCTCGTCTGGCTGTGTATGAGGGGGTGTTGGTTCCGACACTCATGTACGGAAGTGAAAGTTGGGTATGGCAGAAGGAACATGAAAGCAGAATAAATGCAGTTGAGATGAGAGCGTTAAGAAGTATGATAGGAGTTAAACTGAGTGACAGGATAAGAAATAGTGAGATAAGGAAACGTTGTGGTCTGATAGAAGATGTAGTGGCAAAAATTGAGAAAGGTATACTGAGATGGTTTGGCCATGTTGAGAGAATGAATGAAGAACGATTGACGAAAAAAGTGTATAAGACGAGTGTAATTGGAAGTGTTGAAAGGGGTAGACCTAGGCGGACGTTTCGAGACCAGATCAGGGACGTCTTGCAAAAATGTCAGGTCAAGAGTACCCTAAACCGAAGGGCATGTATAAAGGGAATAATGAAAGTGGACGAAGCGAAATAAGTATGTAAGGATCGTAGCAAGTGGAAAGAAGTGGTCTCTGCCTACCCCTACGGGAAAGAGGCTCACGCCTATTTCCCGTAGGGGTAGGCAGGGGTAGGTATCCCGTAGGGATTATATGTATGTATGTATGTAAAGATAATTGACCCGGAAAATGCCTGTGGAATGATACTCACCAATATACTTAAGTCAAAGGAATGAACGAACTCCATCATGATATCTACCTGTCTACTCTAATTCCCCACGTAAGACTTACTCCTTAGTGACGGCGAGAAGGCGTCCCTCGTCGGTAGTCTCGACGAGTTTGATGAGTGCATCGGGGCCGACGGGGCTTTGGTAGAAATTCTCAGAGACCTCTTTGCCGACCTTATCGTGGGTGGCGTGGGCGAAGGCTGTCGACACGTGTACTAACGACCTAAAAATGATAATGAAACTGTTGGATAGTAAATGGAGTTCTTGAACATAATTTAATAAATAACGTTTTCGGAGAAATTATTCGAACATACCGAGTCCAGAAGTGGGATGTCATATGGTGTCATTATATGCTAGGCCTGATATTCTTGTGTCATAAATGCAGTACAACCCATGGGTGTAACCATGCTGTCAATCTTCTTTGACTTCACAGGTGGAAATGGTAAATCTTAATCTAATGTAATTTTAATCGACTATAGATTCTATTTCCAAGAGGTGTGCGATCATGTAAATCTTCTCATAACATAATGGACGTTTATAAAGAAGTGGTCTCTGCCTACCCCTACGGGAAAGAGGCGTGATTATATGTATGTATGTATGTATAATATACTAGCCAATCACGCCCACTCCACTGGGCGACTAAGGGCGCGTTCCCACTATGTCGTAACGATTAATTTATCGTTGGATGACTGTCGTCTCTAGCTGTTCCCATTATAACGATTGTTTGTCGTCAAATTTTTTTATCGTTTAGCGATTATCGTATCTATCTGTTCCCATTGGATCGCGACGACATTTTATCGTTTCACAGCAGTCGCTTTGTCGTTTACACATCATTAGCAAGTTACAAATCTACAGTCACCTCTACGTGTAAACGACGAGACGACATTTTTATCGTGGCTACGATAGATTTGCCGTCACGATTTAGTCGTAACGATTTTTTTATCGTTTTACGACTGTTGTGTTAGCCGTTCCCACTGTCATGACAATCTGTCGTCACTGCAAAAAATGCCGTAGACGACAGTAAATCGTGTCGTTCTATATGTGAACACTTCCATTTAAACATATAAGCCACGGCATTTAAAACTACACGATTATCTGTCGTCACGACAAAGTGGCAACGCGCCCTAACAGGCAAAATGAAATCGAAAAAAATAAGAAAGAGTCAAAATGAGAAATATCTTCGTAAAAAATAAAAGTCATTTCTAAGCCCTAATAAACTCTTTAATATAGTCTTCCTGGTTAGGAATGACCACAATGTTGAAGCAACTCTGACTCTGGCCCACCCGACGCCGTCTTGTAAATCCTCACGAACCAGTAAAGACAAAACGAAGCACTTAAAGCTATTGGAGCTGTGGCAGGAACTGGTTGGTCTCGGCCTTGGCGCTTCCACCACCGCTTTCAACGCTTTTTGAAGTGAAACTTCTTTAGAATCGTTGTGATTTCAAACCGGATGCAACGAAAAAACGACAGGTAAGAGACACAAATACAAAAATGTGTAGGATGAAGCCAGCAAAGAATGAGACAGAAATATGTATATTTCGGTCTCTCCTATAGTCGCCTGTAATTAGTGAGCCAGAGCGAGAGAGTAAATGTCGGTGTGTATTTATTTTGAAGTATTTCGACATTGTGAGTACAGTTTCCGTGGTGTAGCGGTTATCACATCTGCCTAACACGCAGAAGGCCCCCGGTTCGATCCCGGGCGGAAACAATACTTTTTAAAAAAAATCTTTAAATGTGTTGCCGATGGGAGAGCAGTGGACTGTATGGTTGAATTTAGGCGGGAAGGGTGCCAATAAAACGACGTTTCATGATCAGCAGGCGGATGCGGGCCGGCGGCGGTCCCAGAGGGGGGGTTTTTCTTGGCGGCGAGTACGACCTGTTTTGCCTATGAGTGCTACCGACCTGTATGACCGACCTGTTCTGACGAGTATACTGTATGACCGAGTACGACCTGTTCTGACTGTATAACCGAGTACGACCTGTTCTGATAATCTCCACAAGTGCCCTTTTTCCCCATTTCGACCCGCTTTTTATCCTAATTATCCCCACTCTGTTACCGCGCCTGACCGACCTCACCCCCCTAACTTTATTTTCCTTATATACTATACTTATCGCTATTTACATTATTCATCCGTATTTCATTATATTGCTCCCTTCCAGCAGCCTATCCTCTCAATAGTGTCTGTAAACACCGAACTATATTAATGGCTTTTCGCCGCGCGTAATTCTCTCCCTACCTCGCCCCGCACCGCCGTCATATAAAAGGCGCGCGGACGAGGGGGGCCTTATTCATTTACACCCGCATTGTCGTGGAGCGCACACCTACCTGCAATTTTGCATATTCGCGGGAGCGTGTGCCTCGGTTGAACTACCCGGACCTTACCTGACCCATAATAATGCCAGGGATCGGTCCGGGACTTACTGCTGGGAGGGAACAACTATTACAAAGTAATTAAATCTAATACAATCTATTCATTATATCTTCTAAGGGACGTGCCAGCCATAATATTCCCCTACGCACCCATAATATTGTACATAGGTCTAACACGTCCCCGAATAAAACACATAAAAAATACATAGTTTATTCTACAACATTATGTAAACAGCAATAATTTACTTAATTCTAAATATTTACACGTTCGGTTGTCGATTCGGTATTGCCGCCGCATAGCTAATACGGCCGTCGATGCGGTATTGCCGTCGTCTAGCACATACCTTTATGTTTGTTTACGTTCGTCGTGAACATTTCTCCCGCCGTCGCACTGCGATTCCTTCACGGGTATCACGACGACTTTCTTCGTAGGGCGCCTCAGGACTCTTCCGTTGCTGGTCACCACGTCCACGACACGAACTTCGCCGTCCTTCCCGGGGTAGACCGCCGTCACTCGTCCTCGGGGCCATGTGTTGCGTGGTAGGTTCGGGTCGCAGATTACGACCAGATCGTTGACTGCAGGGCTGTCCCCGCTCGCGTAGGGCTCCCGCCGGTGTTGCAGCAGCGGCAGGTACTCCCGCACCCAGCGTCGCCAGAAGACGTCTGCCAGGTACTGTGCGCGCCTCCATTGCGCGCGTGCCGTCGCGTCGCTTGTTTCGAAGCTGCCGGGGGCTGGCACGAAGCAATTTGGCCCCAGCAGCACCAGGTTCGGCGTGATGGCGGGCGGCTCATCGGGACCCACGGCCACATGGGTTAGGGGCCGCGAGTTGACGGTGGCTTCGACTTCGGCGAGTAGCGTGACGAGCGTCTCGTCACTCGGGTGTTGTTCGTGGAGTGTCACGCTCAGGGCTTCTTTCACTGAGCGCACCATGCGCTCCCAAGCGCCTGCCATGAAGGGGGCCGCCGGCGGTAAGAACCGCCAGGCGATCTGACGGCTGGTTGCCGCCTCCTCCAAGGTCCGCCAGGCCTCCGCGAGCTCGCGGTCGGCCGAACGGAAACACGTCGCGTTGTCACTCCATATTTCTGTGGGGCAGCCTCGCCTCGCAATAAATCTGCGAAGCGCGTTTATAGCGGAGTCCGTGCTCAAAGACGCCACGAGCTCCAGGTGTATGGCCCGTGACGTCATACACGTAAACAGCGCCACATACCTTTTCTCTCGATGTCTTCCCACGGTTACCTCCATCGGGCCGAAATAGTCGAGCCCAGTAAAGGTGAAGGGGCGCGCATGGTGAGCCAGGCGCGCCTGCGGTAGGCTCCCAGTGGATGGCTGGGCCGGCTTCGCCTTCCTAAGCCGGCAGCGAAGGCACCTCTTCAACACTGCCTTGACTGAGGGTCGTATCCTCGTTATCCATATTCGCTGCCGAAGCTCGTTGACTACCGTTTCTACTCCTCCGTGGTGAAGGTTTTCATGTACACGTTGTATGTACAAAGTTGTGTACGGGTGCTTACCCTGTAGGATAATAGGGTTCGCCATGTCGAAACTAATATCCTGGGCCTCACTTATCCTGCTCTTCAATCGCAGGATTCCATTTTCATCTTTGAACAGGGCTAAGTTATTTAAGCTCCTGTCCTTAGACATAGTTTCATTTGTAAACATGTCTTTTTGCGCTAATAATATTAGTAGGCGCTCTGCGCGCATAAATAAATTTCCGTCCATTATCTTGTACTTCTTATCTTCATTCGTGCCCGTTTTTTCAATTGTTTTACGTTGTTTCCATCTTTTCTGCGTTAATTTCCAATCTTCATCTTTTAAAATGTTTTTCTTACTTCTTTTTCGTGCCGCCGCCGCCACTGTTTGTGTTCTTCGTTTACATATTTCGATGAATTGTAACACTCTGCCCATAACTCGCAGTAATTTTTCAAATTTAGAATATCTTGTGAAGTCGATGATTAATGTCGGTTGCATCCCCACAACTTGACACACATTTTCTATTTCTTTCTCCTCCCCTGTCTTGAGGATCTCGGTTCTCCCTTCTGTCGGCCACCTGTCCTCCTCTTCGTATAAAAAGGCCGGGCCGGTGAACCATCTGTGCGTAGGGCCGAAATCCCGGGGGTTTTCCTTGTAGCATCATCCGCTGTGTTCGATGCAGTGGGGACCCAATGCCATTCATTCTTTTTCGTTATATCTTCGATCTCCGCCACACGATGCGCCACAAACGTCTTGAAAGTGCGCGGCTCCGCCCGAATCCATGCTAAGGCGGTGCGCGAATCACTCCAAAAGTATCGGCGCGTTAGCTCCCAGTCGTGTCCCTCTTGCACCGACTTGGCTAGTCGCGCGCCCAACACAGCTGCCTGCAGTTCCAGCCGTGGGATGGATACAGGTTTCGTCGGTGTCACGCGGCTTTTCGCCGCCGCCAGCGCGACACTTACGGCACCACACGTCGTCTTGATGCGTATGTATACTGCTGCTGCGTAGGCTTCTTCGCTGGCGTCCACAAAGGTGTGTAACTCCCTCTGCAGCGCGGGTCTGTGCTCGTAACATCGTGGGACACGGAGTTGCGACAGTGATTTAACTTCACTCAACCAATTCGCCCATCTTGTTTGTAATTCATCCGGTATAACGTCATCCCATTCTGTTTTATATTTCCATGTATCTTGCATGATGCGTTTAGCCGGTGTTATCAGCGGCGATATGAGTCCCAGGGGGTCAAAAATCCCCATTATGAACCCCAAGGCTTCCCTCTTCGTGGGTGGGCGTCTTCCTTCGAACACTTCTATTGGAACCCTCTTGTTGTTCATCCGGAAACCAATGGTGTCTTCCTTAACGTGCCATAACAGGCCTAAGGTTTTCTCCGTATCGCTCCCGCCGATGACCACCGTGTTCGATGCCGGCGAGGCGAATTGTTCGACAGCCTCTGGTTTATTTGAGGTCCAACCGCGTAACTCGAAGCCCGCTCGACGTTGTATTGCGTCGACAGCCGTTGTTATCTGCTTCGCTTTCTTTACCGAGGGAAGGCTATGTAAATAATCGTCCATATAGTGGTTGACCTCAATGGCGCGCGCTGCTTCTGCGTTTTCCGTGGCGAATTCTTGAGCGTTCTTATTCTTCACATATAGGGCGACACAGGGTGAAGACGTGGCCCCAAAAATCAGTGACGTCATTCGGTATTCCGCGGGGGGTTCGTTATCGCGGCGATCACCCCGCCAGAGATAACGCAGTGCATCTCTGTCTTCTTTTTTGATCTTCACCTGCATGAACATTTCCTTTATATCGGCAGACACGGCGACTGGGTATTGCCTGTACTTCATTATTACTCCTGGCAGCGACTGAAGAAGGTCGGGTCCCGACAACAGCATGTCGTTTAGACTGCGTCCCTGATACTTGGCGGCGGCGTCGTGTACCACCCGTATCTTTTCCTTGTCGGGATTTACTACGGCGAAGTGGGGGAGGTACCATGTTCTCCCGCCGGTAGGGGGCTCCAGTGCGAGCTCCGCGTACCCAGACTTCGTTAAATTTTCCATTCTTTCTTCGTACTTTTTCTTCAAATCTTCGTCGCGGTCCAATTTTCTTTCTAAGTTTCGGAGCCTTTTTAATGTATTTTCATAATTATTCTGGAATAGTTCATTTTTATTCTTCCATAATAACCCCGTCTCATAGTGTCCGTTTTCTTGGCGGCGGCACGTTTCATCCAATATTTGTAATGCGCGACGATCGGGGTCGCTTTTCTGGGTCCTGGGTTCGATTCCCAGCGCCTCTAAGGCGAAATATTTTTTCATCAGCTTTTCCAGGGGATCGCCCTCCTCACTTACTGCGCTTAAGTGGGAACAAAAGGCGACTGGCTTCGTAGACGAGGTGCGGCAACCGTGTAGCACCCAGCCCAGCTCGGTACGGGAGGCGACCGGCTTGTCGCGGGGTCCTCTTCGTACCTCCTTTGAGATTATCAACTCCCAGTTGTCTTGACCAATTAATATTTTCGGCGTAGCTTCCTGGTAAATCAACTCATTCTCAATATCCTTGAGATATGCACAGCCCTGCACATCTCTCCGGGTTATCGTTTGCGTGAAGAAGCTCATATTCTGCACGGTGCGGGCGTCTCTTAAGGTGTGTTCTTCCCTCTCGTAAGAGCCCCTTATCTTCGCTGTGACTCGTCGACTGTAGTCGTGTGACGACTCACTTCCTTGCACCCCTTGCATCTTCATAGGGTCCCGCCGACCTTCGAGTCCAAGTTCCTCAGCTAACTTGGCGTCGATTATGGTCACTGTGCTTCCTTCGTCTAACAATGCATAGGTGTGGCGTCGCCCTTTTGGGCCGGACACACACACTGGTGCCACCTTTAGATATGCGCGGCGGGTCCCGTTGTTTTCGCTGCGAGCCATCGCGGACGCCAATACTTCCCCTGAGGGTGTCGGGGTCCTCTCGGGTTCTTCGACAGTTGATGCTTTCTTGAAGAGTGTTTTCTCGTGGTGCAGGAGCCGGTGGTGGCGTAGCGAGCACCTTCCTTTGCCACACGGGGCGGCGCGGCAATCTGTGCGTCGGTGTTTGTTTTTCAGGCATAAAAAACACAGACCACTTTTCTTCACAATTTCCCAACGCTTATTCACATCACTGTTGTGAAACTGTTTGCAGTCAGGTAGGGCGTGTGCTAATTTGCATATAGCACACCCACTTTTCTTCTCGCATCTTCTGTCCTTTTCACTCTTATTGAGTACATTAATATATTCTGCCCTTTTCTTCGGGCGATATTTTTCTGTTTTTTCTTCGACTGGGGCGTAGGCGATGCACTTGTCGGCTTCTTCATTAATGAATGTGGCGAATTTTTTCAATTCTGGCACATCTTCTTTTCGTAGCGTGGCATAATCGTACCACTTATTTTTCAAAAGCGGCGTTAACTTTTCTACTGCAGATCGCAACATCTCCGGGCTGTGTAGATACTGCGGTTTTTTCAACACGTCGACTGTGGCCACTATGTTTGCTATTTTGTTGGCGAAAACACAAAGATCCCGCGGGCTGTCGGTGATCCTTGGTAGTGCCTTGATTTTTCCCATTTCTTCCAGCACGAGCGCGTCCGGTCTGCCGAACCGTCTTTCTAGTGCTTTTATAATTTCGTCGGGCCCTGTTTGTGCGATTAACAGGGCATTTACGGCCTCCAAGGCGGTCCCTTTGAGGCTTCTACGCAGGCGTGCAACGTTTTCCATTGACGAAAACCACCCCCGGGACTCCTGGAATGCTGCCCGGAAGGTGAGCCATTCGCCGCTCTGTCCGTTGAAGTATGGTAGCTCGTTTGCGAAGCGCGCATGCCTTGATCCATTTCTTGCCACCTCCGTTATTGCTTCCGCCAACGCAGCGACATCCATGCCGCTAGAACGCGCAGGTGGGCCCTCCATGTGGGTCCGTTGTCCGTGTGCCATATTGTCGACACGGGCAGCCTGTCCTCGTCCTTCCATAATAATTTCTTCATTCTTGGCGGTTACTTCGGCGGCAGAAGGTTGTGGGTGTTCATGAGATTTCGGTATTCTCTCGAACCACATATCTACCCTCCTTTTGGGTGCTTCCACATCCTCCTCTATTTCTTCGTCATCTGAGGATTCAACTCGGATCCTTTCCAGCCGGGCTTGTTCAAGCTCGACCGCGGCCTCGATTTGCTTCAATTTTAGCGCAGCCAATTTTTCCCGAATCTCCAGCTCGGCGATACGTCTACGGGACGCCGAGGATTTTCTTGACTGTGCCCTAGTTGCCGGCGCAGATGTAGGCGGTTCCTGTACGCCTTCCCGACGGAAGAGCTCGCGCAAGACCGGCGGCGGCTTTGTCCGAGTCTGGGACACGGAGGGCGGTATGCATTTTATGGTTTCGGTTGCTGTGGTTGCCGTCTCCGTACCCGACTCGGACGCCCCCCCGCTGGTCTCCTCCGTGGCGCTCTCCATGGCTTTGCTGATATGGCTTTCCTTCCCGCTGCGGCTCCTAGTAATCGGCATTTTCCAGTTCTTGAATCCGGCTTGAAGCTGACCAAGTGATGTTGGTGCTGGATCCGGCTCGAAGCAGACCAAATGATGTTGGTGCTGGATCCGGCTCGAAGCATACCAAATGATGTTGCCGATGGGAGAGCAGTGGACTGTATGGTTGAATTTAGGCGGGAAGGGTGCCAATAAAACGACGTTTCATGATCAGCAGGCGGATGCGGGCCGGCGGCGGTCCCAGAGGGGGGTTTTTCTTGGCGGCGAGTACGACTTTGCCTATGAGTGCTACCGACCTGTATGACCGACCTGTTTGACGAGTAGCTTACTGTATGACCGAGTACGACCTGTTCTGACTGTATAACCGAGTACGACCTGTTCTGATAATCTCCACAAGTGCCCTTTTTCCCCATTTCGACCCGCTTTTTATCCTAATTATCCCCACTCTGTTACCGCGCCTGACCGACCTCACCCCCCTAACTTTATTTTCCTTATATACTATACTTATCGCTATTTACATTATTCATCCGTATTTCATTATATTGCTCCCTTCCAGCAGCCTATCCTCTCAATAGTGTCTGTAAACACCGAACTATATTAATGGCTTTTCGCCGCGCGTAATTCTCTCCCTACCTCGCCCCGCACCGCCGTCATATAAAAGGCGCGCGGACGAGGGGGGCCTTATTCATTCATCAGGAACCAACGCTGGGAGAGCCTGCTCTCGGAGATCTCCCCAACGCACCAGGCATACTGGAGGTTGGCGAGGTCACTGAGAGCGGAATCCCTCTCGACCATGCCGCCTCTCGAAAAACCCGACAACACTGTCGCGTTTGACGACGACGAAAAGGCTGAGTGTCTCGCCGAGAGCCTCAAGGAGCAATGCTCCCCCAATACCGCGCACGTCGACCCGGCCCACCTGCGCGAGGTGGACGCCGAGGTCGAACGGAGATCCTCTCTTCGCGCGGAAGACTCACTCGAGCCTGTCACGGTAAAAGAGGTACAGGACCTAATAAAAGGCCTCAAGCCCCGGAAAGCTCCCGGGGCCGACGGCATCCCCAACAAGCTGCTCAAGCTACTCCCGATACATCTGTTGATGATTCTGGTAGGCATCTTCAATGCCGCCATAGATAACTGCTCCTTTCCCTCCGCCTGGAAGGAAGCCGACGTCATCGGCATCCGGAAACCAGGAAAGCCCGCTGCGAAACCTAGCAGCTACCGTCCGATCAGCTTGCTCAGCGCGCTGGGCAAGCTGTACGAACGACTCCTCTTGAGCAGACTCAGAGACTTCGCTTATGAAAATAAGCTGATCCCCGACGAGCAGTTCGGCTTTCGAGCCCGACACTCGTGCCCCCAGCAAGTGCTCCGCATCACGGAGCACGTGCTCGCGAACTTCAATCGCGCCCCCAAACCCTGGAAGACGGGTGCTGTCTTCTTCGATGTGGCGAAAGCCTTCGACAAGGTCTGGCACAACGGCTTGATTTACAAGCTGTACAAACTGGGAGTGCCAGATAGACTCGTGCTCATCTTACGAGACTTTCTCCTTGATCGGAGCTTCCGCTTCAGAGTGGAGGGCACGCGCTCATCTCTCCAGCCCATCAGAGCCGGAGTCCCCCAGGGCTCGGCTCTGTCCCCCCTACTTTTCACGCTGTACACCAGCGACATGCCCCGTACCCCACAGGTACATCTCGCCTTATACGCAGATGATACCGCCCTCTTCACATCCGATATCAATCAATATCGGATCTGCAGTCGTCTCAACACGGCGGTTGAGACGCTGGGCAACTGGTTCCGCACTTGGCGGATCGAGTTGAATCCGGACAAGAGCGCAGCGATCATGTTCGCTCGCGGTCCCCGCACTCAAAATGAGAGTCGGCCGACTCGCACGAGTCGGCACTCTCTTTTCCCCATAAAGCTATTTGACCGCGTCATCCCCTGGGTTGATGAGGTCAAATATCTAGGAGTCACTCTAGATAGAGGCCTGTACTTCAGCAAACACATCAGGACGGTAAGGAACAGAGCACACTTTGTGCTCGGTCGCCTCTACCCAATGATATGCGGGAAGAGTAAGATGTCCCTTAGAAATAAGGTGACACTTTACAAAACCTGCATCCGACCGATCATGACGTACTCGAGCGTAGTCTTCGCCCATGCCGGCAAATGCTACATCACTTCGATGCAGCGGCTGCAGAATAAGTTCTTGCGCATGGCAGTCCAAGCGCCACGTTACATGCGCAACGCGGACCTACACCGCGACCTGGAGCTCCTTCCCGTGAAGGAGTACATGGTATCCCTCTCGCGATCCTTCTTCGGTCTCGCTCCCCACCATCCCAATCCACTGGTGGTGGAGACAGTCAACTACACGCCCAACCGCCGAGCACCCCCCGCGCGTCGCCGACCGCGAAACGTGCTCACGGATAGACGCGACCCCATCTCTAGGACGCTGAAGCGAATGCTCTCGCGGACGCAATCCCCCCCAGTCCGGCATGGACCAGCCCGACGCAATAGGTTTAGGGACGCCTTCCGCCCCCCATAGCCTGTAGCCATACACAACCACACATTACAGAAATACACGTAGAATAGATGTGTTGCGGGGGAGTTTCTTTCGCCGTTTCTTCTCCCCCAGCTATAAGCACTCCGAAACGGTAGTAGATTAGAATAGGATCGGCTTCACCGGTGGAGCCGATAGTCCCCAATCAATAGTATTCTTGCTATTCGTGGCTGCTATCAATTATCCCCATGCAGCGTTCGAGCCGGGAGCGCGCCTCACAGGAGACGCGCCCCGAGCACGCTGCCACGGCTGATCGACCCCGCTCCCACGGGGTCGGAATGCCTTTTTCGCCCGGTGTCGCTGTCGTTGGTCGTCTGAGACGATGACAGCCTTAGCTTTAAGAAAAAAAAAAAAAAAAAAAGGGCCTTATTCATTTACACCCGCATTGTCGTGGAGCGCACACCTACCTGCAATTTTGCATATTCGCGGGAGCGTGTGCCTCGGTTGAACTACCCGGACCTTACCTGACCCATAATAATGCCAGGGATCGGTCCGGGACTTACTGCTGGGAGGGAACAACTATTACAAAGTAATTAAATCTAATACAATCTATTCATTATATCTTCTAAGGGACGTGCCAGCCATAATATTCCCCTACGCACCCATAATATTGTACATAGGTCTAACACGTCCCCGAATAAAACACATAAAAAATACATAGTTTATTCTACAACATTATGTAAACAGCAATAATTTACTTAATTCTAAATATTTACACGTTCGGTCGTCGATGCGGTATTGCCGCCGCATAGCTAATACGGCCGTCGATGCGGTATTGCCGTCGTCTAGCACATACCTTTATGTTTGTTTACGTTCGTCGTGAACAAAATGTGAGTTTTTAATTATAATCGCCTGTAATTAGTGAGCCAGAGCGAGAGAGTAAATGTCGGTGTGTATTTAATACTTGCTTGTATTTTTGTCGATTTACTGAAGTTTCACTTCTATCGTGTGTGAATCGCACACATGTTTTTTTTTTATAAGAGGCGCGCGGGGTTCCGCGTCGATGCTTGGGAAGCCATTGATTTTTAATTTTTAAAACAGACGGCTGGTTGGATGCGCGCGCGCATGCTCACAACAGCCGAGGTTAACGGAGAGCGAGGAAAATGATACCAGGAAAGGGATGCTTTCCTGGAATATAGTGGCATGTCGCAACACTACCCATATTGTAAAATTTTGAAAAGATAGTAAATATAGCATACTTACTTTAAGTTTTGACATTGTCTGGCTAAAGCCAGGAGCTCCCTTGTTCCTCTGACGTTGATAAGTGTAGATAAACTCAAAACCTCGTCGAATCTTGTGGTGGCTGCCAAGTGGAAGATGACATCCACCTCCTGAACAAGGGTCTGTCGATCTACCTCGCTGATACCAAGTCCAAGTTCCGCCACATCTCCCTGGATGCCGTGGATTAAACTGGCGAAGTCCGGTCGATCTTCGTGGAGAAACCTGTAAAGCTAAATTTCCAAGTGTTGTGTTTGAATTCGAATCCGACTACAACGACCTTAGAAGTCGCAGGGTCACGTGATGTCCCCACGTAAGGCCTTGAGTGGCAACCAGGGTTTTAGTCGGTATACCGTTGCAGCTGCCGCTAGCCATTATATCTCAGCCAGATCGCCAGATGGCCCCATTGGGTTAGAACGGTGAAGCCGACATAACCACATCGGCTTCCCCCGGATTTCTGGCGTGGTACTGGTCGTTCGATTACCCCGGGATAAAGAAAAAGGTCCCGCTACGTCTGCTAATGAAATCAATGATTCTGAATTTTTTTTTTTTATTGCTATAGAACAGCAGACAGGCTGACGGCCCGCTTAGGATTTAGCAGTTACCGTCGCCTATAGGTGTATGCAACGCCAGTGGCATTGCGAACACGCTGCTGTCCCATAAGGGTACAGGAACTTGGGTCACTAATGCCGGAACACAACACAAGGTTATTATGGCGGCATACTTAAGACCAAAGGTGGTCGCCATCCAGACGGGCTTGAGGCCCTACCACGTAGCTAGGGTGGGTTGTTTTGTCGCCTTTTACGACAGGCCGACCCCGGCCACAGAGGTTAGTATTCTTTCTCCGCCCCTGCACGGATAAACTTTCTAAACTAATAAATTTTCTTTGGCTTGGGTTACTTCGAATTCATATGTTATGTTAAATGAAACAGCGGTGCACGGGACAACAACTAATAAATTTCAAGATATAATTCAAAAAGCAGAAAAATATATCACTTGGATATGGAAATGAGTAAAGCTTTTGGCGTTGTGAACTAAAATATTATACTACTCATAAAACTGCTTAGAATCGGCAGAATTGTACTTTAATACAATTCCATTCATTCTAATCGTAATAAATAGACTAATATTCCCAGAGTCTACATCATTAATAGATCACCTCCATACAACTTGGTGGCTCGGTTTGTTCTTTCCACTGCGCCTTTTGTGCTATTTTTGTAAAATACGTAAAATCTTTCGGTTCGAATACACTAGTTTATCAATTGAATATGAGCACTCACCGGATCGTTTAAGAGCTCCTCCATCCGATCGTTTATAGTCTTTCCTTTCTTATTTCTGATCAGTATGTATACCTTCTTTAAATTGCAAGACCTATAAATAAAGTTAGTTTTAAATGCCTGACGGTGGTTTTCGATAAAACTACTCGACCACCGCCACGCCGCCCTCTCTCTGCTTGGCGAGCTCCCGCGCCGACAACACGTACCGTCGAGTCTTAATTAAACCCGCACGAGTTTTTATATGTGTGTTATTGTATTATTATATTGTGAACCGCTGACTATATATAGTCTTAGACTACAAACAGCAGAACCGGCTGTGGAGAGTAGCAGATCGGAGAAGCTCAGGTGAGTCGCTGCTCTTTCTGACTTGCTGGGTATTTCTGTCTCCTCTTCTTTCCACATATAGTAATCGAACCCGTACTACATTTCATTTCATTCCTTTTACGGGTCCGCCACCCCCCGCATAATTTACGGTCCTTCAGCCCCACCAAAACTATTTTGACCGAAAGACTTATTCCTTGAATTTCTGTCGTTGAATGTCATTAATTGTTACAATTGCAATGAATAATTAACTAAATCACAAATATACAATAATAAATTAACAGAATCGCACCCAAAACAGGTCCCTGAGTGATTCTCCTGCAAAACGAATTTCTCAACAGGAATTAATTTTAAAGGAATCTGGAACCGGCATAACCATCCTCGTGGCTCTATTAATTTCGGTGAGTTTACATAGCTGGTCCGTGTTATAACAGTAAGCCTGCGTCTTACTGAGTTTTTTTATTGCTGTAATTCAGCAAACAGGCTGAAGGCCTACTTAGAGTTTAGCAGTTACCGTCCTATGGGTCTTTGCAATGCCAGGGGCATCGCCAACCATACTGGAACCTGAAAAAATATATATATACCGGAGCACAACACAAGGTATTATGTCAGCAAATTTAAAATCCTGTGTTTTTAGTCGCCTTTTACAAGAGGCCGACCCCGGCTGCAAAGGTCAGTATTCTTTCTAGTATATCTAATGAGGCGCCAACTTTGACACTTGAATAGAAATAATTAATTACCAGCTGGATGACCGAGCTTTGCTCGGTTTTTGTTTTTTATAAATTGTGTTTTTTGGAAATTAACAATTGATTTTCTTAGTCTAACCTCAAAGCAAACACTCCTTGACTTCGTGTTACTTAACAACGCCATCTGCTGGAATAGTTTTAGTGTTGTTGTGTCGGTGAAGCAATTTAAAAAAATAGTATTATTATTCGCCGATAGATGTCAGGAAGAGTCATTTTTCAGTTTAAATTGGGACTACTCAAACGCCACCTTTTGACGATTCAGAGCCGATTTCGAGATTCCAAATATATATATACACAAGAATTGCTCGTTTAAAGATATAAGATAGATATGCAATAAATATAATTGTAAGCAAAGAATACGTAATCAATTCAATTGTAATAATTGAAAAATTTTTAATCGTTACAAGTTAAGTCCGGCACCACGCTGACGAGAGGACCGTTTGGCATGAACCAATAAAAGAGACACGGGGCTCGTTACCCAAATAGTCTGATCTCCAACACCGCCAACTGCACGCACACGCCTTTCCCTGTCACATTTGCTTAAATACTGACATGGTACGTTATTTTATATTATAGACATATAGTACTTATAATGAAAGTAATTAGAGAGCACAAAAATATATAAACTATATAAAATAATATTAATATTAAGATTTTTTTAAATATTCTTAAACAAATTTATATGCCAGAAATGCCGAAACATTTCATTTATAAATTTGAATAAATCACCTGTGTGTACCATGTTTCTACAAATAAACATTTTTGTATTTTTTGTACTTGAGTCCGGAAAACGTGAACAAGGTTATAAAGACGTTCTGAAAATACATATGAAAAGATGGATCGTGATAAGAGGAGTCGTCTCATTCAGGATAGTATTTCAGAATTGTAAGAAAGAAGGCAACTTGATTTGGATGCCAAAAGAGTCGTTTTTTTTTTGTCTCGGGGAAAAACCACTCTTGACGGGTTCCCCCGGCCTGGGGGGACCGAGGGATATGTGGGACTCCGGGATTTTTCCGACTACCCATTAAAAAACCCCGCTGTTCTCCTATCGCCTATGCCCGGGCCTACGGATATATGGCCTGCCGATCTCGTGGCCCGGGCCGGCGCCGGCCCGCCCTTTCTCAAGGCAGGCCTCTTCTAAAGTGTTGGCGCCAGGTACGCACACCCGTGCACTCCTCGGACAGAAGAGCGCCCCTGAGGTCTGACGTCTTGACGTGCGCTTAACATAAACAACCTAAAACTATTTATTATAATGACGTGAATGGCGTCTTGACGTGCGCTTAACATTTGTGCATTTTTACAATGGCTATTGCAGCCATCTTAGATTACATGAAAGGGTGCACAGGGGACTTAAAGGATCAACGGAAAACCGTCGCTGTTACCGAATTCGGTAAAGAAGACTTATATGTGTTACTTGTAACAAGGGGAAACTTACAAGTCTCCTACCCTCAAGTCTGACACAAAATAGTTTATTAGAAATTTTTACAAAATATTTAACATTTAACAAGATTAAACTAAGCTAAGCTAAGCTGACACTTCGACGATTCCGAAACAATTGTGTAAACAAATGTTCGGTTCTCCGTATTGTTATATAAATCTGCTTTAAATTTTATTTATACATTGTCTGCATATATTGATATAACTAATAAATTATTTATTAATTGTATAATACTAAAATTATAATTGAAAATTCCTTGAAAACAGCGGTTACAAGTTATGATTCAAATTATGAGTTACTCGTATTTTTTTATTAAATAATTAATAAGTTTATTTAGCGTGAAATATATAGCGTAAACTCTTTATAACGTCACTGCATTTAACGACAAACTCCTTAAAACGTCGAAATTGTTTGACTTTGATTAGTTTATCTTGTTTTCTATACAACAATACATGCTATATAGCGCCACGTTCACCCTATTTAATAACAAAAATAAAGCATTATAAATCATTAAGCAGTATTTTCTAAGTTGTCGAAATTTATAAGAATTGCAACGTTCTTTTGTTTGCTGATTTATTATCAAGCACAAACCTACGTAGAAGTTGACGTCCATCTGGCTACAACAGTTTCACTAACAGATGGAGAAACTCTGGATTCGGTGAGGAACACTGAGGGACAACGTGACACAGACGAAACAGACGATCCTGTCCCTCCAGCAAGCATAAAACTAGCACTTGATGTAACGAAACTATTAGAAAAATACATTTTGTATAATCAAGTTGATCCAGCAGTATCTCAATATATAGGTAAAATACATAAAAAAACACAATTAAAATATTGGAGATATGCAATAGGTGTTGTTATTTGTATGACTAATAATGTTCGTGTAAAATATATTTGTAAATATCTACATTAGGGTTGCCAACCGTCCTGTTTTCCCAGGATATCTCCTAGTTTTTGTGGTGTCCCGGGATGTCCTGGATAGTTTTTAAG
>OY856399.1:7912793-8200293 GCA_963693495.1 Malacosoma neustria | reverse complement strand
TGAACTTTGTTGAGGCAATAGACCCAGTAAATAAATCAACATGGTTACGAACGACATTACTCCCATGCGTCATGCGGTACATAGGACTTTTCTCACGATGTGCTTCTTCACCGTGGGTACATGGCAATTATCCATACTAATATTATAAATGCGTCTGTCTGTCTGTCTGTTCCTCTTTCACGCCTAAACGGCTGAACGGATTTTGATGAAATTTGGTATGGTGATAGATGATAACCTAGAAATGGTCATAGGCTATAAATAATCACGCCATCGTTCTTAGGGGGTAGGCAGTAGGCAGATAACTAAATTGAGTTAGTGATTTTTTGTGCTTATCCGGTATCTATGAGAATCGGCCAACATCTATTTTTCATCCCCCTAAATGTTAGGGGTAGTCCACCCCTAAATTTTATTTTTTATTTTTTGACATTTTATTATTTTTATGGCAGAACAACGTTTGCCGGGTCAGCTAGTGCTATAATATGCACACTAGGCGAGAGAAGCTGCGTAAGCGGTGCACATCACCGTGGGATTTTTGAAATGAAAACTTCTTTAGCGATGTTGTGCACTTTTTTTTGATGGGTAAAAAATGTTATACTCGCGTCAGGTCAGGTCCTGATCGAAAATTCGTAAGACTCGTAAGACGGAGTTTTGAGCAGGGGGCAAATACGCTACTTGCTTGGAGCCTTTACCGGGCACTTTGGAACCAACAACATGCTCATGAAGATGGGTTTAACCGCGACACCCATGTGCAGGTTGTGTGGGGAACATACAGAACGCATGGAACACCTACTGTGTACATGTGATGCATTGGCCAGGAGGCGAATGAATCTTTTGGGGGTAGGATATCCAACACCGGAAGACTACAGGCTTCTATCTCCATACCTCATTGTTAGGCTCATGAAGCAAATCTTCAATGAGATTGGAGAGGAGTGATTGCTATCTAGGGGAACACAAAAGATCCCATTGGGTCGAAGTGTCCGAGATATTTCTCGGCCCCAAAAATAAGATAAGATAAGATAAGACGGAGTTTTGCTCCAGTAATATCAACCTTATTAATAACTAGCTGTGCCCGCGACTCCGTCCGCGTGGTTTAGTGACTTGGGCAGCATTTTTTGGATATATCTTTTGGTTTATTTTGGATTACAAACCCTATAAACCCTAAAATATAAATAAATGAAATATACAAACAGTCAGTATTATCGAATGCAACTGTTACGCCGTGCGCCTCCGGAATACGTGCGTTCGAACCTACAAAGCCCAGCCTAAGAAGCTAAACCCTATCTCATATGATTGATGATATAAATCTGAGGTCCACTTAATTGAATAACAACCTACAAAGTCCAGCCTTAGCTGAACCCTATTTCATATGGTTGATGATATAAATCGGAGGTCAACTTAAATTGGAAATTAAATCCGAAACTGATTACTAACTAAAACCATTTTTTTTTTCTAAAATAAAAGTAGCCTAAGTTACTCCTTGTTACTTCAGCTATCTGCCAGTGAAAGTCCCGTCAAAATCGGTCCAACCGTTTCAGAGATTAGCCGGAACAAATAGACAGACAGACAAACAGACAAAAATTGTAAAAAATGTTGTTTTGGTATATGTACCGTCTATGCATCCAAATGCACTTACTAAAAATCGGTTATTTTAATATTACAAACAGACCCTCCAATTTTATTTATTTGTATAGATGACATAGGGTTTATTTTATAACGTAACTTTTAAATGATTGCATTACTTATACATATCTATTCGAATTGCGACTTTATTACAATAAAATACAGTTGAGTTTTTGAAGTGAAAACTTCTTTAGGCGCATTGAGCACTTTTTAGGTGAACAATTTTTGGTTTGTAAAGAAGTGTTAATGACCAATTTAAACTTTAATGCTTGATCATAAAAAAAGTTTTATAAACCGAAAATAATAATCTAATAAATAGCTCAACGATACAATTCCCAAGTTACTTAGTTTTCACTTCTATCGGCAGTCCCCAAAGACTGCCTCGCATGTTTTTTTTTATTTGTATCTTAAACTACACTTATTCCCATTTATATCCGTGCAGGGGCGGAGAACGAATACTTACCTCTGCGACCGGGGTCGTCCAGTCGTAAAAGGCGACAAAACAACCCACCTTTCTTCTTAATTATACCGGCAAAATAACCTTGTGTTGTGTTCCGGCATTAGTGACCCAAGTTCCTGTACCGTGACAGCAGCGTATTCGCGATGCCACTGGCGTTGCAAGCATCCATAGGCGACGGTAACTGCTAAATTCTAACGGGCCGTCAGCCTGTCTGTTGTCCCACAGTAATAAAAAACCGTTCTTAGTGAGCGACTACATCGCGAAACTAGTAACTAGTTATGCTAAATTTCATATCAATCGAGTGTATAGTTTTAGAGTAAAAAATAAATAAATATTTTGGGACAGTTCACACAGCGTCATTTAGTCCCAAAGTATAACTAATATACTACATATATTTTCTTAATTTTTTTTTACTTTTCTTTTGTATATACATTTTATACAGTTCCAAGATTATTAAACGATTGACCACGAAATATAAGAAATAATATAACCAAAAAAAATATTAAAACATCACTTAAAAAGACTTAAGTTTCGAGGGCATTGTACAAACCTTAGTGGTTTTATGTGCTGTTATTTTTATTAAGCTAATGTAATAACTGTGAATCTATACTCTATGCAAATAAATAAAATTGGAGGGTCTGTTTGTAATATTAAAATAACCGCTTTTTACTAAGTGCATTAGGACGTATACACGGTACATATACCAAAACAACATTTTTAAAAATTTTTGTCTGTCTGTTTGTTCCGGCTAATCTCTGAAATGGCTGCACCGATATTGACGGGACTTTCACTGGCAGATAGCTGATGTATCAAGGAGTAACTTAGGCTATTTTTATTTTAGAAAAAAAAAATAGTTTTTGTTAAAAATGATAAGTTTCGGAAATTTTATATACCAATTTAAGTTGACCTCAGATTTATATGATCGATCATAAAGGTGACACAACAACCCTAGCTACGTGGTAGGGCCCCAAGCCCGTCTGGATGGCAATCTGTTTTATAAGTATGCCGCCATAATAACCTTGTGATGTGTTCCAGAATTAGTGACCCCGGTTCCTGTATCCCCATGGGACAGCAGCGTGTTCGCGATGCCCCTAGCGTCGTCTACTGTTCCTCAAAGAAAAGTGCATAAGAAATAATACCCAGTATGCAATTGTTCTTTTGCTTTGATACTAGATGGCGTTGTTTTCATTGCCACAATATGTTTAATGAATTAGCGAAGAAACAAAATGATTCAACATGGCGAATTATAATTTAGCAATTTAGCAGTTACCGTCGCCTATGGGTGTTTGCTACGCCAGGGCCATCGCTAACACGCTGCTATCCACGTAGTAGTACTGGAACTGTTCATTTAGTTCACCGAAATACAACGCAAGTTTATTATCGCGGTATATTTAAAAACCGTGCAGGGTCGGAGAAAGAATACTAAACCCTGTCGCCGGGGTCGGCCTGTCGTAAAAGGCGACAAAACAACCCACCTTTCTTCTTAATTATACCGGCAAAATAACCTTGTGTTGTGTTCCGGCATTAGTGACCCAAGTTCCTGTACCGTGACAGCAGCGTATTCGCGATGCCACTGGCGTTGCAAGCATCCATAGGCGACGGTAACTGCTAAATTCTAACGGGCCGTCAGCCTGTCTGTTGTCCCACAGTAATAAAAAACCGTTCTTAGTGAGCGACTACATCGCGAAACTAGTAACTAGTTATGCTAAATTTCATATCAATCGAGTGTATAGTTTTAGAGTAAAAAATAAATAAATATTTTGGGACAGTTCACACAGCGTCATTTAGTCCCAAAGTATAACTAATATACTACATATATTTTCTTAATTTTTTTTTACTTTTCTTTTGTATATACATTTTATACAGTTCCAAGATTATTAAACGATTGACCACGAAATATAAGAAATAATATAACCAAAAAAAATATTAAAACATCACTTAAAAAGGCGACAAAACAACCCACCTTTCTTCTTAATTATACCGGCAAAATAACCTTGTGTTGTGTTCCGGCATTAGTGACCCAAGTTCCTGTACCGTGACAGCAGCGTATTCGCGATGCCACTGGCGTTGTTTGTTTGCATTTAATGCTTGCAACGCCAGTGGCATCGCGAATACGCTGCTGTCACGGTACAGGAACTTGGGTCAGCGTCGCATGATGCGATAATAAACTTGCGTTGTATTTCGGTGAACTAAATGAACAGTTCCAGTACTACTACGTGGATAGCAGCGTGTTAGCGATGGCCCTGGCGTAGCAAACACCCATAGGCGACGGTAACTGCTAAATTGCTAAACAACAAGGCGCCGGGTGATGATGGAATTACAGCCGAGCTTCTGAGAGCTGGTGGTACTCCTGTGCTTAAAATCCTCCAGAAGCTATTTAATTCCGTCATCCTCGATGGCAAAACGCCGCAGGCCTGGCACGGAAGTATAGTGGTGCTGTTCTTCAAAAAGGGCGACAAAACCCTTTTGAAGAACTTTAGACCGATATCACTTCTGAGCCATGTTTACAAGCTGTTTTCAAGGGTCATCACGAATCGTCTCGCGCGCAGATTTGACGACTTCCAGCCTCCCGAACAAGCCGGATTCCGAAAAGGTTTTAGCACCATAGACCACATACATACGCTGCGGCAGGTTATACAGAAGACGGAGGAGTATAACCAGCCACTATGCTTGGCGTTCGTGGACTATGAGAAAGCCTTTGATTCGATCGAGACCTGGGCGGTGCTTCAGTCTCTCCAGAGGTGCCACATTGATTATCGATACATCAAAGCGTTGAAGTGTTTGTATGAAAACGCCACCATGTCAGTCCGTCTCCAGGATCAGAACTCGAAGCCTATCCGACTGCAGCGGGGAGTCAGACAAGGCGATGTCATATCGCCGATGCTGTTCACTGCTGCGTTGGAAGATGTCTTCAAGCTTCTGGACTGGAACGGACTGGGCATCAACATTAACGGTGAGTACATCACTCACCTTAGATTCGCAGATGATATCGTAATCATGGCTGAAACCATGGAAGACTTAAGCCATATGCTTGATGGCCTCAATACAGCTTCCCAAGGAGTAGGTCTCAAAATGAACATGGACAAGACGAAGATCATGTCTAATGTCCATGTCGCACCTACCCCCGTAACAGTTGGGAACTGTACTTTCGAAATTGTTGACGAATACGTCTACTTGGGTCAAACGATCCAGTTAGGCAGGTCCAATTTCGCGAAAGAGGTCACTCGTCGAATCCAACTCGGATGGGCAGCGTTCGGGAAGCTCCGTAAAATCTTTTCGTCCCAAATACCGCAGTGTCTCAAGACGAAGGTTTTTAACCAATGTGTGTTGCCAGTGATGACATACGGAACGCAGACGTGGTCGCTAACTATGGGCCTTATGAGAAAGCTCATGGTCGCTCAGAGAGCAATGGAGAGGGCTATGCTCGGAGTTTCCCTGCGAGATCGAATCAGAAATGAGGAGATTCGCAGGAGAACCAAAGTAACCGACATAGCCCGGATGATTGCAAAACTGAAGTGGCAGTGGGCTGGGCACATAGCTCGAAGGACTGATGGCCGTTGGGGCAGAAAAGTCCTCGAATGGCGACCGCGTACCGGAAGACGCAGTGTTGGTAGGCCCCCCACAAGATGGACCGATGATCTGGTCAAGATCGCCGGGATAGGTTGGATGAGGGCAGCGCAGGACCGATCATCGTGGAGATCTTTGGGGGAGGCCTTTGTCCAGCAGTGGGCGTCTTCCGGCTGAAATGATGATGATGACTTAAAAAGACTTAAGTTTCGAGGGCATTGTACAAACCTTAGTGGTTTTATGTGCTGTTATTTTTATTAAGCTAATGTAATAACTGTGAATCTATACTCTATGCAAATAAATAAAATTGGAGGGTCTGTTTGTAATATTAAAATAACCGCTTTTTACTAAGTGCATTAGGACGTATACACGGTACATATACCAAAACAACATTTTTAAAAATTTTTGTCTGTCTGTTTGTTCCGGCTAATCTCTGAAATGGCTGCACCGATATTGACGGGACTTTCACTGGCAGATAGCTGATGTATCAAGGAGTAACTTAGGCTATTTTTATTTTAGAAAAAAAAAATAGTTTTTGTTAAAAATGATAAGTTTCGGAAATTTTATATACCAATTTAAGTTGACCTCAGATTTATATGATCGATCATATAAAATAGGGTTCAGCTTAGACTGGACTTAGTAGGTTGAATTTCCAATTTAAATTGATCTCATATATCCAAAAAAATGCTGCCTAAAGTCACTATTCCACGCGGACGGAGTCGCGGGCACAGCTAGTTTGATATATAAATTAAAAAAAAAACATAGACGCGCATCGGGAATCAAACGCGTGACCTCTGCAAGCATACTGTGTATTATTCATTTCACCTCGGAGGTTGTCATTTATATTCTGACACCAGAGCGTATACATATTATACATAGATAGATAACACTTTATTGTAAACAAAATAACTTAAAAAACAATTAAAATTATTTACGCAAAGACTTTATCGCTACAGAGCGAGGAGGTATGGCATTAAATAATACCTATAATAATAATACATACAATATATAAAATATAATAAATAAATATTCTAAAGTAGTGTACTAAAGTATAATTTATACACGCAAATGGCGTGAGGTGACTGCTGCCATCTGTGACCCTAAAATACCGGTTAAATTGATGGGACAGGTCCATAAGACCATCATTAGGCCTGTCTTTTTATACGGATGTGAAGCGTAGCCGATGCTGGAGCGACACAAGCAGGCACTGCGAGTTACGGAGATGAATATGCTGCGGTGGATGTGTGGAGTATCCGCGTTAGGAACTCTCGCATTCGCGCAGGAGTGTCGCTTTCGCTAGTATGGCCACGTTTTACAGCCGTTTTATTTTGTTGTCACCAAAAAGATAAATAGTGATATTAAATCATTTTTTTAAAAGTTGATAATGATTTAGCCTTATAGCCTGTATTATACTTAATAACAAATTTACAAACAATTACATTGGTTTACATTTTGAATAATTATACATTATTTATGCTAATAATTATACCTTTAGTTTCATATGTCAGGAAAGGTCACTTACGTATCAGCATATCACGTAGAAGTGCACCAGTATATAGGAGTGTTGATTTGTAATGCATAGTTCTTTGTGGGACCTCTTACACCGTGGTGTAGCGGCTAACGTATTTTCATACGCTTGTGTGTGTCTTGTCACGGGTTCCATTTTCTTCTCGCGTTTGGGCGTTTATGTATAAATATCCGGATGACCGAGCTTTGCTCGGTATTTTTATTTTTTTTGGAAATTAATAATTGATTTTCTTAGTCTAACCTCAAAGCAAACACTCATTGACTTTGTGTTACTTAACAACGCCATCTGCTGGAATAGCTTTAGTGTTGTTGTGTCGTTAAAGCATAGTATATAAATAGTATTATTATTCGCCGATAGATGTCAGGAAGAGTCATTTTTCAGTTTAAATTGGGACTACTCAAACGCCACCTTTTGACATTTTCTAGAAATGATTCCTAGCTAGATCGATTTATCGCCCCCGAAACCCCCCGTATACTAAATTTCATGAAAATTGTTGGAGCCGATTCCGAGATTCCAATTATATATATATACAAGAGTTGCTCGTTTAAAGATATAAGATATGTATTTATTTACAAATAAAGTATATATGCAGTATATCAGTTGTCTAGTATCCATAACACAAGTGCTATGCTACTTAGTTTGGGGCTAGACGATTATGTATACAGGAAGAAACAGAGCCTGTCTACTGTCCTATAGCAATAAAAAAATACTTCCAGACCAAGAGTGGTTGCCATCCTACCACGTGGCTAGGGTTGTTGCGCCTTTAAGGACAGGCCGACCCCGGCCGCTGGAGATATAATTCTAACTCCGCACCTGCATGGAGAAAAATATGCCGCCATAATAACCTTAGGATTTGTTCTGGAATTATTAAGCTATTGAATAGCTTTTATCGTGGGCTATGAGCGCGGCGACCGAATCAAGAAATTCCGTAACGAAAATAAAACCTAACACCCCCCACTCCGCCTACCATGTAGCTCGGCGGAGCGTTCGCTTAACGTGTATGTATATGGTACGACTGTACGTAGGGATGGGCGATATTGAAAAACAATTTAATTAACCTAAGCAATTATAATTATTTATTTATTTTTTATTTATGCAGTAATCATTTTCTTTGATATTAATTCAAGTTACACTTTTTGAATGTACATCTATGTATACATATTATCCATACTAATATTATAAATGCGAAAGTAACTCTGTCTGTCTGTCTGTCTGTTCCTCTTTCACGCCTAAACGGCTGAACGGATTTTGATGAAATTTGGTATGGTGATAGATGATAACCTAGAAATGGTCATAGGCTATAAATAATCACGCCATCGTTCTTAGGGGGTAGGCTACTGCCTACAGATAACTAAATTGAGTTAGTGATTTTTTGTGCTTATCCGGTATCTATGAGAATCGGCCAACATCTATTTTTTATCCCCCTAAATGTTAGGGGTAGTCCACCCCTAAATTTTATTTTTTATTTTTTGACATTTTATTATTTTTATGGCAGAACAACGTTTGCCGGGTCAGCTAGTAGTAGTATATTTACGGGGCGCACGTGCGGTGAGTGTGGTAGGGATGGGCGATATCTATCGATATTTCAACTAACGATGTTTTCTATCGATTTTTTTTGGACAAAATATATCGATACTCGATAATAAAAACATCGATATCGTAACATCGATACTTTAGAAAAAAAAATTACTGCATGGTAATGCATTATTAAGTGGGCCGTTCTGTCTGCTGTTCTTAGGCGATTAGAAAAAATAATTTACCCCTTTAGATTGAGCTAAATGTAGCCTTTTTAGCTACAGTAATGGTATTAAGAGTGTTATTAAAATGCCGGCGTGTATTCAGTGTGCGTTTGACCTTAGTCAAAGTCCTTAGTTATTTCCTATTGTTCGAGCAAATTATTCTATTAAATTGCGTTCTTAATGAAGTCAATGTAGAATATGTACTAGTTAATGTCGGTTGCTTCGTTAGGGGTCACTCTCGAGCCCTTGGGACCTTTCCTAGACCATGAGCCGTGGTTCAGGATTCCAAAGCCCTGCCAGATAACATTGGAAGCAATTTACCTAGTGGATGGTGGCAGGTACCTGGTAGCTCAGTGGTAGTACTCTCGGAGATCAATCGAGAGGTGCCGGGTTCGAGTCCCACGGTGGCATGGACAGCTTAGGCATTGAATAAAAAGAAAGCGGCAGGAGAGGCTGCAGTAGTTTAAAAAAGACGCATATAAATAGTGAATCTTTAACTTTCTCTTAATATTCTCCCTGCAGGGGCGGAGAAAGAATACTAACCCCTGTGGCTGGGGTCGACCTGTCGTAAATGGCGACCCTAACTACGTGGTACCGCCTGAAGCCCGTCGGGATGGCAACCACCTCTGGTTTTTTTTGTAGGACAGCAGACAGGCTAACGGCCTGCTTAGGATTTAGCAGTTACCGTCGCCTATAGGTGCTTGCAACGCCAGTGGCATCGCGAACACGCTGCTGTCCCATAAGAGTACAGGAACTTGGGTCACTAATGCCGGAACACAACACAAGGTTATTATGGCGGCATACTTAAGACCGAAGTTGGTCGCCATCCAGACGGGCTTGGGGCCCTACCACGTAGCTAGGGTGGGTTGTTTTGTCGCCTTTTACGACAGGCCGACCCCGGCGACAGGGTTTAGTATTCTTTCTCCGACCCTGCACGGTTTTTAAATATACCGCGATAATAAACTTGCGTTGTATTTCGGTGAACTAAATGAACAGTTCCAGTACTACTACGTGGATAGCAGCGTGTTAGCGATGGCCCTGGCGTAGCAAACACCCATAGGCGACGGTAACTGCTAAATTGCTAAATTATAATTCGCCATGTTGAATCATTTTGTTTCTTCGCTAATTCATTAAACATATTGTGGCAATGAAAACAACGCCATCTAGTATCAAAGCAAAAGAACAATTGCATACTGGGTATTATTTCTTATGCACTTTTCTTTGAGGAACAGTAGACGACGCTAGGGGCATCGCGAACACGCTGCTGTCCCATGGGGATACAGGAACCGGGGTCACTAATTCTGGAACACATCACAAGGTTATTATGGCGGCATACTTATAAAACAGATTGCCATCCAGACGGGCTTGGGGCCCTACCACGTAGCTAGGGTTGTTGTGTCACCTTTATGATCGATCATATAAATCTGAGGTCAACTTAAATTGGTATATAAAATTTCCGAAACTTATCATTTTTAACAAAAACTATTTTTTTTTTCTAAAATAAAAATAGCCTAAGTTACTCCTTGATACATCAGCTATCTGCCAGTGAAAGTCCCGTCAATATCGGTGCAGCCATTTCAGAGATTAGCCGGAACAAACAGACAGACAAAAATTTTTAAAAATGTTGTTTTGGTATATGTACCGTGTATACGTCCTAATGCACTTAGTAAAAAGCGGTTATTTTAATATTACAAACAGACCCTCCAATTTTATTTATTTGCATAGAGTATAGATTCACAGTTATTACATTAGCTTAATAAAAATAACAGCACATAAAACCACTAAGGTTTGTACAATGCCCTCGAAACTTAAGTCTTTTTAAGTGATGTTTTAATATTTTTTTTGGTTATATTATTTCTTATATTTCGTGGTCAATCGTTTAATAATCTTGGAACTGTATAAAATGTATATACAAAAGAAAAGTAAAAAAAAATTAAGAAAATATATGTAGTATATTAGTTATACTTTGGGACTAAATGACGCTGTGTGAACTGTCCCAAAATATTTATTTATTTTTTACTCTAAAACTATACACTCGATTGATATGAAATTTAGCATAACTAGTTACTAGTTTCGCGATGTAGTCGCTCACTAAGAACGGTTTTTTATTACTGTGGGACAACAGACAGGCTGACGGCCCGTTAGAATTTAGCAGTTACCGTCGCCTATGGATGCTTGCAACGCCAGTGGCATCGCGAATACGCTGCTGTCACGGTACAGGAACTTGGGTCACTAATGCCGGAACACAACACAAGGTTATTTTGCCGGTATAATTAAGAAGAAAGGTGGGTTGTTTTGTCGCCTTTTACGACAGGCCGACCCCGGCGACAGGGTTTAGTATTCTTTCTCCGACCCTGCACGGTTTTTAAATATACCGCGATAATAAACTTGCGTTGTATTTCGGTGAACTAAATGAACAGTTCCAGTACTACTACGTGGATAGCAGCGTGTTAGCGATGGCCCTGGCGTAGCAAACACCCATAGGCGACGGTAACTGCTAAATTGCTAAATTATAATTCGCCATGTTGAATCATTTTGTTTCTTCGCTAATTCATTAAACATATTGTGGCAATGAAAACAACACCATCTAGTATCAAAGCAAAAGAACAATTGCATACTGGGTATTATTTCTTATGCACTTTTCTTTGAGGAACAGTAGACGACGCTAGGGGCATCGCGAACACGCTGCTGTCCCATGGGGATACAGGAACCGGGGTCACTAATTCTGGAACACATCACAAGGTTATTATGGCGGCATACTTATAAAACAGATTGCCATCCAGACGGGCTTGGGGCCCTACCACGTAGCTAGGGTTGTTGTGTCACCTTTATGAAAGGCCGAGCTCAGCCGCAGAGGTTAGTATTTTTATTCCACCCCAGTGTGTGCCTGGTGTTGCAAACATCCATAGGCGACGGAGATCGTACAGTGGGCCGTCTGTCTGCTCACAGAAATGAAAATCATCTTTTTTTTCTGGTTCTCTCCAAGAATGTAGAAGCTTCCAGCTTAGCTGATATCATAATATTCTCTTCTGCTATTATGCTTATAGCAGCTCTTCACCTAATATCTTTGGATAATCCTCTTTCCTGCAGACCACGGATTCCCAACTGATATAGAGTCTAAAAATCGACCCCTTTTAATTGACAATTTATTTGAAATTTTCAAGTTACTGTATAAGTTATGTTAAAAGTACCAACTTGTTATAAAAATGACTAATATTTGAATAGGTAGGGATTAATATTTTGTATCAATAAAAAAAACTAGAGATAGAATTTTGAAATTAAGCGATAGGTCTGAAGTAACCGTTCATTTTGGAAAAGGAGTCTCATGCCCAAATTCCTGCTGTAAACGAAAAAATTTTACTGACTTTATATTAACTGTGACGTAAAATATTCCTTCAGCAATTTTTACTGATCTGTCAGCATGTCGTAAAAGGCGACAAAACAACCGTAGCTATACATGGCCCAAGCCCATCTGGATGGTAACCACCCTTGGTCTATAATTATGCTGCCATAATAACCTTCTGTTGTCAGGAGGGGTAGACCCAAAAAGTGTTGGCTTGACGTCGTAAGGGGTGATATGCGTGCCAATGGGCTCACTACCAGGGATGCTGAAGATCGCGCGAAGTGGAGTAGAAAAAGTCGGAAAGCGGACCCCGGGCACCGAAACGAAAGTTTAGGTTGCAACCGGGATACTACGCTTAGATGATGATGATGAATAACCTTCTGTTGTGTTCCAGCTTAAGTGACCTAGATTCCTGTACTTCTATAGGACAGCAGCGTGTACGCGGTGCACCTAGCGTTACAAACATTCATAGGCAACGGTAACTACTTATCGTTAAGTGGGAAATAAAAAGAACAAGTCATTATTTTTAATTTTAATGATCATTGGATTAACTTGATTACTATATACAGTACTAGCTCTACCCTGCCACGCTTCGCTGTGGTACATTGTGACTGTACCCTGCCACGCTTCGCTGTGGTACGTTGTGACTGTACCCTGCCACGCTTCGCTGTGGCACATTGGGATTGAATGGTTGAGAAATGAGAAACAAAAAAATAGATTTAAAAAAAATAGTTAAAAACAATCCTTGATGCGGATTATATATCATGCTAAAATTTCAGCTCGATCGGTACAGAACTTTTTGAGTTTTTGAAGCGTACACAAACCAACATAACATTTTATATATATAGATTGTTATTTGTACTTCGTCATTTAAACTTTGCCATAGTATACGGAAACAGTATGTCAAGGCTCAATACGTGATTTTTCCTGAACTTAATTTAAAATGTCAATGAAATTTTATTGACACACTAGCCGACCTGGCAAATATGTTGTTCTGCCATAAAAACTAAAAAAACACCTTTGGATTCCGATTTTCGTTCTTAATGAGGGAATGGATGGAAATGAGTGATTATGCGTAAAGTTCATAACACGAATTACCTTTTTATAATGATGCAGACAAATCAATTTCACACATGTTAAATGATTGAAATCAGTGGCTTAACTAGCATGGGTGGTACCCGGACCGGATATTGTAGGTGACACCCCTAAACTAAAGAAAATTAATAATAATTTACGTTTTATTAAAATACGAACATAACAAATAATTTTTATATATTACTAGCTGTGCCCGCGACTCCGTCCGCGTGGAATAGTGACTTTGGGCAGCATTTTTTGGATATATGAGATCAATTTAAATTCGAAATTCAACCTACAAATCCAGCCTAAGCTGAACCCTATTTCATATGATTGATGATATAAATCTGAGGTCAACTTAAATTGGTTTATTTAATTTCCGAAACTTATAATTTTTAACAAAAACTATTTATTTTTTTACAATAAAAATAGCCTAAGTTACTCCTTGTTACATCAGCTATCTGCCAGTGAAAGTCCCGTCAAAATCTGTGCAGCCATTTTAGCGATTAGCCGGAACAAACAGACAGACAGACAGATAGACAGACAGACAGATAAAAATTGTAAAAAATGTTGTTTTGGTATATGTACCGTGTATACACTCATATGCATTTAGTAAAAAGCGGTTATTTTAATATTACAAACAGACCCTCCAATTTTATTTATTTGTATAGATATTATTTTTAGGACAAGTTGGTGTAAGAATTAAGATGTCAGTGAGGGTAAGATACCAGAATAAATTATTTCAAGTCATTATTTAGACCATAATTTTTATTTTGCACTTAAATATACATCTTACACTGACGTATCCTATATATGTATTTATTTATATACGAAATTCCGTAGGCGTCCCGCTTTGACACGAAATAAAAATGGTCACGCAACTACAACTGATGTGCACAGTCGGGTGTCACCCCTAAGTAGGTGACACACGGTACGGATAGCTGATTGAGATAAATGTTAAATAGTTATTATAAGATATTTAACTTATTCTGCTATTCTGGGGGGATGAAAAGGAAGTAGTCGATATTGGTCCGGCTGGTCTAGAGTCATAAATGGTGTAAATAACCTGATTTCATTTTATGTATATAGATATAAAAGGGCAAAAGCCTCCATGACTTGCGTGAATAGGTCCTATATATAGAAATTATATACATAGCCGCTCCTTTAAGAAAACCGGTTTGGCAACTACAGCTGGCTTAGTATTAAGGCTTTCATAAATCTGAACTCCAGCGGTGTCAATCCTCGTCAAGAATCCGATTATTTAAAATTGTTTAGGGAATTTACCCTTAATTTTTTTCTTCTTCTTGGCCTTATCCCACATTATATGGAGTCAACATTCACACCCTTTTTTGACATATCTTTTACGCAATCCATCCATCTTTTTTTTGGTCTACCTCTACTTCTGTACAATATCTACCTCTATTCAGGGGTAGGTCTTCAAAATGCTTGGTAAGAAGGGGTGTCGCTTAAGTTTTCACGGAGTCAATATCCTGTAAAAGAACACTCGCGCTTGCTGTTATTTTTTTTATTATTTTTTAACTTTATGTTTGCAAACTATAGGGGACGGGGATCTTCTCATATACTTCAGATAGTGATCAAGGACAGAAAGGGGGGTAAAAATTTACAAAAATAGATCACGTGAAACGTTGTACTGTTAACTTTTAAACTAGATGACGTTGTGTGAACTATCGCAGAATGTAAAAAGGGTTGTAAAGACAAGAGATGATATAATTGACGACCTCGGTGGCGTAACGGATAACGCACTTCGGTACGCTTGCGGAGGTCACGGGTTCGATTCCCGTCTCGCGTCTGGGTGTTTATGTATAATATGTATTTATTTACAAAAAAAAAAGTATATAAGTAGTATATCAGTTGTCTAGGGCCCATAACACAAGTGCTACTTAGTTTGGGACTAGATGACGTGACTAGATTCACACAGGTGAATTGTCACAAAATATTATTATTATTCCTCTTTATTTATTTTCTTTTCTAGTTATTTACATTTTTCAAAATAATTTACATTTCATTTTATAAAATACTTATTAATATTAAAAAAATAATTTATTTTATAAAACGATATTTACAAAGAAATTAAATTAAAAAATATAAAAAACTGTCCGTCGCTGGGAGCGAGGCCTAGGGCCCAAGCTACCGGTGGTTAGGGCTCCAGAGACAGGAATCTCCTCACTATTCGTGCCGTGCTTAGGAGAACCGCCTTCTGTATCCGACCCTTCACCCATTTACCTAGCGAAAGCTTCTCTAGGTGTTTATCGAAGCTCTTCGCTATAAGCCCGTTCACTGACACCACTATCGGTACGATGCTCGTTGATTCCATGTGCCACATGGCGGCAACCTCGTGAGCGAGATCTAAATATTTTGTAATCTTGTCAGTTTCTGCTTTCACGAGGTTACCATCATGTGGGACACTAATATCAATGATCATCGTATGTCTCGCAGATCGATCTATTATCACAATATCAGGCTTATTGGCAACAATAGTCCTGTCTGTGATAATAGATCGATCCCAGTAGAGCGTGATATGGCCACTATCAAGAACTGACTCAGGCGTGTATTTATAATAGGGCACTTCTGAAGATATAAGCTTGTATCGAAGGGCAAGTTGCTGATGGATGATTCTGGCCACTAAGTTCTGTCTGTCTTATTATTATTATTATTAATTATAACAGTTACAATTTTGTCTTTTATTATAATAATTATTAGCTGTGCCCGCGACTCCATCCGCGTGGAATAGTGATTTTAGGCAGCATTTTTTGGATATTTGAGATCAATTTAAATTGGAAATTCAACTTAAATTGGTATACTAAATTTCCGAAACTTATCATGTTTAACAAAAACTAATTTTTTTTTATCTAAAATAAAAATAGCTTAAGTTACTCCTTGATACATCAGCTATTTGCCAGTGAAAGTTCCGTCAAAATCGGTGCAGCCATTTCAGAGATTAGCCGGAACAAACAAACAGACAGACAGACAAACCGACAGACAGACAGACAAAAATTGTAAAAAATGTTGTTTAGGTATATGTACCGTGTATACATCCAAATGCACTTAGTAAAAAGCGGTTATTTTAATATAACAAACAGACCCTCCAATTTTATTTATTTGTATAGATTACATTTTAATCCTCGCAGGGTCGGAGTAAGAATACCAACCCTAGCTAGGTGGTAGGGCCCCAAGCACGTCTGGATGGCAACGCCCTCTCCTGGTCTCTTAATATTCCGCCATAATAACCTTGCGTTGTGTTCTGGCATTAGTGATCCAGGTTGTAGTATCTCTGTGTGGGAAGCAGTGTGTTTGCGGTGCCCCTGGCATCGATATGCGATATTTACTGCTGCTGCTGCAGCAGACAGGCTGACGGCGCACTTAGAATTTAGCAGTTACCGTCGCGTGTGGGTGTTTGCAAAGCCAGTGGCATAGCGAACACGCTACTGTCCCATACGGGTACAGAAACTTGGGTCACTAATGCCGGAACACAACACAAGGTTATTATGGCGGCATACTAAAGACCAAAGGTGGTCGCCATCCTGACGGGCTTAGGGCCCTACCACGTAGCTAGGGTGGGTTGCTTTGTCGCCTTTTACGACAGGCCGACCCCGGCCGCAAAGGTCTGTATTCTATCCCTGCCACTGCATGGATATATATATCATAAAATCTAGACGACGGTAACCTCATTCAAACAAAAAAAGGCGTTCAAATTAAAATAATTAAGTCGCGTTCACGAACACTCCTTAATTGAATCATGAATAGTTTGAAGTTCTAGATACGTTTTGTACAACCTACGCCTGACGCAAACTTGACTAAAAACGAATAAATTTGTTTAATACAAGTTTATATTTGATTTGCTCTTGACTTTGAACTACGTCGACATTTTCGTTGTTTTTGATGATACGTAAATGGCGTCTTATGTGTCATTAAAATGCTATTAGCGTTTAATCCTGGTTGTAAAAGCGATAACAGCCTGTAGCCAGTGCCGGATTAACCACGTAGCAAGAGTAGCAATTGCTACGGGCCCCGCTCAAAAGGGGCCCCTCATATTTAAACCCGCTCATCTCTGTCTGAGTATCTACTGTACGATTAAACACACACAACACTGTAACCTATTGGCAAATAAACGTATTGAGGTACTGAGTACCTACTGAATTATTTTTTACAACTTTTTACTTAAAAATTCCATAGCAGATCAAGGTTCATTCGAAAGAATTTGCCCCGCTCTTGCTTGATGCGGAATTGGAATCTCGAAATCGGCTCCAACAATTTTCATGAAATTTAGTATACGGGAGGTTTCGGGGGCGATAAATCGATCTAGCTAGGAATCATTTCTAGAAAATGTCAAAAGGTGGCGTTTGAGTTGTCCCAATTTAAACTAAAAAATGACTCTTCCTGACATCTATCGGCGAATAATAATACTATTTTTTAAATTAATTGTATGTCAAATTGTATGGATCGGAATGCTGGGCCAAAGAGGCGAAGAAAGGTTATTGTATACTACGGAGATACAAATTTTGAGATGGATGAGTGGAGTAACAAATTTGGATAAAATCTATACAAATAAATAAAATTGGAGTGTCTGTCTGTAATATTAAAATAACCGCTTTTTACTAAGTGTATTCGGACGTATACACGGTACATATACCAAAATAACATTTTTTTACAATTTTTGTCTGTCTGTCTGTCTGTTCCGGCTAATCTCTGTAATGGCTGCACCGATTTTGAAGGGACTTTCACTGGCAGATAGCTGATGTAACAAGGAGTAACTTAGGCTATTTTTATTTTAGAAAAAAAAAATAGTTTTTGTTAAAAATTATAAGTTTAGGAAATTTTAGATTTCAATTTAAGTTGACCTCACTTAACCAAAAAATGCTGCCCAAAGTCACTATTCCACGCGGACGGAGTCGCGGGCACAGCTAGTTAGTAATATATCACGGGAAGTATGAAAGTAGCGCCAGTGATTGAGAAGCTGAAGAGTAGCCTGGTATGGTCATACAATGCGTAGAGAAAAATGTCACGTAACAAGGAATGGATACAAAAGAGGGGGTAGGTCATGGAAATGGTGAATGGATTGTGTAAAAGATGATATGGAAAATTTAATGTTGAGGTGACTGAATGTTGTATGATCCTGGCTAAATTAGCTTAAATGCCCACCAGCTTCCGAGTGAGATTGTTTATAATGAGAAATGTGTTTCTTGAAATAAATACCATGTATCTGTCGCTCATATGTCTATATGACGAACTAGCTGTGCCCGCGACTCCGTCCGCGTGGAATAGTGACTTTGGGCAGCATTTTTTTGGATATATGAGATCAACTTAAATTGGAAATTCAACTTACTAAGACCAGCCTAAGCTAAACCCTATTTCATATGATTGATGATATAAATCTGAGGTCAACTTAAATTGGACTATACAATTTCCGAAACTTATCATTTTTAACAAAAACTATTTTATTTTTCTAAAATAAAAATAGCTTAAGTTACTCCTTCATACATCAGCTATCTGCCAGTGAAAGTCCGGTCAAAATCTGTGCAGCCGTTTCAAAGATTAGCCGGAACTAACAGACAGACAGACAGACAAAAATTGTAAAAAATGTTGTTTTGGTATATGTACCGTGTATACGTCCGAATGAACTTAGTAAAAAGCGGTTATTTTAATATTACAAACAGACCCTCCAATTTTATTTATTTGTATAGATTTTAGCTAAGCATGTACACTGTTGTTACTATTGCCCAAAATATCAGACAAAGGATTTACTTGATACAACCTTGTCAGATGTGACCGTTTTAATTTTAAGTGCCGAGAAATTTTGTGGGTTCTTAGTAGGGATCCAATCTTTACTGCACTGCAAATGTCACTTGCTGCAAGTAGTACTATCTTAGAATTAGAATTTTTATCACGTAACTTGTGCGCGTGTAACATATCAATTAACAAATCGATTAACCTTAATCGATTTATATATTAAAACATTTTTAATATCGTTCTAACTTTTAACCAGCATTCTTGCACAATAATATATTTTGTATGGTCACTCAAATGCAAAGCGAAATATGAATGGTTTGAAACTTAGCATACTTATCCGTGCAGGGGCGGAGAAAGAATACTAACCTCTACGGCCGGGGTCGGCCTGTCGTAAAAGCCGCCAAAACAACCCACCCTAGCTACGTGGTAGGGCCTCAAGTCCGCCTGGATGGCGACCACCTTCGGTATTATATATGCCGCCATAATAACCTTGTGTTGTGTTCCGGTATTAGTGACCCAAGTTCCTATACCCTTATGGGACAGCAGCGTGTTCGCGATGCCACTGGCGTTGCAAACAGGCGACGGTAACTGCTAAATTCTAAGCGGGCCGTCAGCCTGTCTGCGGTCCTACAGAAATAAAAAATAAATACTCATTTCGTGATGTGGGTACTCACTAAGAACGGATTTTACGGAAATTATATCCAAAATGGATTTTTTTAATTTACCATATATGGCAGAAAAACGTATTGCCGAATAAGGTAATTTATAATATTACCAGTTTTAAAGCATGTGACGTATGCATAATGTAATGTAACACGTAATCATATATATACGTATATCATGTCATGCATTAGCATATTTATTAAAATATGAAACAAAATTATGGAACAGCGGCGTGTTCACGGTACCCCTGGCGTCGCAAACATACATAGGCAACGGTAACTGCTTACTATTGAGTGGTCGTCAGCTTGTCTGCTGTTTCTCATTCGTAAAAACCCATTGCATCACGTCACGTCATGTTTTGATAATAATAATAATAACCCGTGACCTTGATTTTTTATATCTGACGACTCGATCGAGGATGGCAATGTTTTAGGTTGAAACGGAAAAAAACAATAACAATCCATGTTACATAAAAAAAACTGTTATTGTGTTGATTATATAAAAATAAGAAAATTGTTTCTTATGGAGTAAACTCCAAATATTATACCAACTAGACGACACAAGGTCGTTCGAGCGTGCGTCACGCGTCATCTTGGTACAAAAAGTTTTAAAACAGTTTTAAGTTCAACCTAATTACAACTATGGCACCTAGTAATAAAGTCACAAATCTCCAAAACATTATCTAATACTTACGATCATTCGTCATATAAAATGAGCAAAGCAATAAATTACTCTTGTCACTTACAAATGAAAAGACATATGTTAAACAACATTTAATTTGAAATCAACCTTAAGTTGTAACAAATAAAGTAATTTTTGCCTTGCGCACCAAAAACGTAACAAGGTCATTCATTAGTAGATTTTACTCTCACATTTTTCTCATGGCTTATATATGAAAATCGATTCTTAAGGAGTAAACTCCAATAAAAATTAAGAAAATACAAAACGACCTAGATAATTATTAACATATAATTATTAATTAAATTGGGCCGTGTGACCCCGGCCAGTGAAAAGAATAGGGTCACCCCAGGTCATTCCAGGGGAGTCGTAAAAGGCGACGGATAGACTACTCCTTCGCCAGCCTACATGCGGCAAGGAAGTGCACATCTCGGTTTTTCCTCTTGGGGTTGGGAGGTCGGACGGCAGTCGCTCCCGTAAAAACCAAAACCAGCCAATAATTACAATGGTCAGAACAAGGAAAGGTCCAGTCATGGATAGGGCGTCGCCGCAAAACGACGCGCAGAAGCTTCGCCCGACTTCTGTGACAAGTGGACAAGGGCTGCCGTGCCGTGGGCGAGCACGGCTAAAGACGTTAGCCCAATCGAAACTCCGCTTCGCAACATGGAACATTGGCACGCTAACCGGACGCGCGAGGGAATTGGCCGATGTACTCTCCAGGCGGAGGGTGGCCGTGGCGTTCCTGCAGGAGACTCGGTGGAAGGCCAGCAGATCCCGGTTCATTGGGAATGGCTACAAGCTGATCTACACGGGTGCATCTGGTGGGGAAAATGGGGTCGCCATAGTGCTCTCGGAGGAGCTCCAGGACGACATTTTGGAGGTGAAGCGCTGTAGCGATCGGCTTATGGTTGTGAGGGTGCTTGTTGGTGGGGTAGTTACCCACTTGATAAGCGCCTACGCGCCACAGGCCGGTTGTAGTGACGCCGACAAGATAGCGTTCTGGAACCTACTCGGAGAAGTGCTTCGTGGGATTCCATTGTCACATGGGATCGTTTTGGGCGGTGATCTAAACGGTCATGTGGGTGATGAATGTGGGGAATTTGAGCGTGTTCACGGTGGATTTGGGTATGGTAGCCGCAATGTGGAAGGGGAGGACATCCTCAATACGTGTGCGGCTGCCGACCTTGCCATCGTGAACACGTATTTCAAAAAGAGACCCGAGCATCTCATCACCTACAAGAGCGGGAGGAATGCTACCCAAATCGACTTCCTACTCACTAGGAGACACCACATCAGCAATGTAGCCAACTGCAAGGTCATACCCGGTGAGAGTCTCACTGCACAACACCGTCTTCTTGTCATGGACCTCTGCGTGAAGCCCAAAGGCAAACGTGTAGATCGCCTTCAACGCCGAATCAGGTGGTGGCTGCTTGATGAAGTCAAGTCCCAGGAGTTCGCCTCTGCCATCGGCGACAAGTGCGTCGGTGGTGAGGGCGAACCGGTTAAAGCTTACTGGGACAGGATTCAGGCGGCTATCCTTGGGTCGGCGAGGAAGGTGCTTGGCGAGTCTAAGGGTGGACGCAAATGTGACAAGGAGACTTGGTGGTGGAATGACTCAGTCCAGAGGGAGACCAGGGCGAAAAAAGCCCTCTTTAAGAAGTGGCAAGCGTCCAGATCTCCTGAAGATCGCGACGCATACAGAGCTGCCAAGCGCACCACCAAGAAAGCTGTAGCCAGAGCCAGACGAGACCACTTACAACCACTTTACGATAAGTTGGAATCGTCTGAGGGGCAGAAGCTCATATATAAGTTGGCGCGTTCCAGGGTCAAAGCGGCACAGGATATTTCCAAGTGCCGCTGTGTAAAAGACCCCGGGGGCAACCTGTTATGCGAGGACCTCGCGGTGAAGGAGAGATGGCGCTCGTATTTCCACGAGCTGCTGAACAAGCAGCATAAAGAGGTGCAGCCGCCAGATCTTCCTCCAAATCAAGGACTAGTGCCACCGGTAACGCCTGCAGAAGTCCAGAATTGTCTTCGCCGCATGGAAAATCGGAAAGCTGTCGGAGCCGATGGAGTCCCCATCGAAGCCTGGAAGGCGATGGGCTCTCGTGGTGTGGGCATCTTAACCAACCTTTTCAACCGGACACTCCTCACCGGTACGATCCCGAACCAATGGAGGCTGAGTATCATTACTCCAGTCTTCAAAGGCAAGGGATCGGTGCAGGAGTGCGGTAACTACCGTGGAATAAAGGTCATGTCCCACACCATGAAGCTCTTCGAGAGGGTTATCGACTCTCGGATTCGGCAGGAGTGCACTGTCTCGGGGTGTCAGTATGGGTTTCGCCCTGGACATGGGACCATGGACCCAGTTTTTGCCCTAAGGACTGTCGCGGAGAAATACAGGACGAAGAATACGCCTCTGCACTGCCTGTTTCTGGACTTGCAGAAGGCCTTCGACTGTATTCCTCGTGCGATAATCTGGTGGGCATTGCGATTCAAAAGGGTTCCAGAGGCCTATATTGACATCATCCAAGACATGTACCATGACTCCGATTCCGTAGTTCGGACCGCTGTTGGCGACACAAAACCTTTCCCCATCACCGTTGGGGTGCACCAAGGATCCGGCCTTAGTCCGTTTCTGTTCAGCGTGGTATTAGACGTATTGTCAGACAGCATCAGAAACTCACATGAGCAGCCTCCGTGGTTGCTCATGTATGCTGATGATATCGCGCTGACAGATTCAGACAGGGGTAGGCTGGTGCAACGCGTGAAGGCGTGGAAGGAGTCGCTTGAGAACGGTGGTCTGAAGCTCAATGTGGCGAAGACCGAGTACTTGGCCTGTAACTCCACAGATCCCACACCCGTACGCATAGGCGGTGACACGGTCGAGCGCACGGACCGAGTAAAATACTTGGGATCTGTATTTCATGCGTCTGGTGACATCGATTACGACGTCAAGGCACGCATTGCTGCCGCGTGGGCCAAATGGCGTGAGGTGACTGGTGTCATTTGTGACCCCAAGATGCCGGTAAAATTGAAGGGACAGGTCTATAAGACCATCATTAGGCCTGTCCTTTTATACGGCTGTGAAGCGTGGCCGGTGTTAGAGAGACACAAGCAAGAACTGCGTGTCACGGAGATGAATATGCTGCGGTGGATGTGTGGAGTGACGCGGAAGGACCGCGTTAGGAAGTCCCGCATTCGCGGCAGTCTTCATGTCCGTGACATTGCGGATAAATTGCAGGAGTGTCGGCTCCGTTGGTACGGCCACGTTTTGCGGCAACCGGATGATTACGTGGGAAACAAATGTCTGGCCATGCCGCCTCCGCCGGGCCCCGGCAGGAGGGGTAGACCCAAAAAGTGCTGGCTTGACGTCGTAAGGGGTGACATGCGTGCTAATGGGCTCACTACCAGGGATGCTGAAGACCGTGCGAAGTGGAGTAGAAAAAGTCGGAAAGCGGACCCCGGGCACCGAAGCGGAAGTTTGGGTTGCAACCGGGATGAACGCTGAGATGATGATGATGATGATGATGAATTATTAATTAAATTAAACGATAAAACACAAAATTACGAAAACAGCTAGAGTTTGTAAGACACTTACGTCGCAATTCGCATCCGAGCCTCCGAGCAAGAAGGGCGAGTCGTGGTGGCGAGCCAGTCGTCTCTTCTACCTGCTACGTGTTAAAAGACCGTAATAAGTCGTATTGTATGTATCGGAATGCTGGACCACAATGGGAAGGATGAAAGGTTATTGCATGCAGCAGAGATGCGAATGTTAAGATGGATGAGTGGGGTTACAAAAATGGATAAAATTAGAAATGAATATATCAGGGGAAGTTTAAGTAGATTGAGAAACTGAAAAGTAATAGACTAGCCTGGTATGGCTATATAATGCGCAAGAGATTGTCGTATAACAAGGAAAATGCTAGAAATGAGAATGGATGGATGCAAAAGGAGATGTAGACCAAGGAAAAGATGGATGGATTGTGTAAGAATTCTGAATATTTGAGAAACTACTGTGAATATACACTGACGGACTCATAAACTGCATCAAAGTAATAGACGACTTTGAAATAAATATTTTAACCAAGTATGCAAACTTTCTATACAGATTTAAATTGAAACCTCTAGATTGGTTCGTGAACTTTAAAACAGCATAGGGTCATATCCTTAAGTTTAAATTTGTGTACTGGAAAGGACCTTAGGACTTTTTTGAAGAAAAAACAGAAATTTAAGGAAAATTGGTTTAATTAAAAAATTGGTTTTAACAATAGACACAAACTTTATGCAAGAGTTTATTTTATTTATATTTTATTAAGGTGTATTACCTCCACATGCCACATGGTTATTAAAAGATCTTGCGGAATATTGTCCCATTCTTCTGATAGTGCTGTTCTTAGTGCTGCCACTGTCTTGGGCAAAGGGTTTCTCGCATATACAGCTTTTTTTAAATTGTCCCAAACATGCTCAATGGGATTAAGAACCGGGATGCGTGCTGGCCAACCTCTTCGCAATATTGTCGAACTGGTGCAGCAGCGTGCGGCCGGGCATTATCCTGCATTAAAGTAAAATTTTCGCCTATGAATCCCATATAAGGCACCACGTGATCTTCTAAAATCTCTGTTATGTAGCGATGTGCAGTCAAACCCCCTCTATTACCGTTTTGACGGACCATGTCTATGAACACAAGTTCTGTTCGTCCGTTCATCGATATGCCACCCCAGACCATACACGAACCGCCTCCAAAAGAAACACGCTCCTCAATGCAACTTTGAGCATATCGCTCCCCACGTCGACGATAGACTCTTCTGCAACCATCTGCACCATATAAACATGTCCTACACTCGTCCGTGAACAATACGGAGGCCCATTGCTCTTCTGTCCAATTCAGGTGATCACGCGCAAATCTTATGCGAGCTTGTCTGTGAGCTACAGACAACTTTGGACCATTTGCTGGTCTAAAAAGGGTGATATCCGCTTCCTTTAACCTTCTTCTTATTGTTCGTGCACTCATGTTCACTCCACGCACTTCATTAAGCTCTGTTTTTATGTTAATTGACGTGAGGAAACGATTTCGCAGGGAAGTTGTAACAATAAATCGGTCATCACGACCGGTGGTTGCTCGAGTACTGCCTGTACCACGTCTCCTTCTGTAAGAAGCTGTCTCCACAAACCTTCTGTATATTCTAGAAACCGTAGACTGGTTGAAATTTAAATTTCTACCAATCGTTCGTTGATCCAAGCCCTCCCGCACCAATACTACAATTTGAGTCGCTTGTTCGGACAAAGAATCCAAATTATGGTTCAAAACCTCTCGATGAGTTAAAAAACTAACCCAACAATTCTTCTGGTAACAATAATTCAATTGACAAAAGAATAAAAAAATCAATGAGAATCAATTTAAAACTTTGCTATAAATAACACGCAAATCTGATACTACGAGTAAATTTTCTTTTCCCGGCTATATTCATTTGTTTTACTACAGTTCTATTTTTAAATTTTCCTTTTTTTTTGAGATTAAGAGCCAGTCTCTCCATATTTATATAACTTTATCTAAAAAGTTTGCATACTTATTAAAAAAAATCATTTCAACGTAATCCTGAACTTTGATGCAGTTTATGAGTCCGTCAGTTTAGTTACGAGGTTTCAAGGAAACTTGAGACAGTTATCACATTCATCATGTCGCATTGTAAAAAAATACTCTTACAATTTTTTTACAAACGTACCAAAAGAAGTATATCTTCAAAATATTTACGCTGTATTATAGAGCGTAAAGAGCTTAGTTGTTATCTTCGTCGAAGTTGAAATTTTTTTTTATTGTTGTAGGACAGCCGACAGGCTGACAGCCCGTTTAGAATTTAGCAGTACCGTCGCCTATGGGTTAATAGCTGTAGATGAATTGAAGTATGCTGGGCTAAAAAATTTCTAGCCGCTCTAATAACCTTTGGCGCTTTCCTCTAATGTTTTACACGGATGCGATTGTGGCGCCATCTTAATTTAATGATATGACGGACACTTTTCAAACACAGAGATGATTCTCCTTACTAGCAATATATTCCATATCTAGACGTGCTCTATTGAATTAAAAAAATATAACCATATGTATATAACTAGGTGTGTGTCTGAATGTGTGTGTGTTTGTGTGTGTGCATGGTCTGTGAACGTGTGTGTGATTAGTTGTCAGTCCGTTGTACTAATATATACGTAACCTACTAAACAAGACCTTTCAATTTTTTTTAAAAGGGCTTCTGTCATCTGCAATTTTTGCCCCCATTCACTTCTGTAAGCCACATAAATTGCAGGAGTGTCGGCTCCATTGGTACGGCCACGCTTTACGGCAACCGGGTGATTACGTGGGAAACAAATGTCTGGCCATGCCGCCTCCGCCGAGCCCCGGTAGGAGGGGTGGACCCAAAAAGTGCTGGATTGACGTCGTAAAGGGTAATATGCGTGCCAATGGGTTCACTACCAGGGATACTGAAGACCGTGCGAAGTGGAGTAGAAAGAGTCGGAAAGTGGACACCGGGCACCGAAACGGTAGTTTAGGTTGCTACCGGGACACTACGCTTAGATGATGATGATGATGATGATTCTGTAAGTCACATAACTTCGAGGTCTCAGATTCGATTCACAGTAGAGTAGGTATTGCAAATGTAAACATCAGGAATATTTTTCTTTCAGAAAATGAACTATACCCTAGAAGAGTCTCCACTGCTCAGCACAGACATAACGAGGGAGAAAATGGAGAGGTGGCAAGAAGCACAGAGAAAGGGGGAGAAGATAGACATAGACGTGTACGGGAAGCCGACGGAGAAGATGCTGAAGGAACTTGAAAATGTCAGGAACTTGAGCAAGGAGATGCAGGACAACCTTCAGGTAACCTCTCGGATGAACACCGTCGTCATTGCTCTGAGCGAGCAAAGCGGCATTATATTTACGCGGGAGTGGCAGAGACAGATAATAACAGGTCAATGGCCGAAATTCTTCCTGCTCGGCGTCCGGAGTATACTTACTATTGTTCCACTGCGATAACCCCCGTGGCGTAGGGGTATGCTAGCGTAGGTCACGGGTTGGATACCCGGCTCATGTTTGGGTGTTTATGTATGAATGAATGAAAACTCTTTATTGCATACAGATACTTAAAACTAACTTAAAATAGATATACAAAAATATAAGCTGTATGACAATGGGCGACCTTATCGCTTAAAGCATGCAGTATGTTCCTTTATTAACAAAAGTATATATGTACTATATCAGTTGTCTATTACCCATAACACAAGTGTTATTCGACTCACTTTCGGAATAAATGGCGATGTGTAAATTGTCTTAAAATCGATGGCAAAAGAAAACATTTTTTTTAATGCTGTAGGACAGCAGACAGGCTGACAGCCCGCTTAGAATTTAGCAGTTACTGTCGCCTATGGGAGTTTGCAACGCCAGTGACATCGAGAACACGCTGCTGACCCAGACGGGCTGGCGGCCCTACCACGTAGCTAGGGTGGGTTGTTTTATCGGCTTTTACGACATGCCGCCACCGCTGGGTCCCGGCAGGAGGGGTAGACCCAAAAAGCGCTGGCTTGACGTCGTAAAGGTTGATATGCGTGCCAATGGACTGACCACCAGAGATGCCGAAGATCGAGCGAAGTGGAGAAGAAAAAGTCGGAAAGCAGGGATTCAACGCTAAGATGATAATGATGATGATGGTGGTGGTATCCAGACAGGCTTGGAGCCCTATCACCTAGGGGTCAGTATTTTTAATCCGCCCCGGAGAAAATTCCTGTCACAAATGTAACAGAATATTCGAAATTCCATGAACCCCCTTTTATTCGAAGGTTAAGATGACTAAGCCACCATGGAAGGTCCAACCCAGAGTTTTTAAAAGAACATTTATTTCAGGAATTAGAAAACTCTGTAAGAATAGCAGAAGTAGAAAGCCAGGCCATGAATCCAACAGCACCGATACTGGACTTCTCAGAAGACCATGAATTCGTGTCTGCTAACCAATTGGACAACTACTACGCAGAAGAAGATAAGGTGGACGCGAAAGAAGAAGAGAAGAGAAGATTGACCAAGGGTATTGCTGCTAGAACTGAGATTCAGCAGTTTTTTCAGGACCAGTGTGTGTTTGTGACGGGGGGTACTGGGTTTTTGGGTAAAGGTGAGTGCGCATGGTGTTCTTGGCTTCTATATCCAGCAGACCCGGCAAACGTTTTTTGCCGTTGTCTGTTGACCGACTTGTTAATTTAAACTGTTCTCGAATCCACTTGAATACAGACATTTCATCAAAATCGGTCCATCTGTTTAGGAGGCACGGCTGTAGCCAGGGGGGGGGCATTGTGGGGCAATGTCCTACCTTGAAATCCACAATGCCCTACCTTAAAAATATCATAAACTAAGATAAAATATTATAATTAAATTGTGTTCATATTTTGAGATAAAAAAAATTATAGTGATAGTTATCTAAACTTGTCCGTTCTTCGCATTTTTAATAACATGGCGAATTGTAGAATTCAGCTGTTTTAAATATTTTTTATTATTATGTTAATTACTATAATAAGTTTGCAGAAACAATATTATGATCTAAATGGTATTTTTGGTCGTATCTATTTACTCGTATCACCACACCTAACAATTAATTATTACCTCACTCTCACTCAGACGTGGATCTCTACATCAAAATCTGGAAGTTCAACCATCTTGTTCGCTTGTTCTTCATCATTGAGTATTTAATAGTTCTTAGATCCATGCTTATGATCTGTCACAAAAATACATATATACGTGGTGATTGATTTAGAAGCCCGTGCTTCGAGGGCAGATCAATTACGATAAATTTTTTACTTCTGTCCTACCTTTAACCAATGCTCCCCTACCTCAAATTCGACTCTAGCTTCAGCCCTGTTAAAAGGAGTCACATACGCACAAGATAAAGATTTAATTTGTATTATATGAAAATCCTATTTTAAAATAAAACCTCACGGCTTGATTGGCAAAATAAAAGATGCTCACAGGTGACCCCCATGACATGATTAAATAGTAATTGGTGACCCCCACGACGAGGTGGACACCGATGAACCTCACTGCTTGTTTGGAAATCGGTGATCACAAGTGATACTACGGCTTGATTAAAAAAGCGTTGTTCACCGGTAGGATACAAGATTTTTAAAAATATCGATATAAAGTTATCGATATATAATATACAGGGTGACTTTGACAAACCCGTCAAAATTCACACTGAAGAATATTTAGTAAAAGTTATGAGAAACATGTATTTTAGTTTTGTATCACATAGTATAAAAATGTTGAGTAATCAGCATCACAAAGTCATTCAAAGAACTCGCAATTTACATAATACGGTGCTAGTGTCAATGACCTCTCCATCTGACCTAGTAAAAGGCCGAGGACGGCGGCATTGAACCGGGCGAGCGAATACGCACTACTCATTTACGCGGGTGTGACAGACAGGTAATACAGGTTAACGTACGCTGTTTGCACCATATGATTATTCTGTACGATTGAATTAATGATCCTATATGAAATATTTTATGGTGAAAATTTGACATACAATTTTTTTTGCAAAAATGGGTTCCTTAAATGATGTTTAGTGCGTAAAAAAAATTTGGACGGGTTTGTCAAAGTCACCCTGTATATATCAAACTAGGTCGATATTGATATATCGATATATCGGTCTAGTAAACCGATATATCGATAGTTTATCAATATGTCTTCTTTTTTAATAGTGTATAGAAATCCAATGTAATTTTAGTTATATTAAACATTTAGCGATTATGTTTAAGAATGCAAAATGTTTAAAAATGTCGATATATGTCGAACTAAATCGATGTTGATTCGTTAGTTCAGTAGACCGATATTTTATCAATAATTCTTCTTTTTTAAAATCCAGTGTAATTCTAGTTATATCAAACGTTTAGCGATTATGTATAAGGATGCAAAATTTAAAATAAATCTATGTATCCATCGATATATGCGTATCATCGATATCGATATTTCTAGGCGTCGATATATCAATATTTATCGGTAGTCCGATATATCTTTGCAAGCCTACTCACTAGTGATACCCATGATGAAAATATTAAGCCTCGCTCATTTTCTTGTCAAACTTCGGTAAGAGCCAGGCTGGCTCAGGATACGAAACCTTTATAAGACACTAGCGGCAAACGCTATTCTATCTAATAATTTAAAAAAAATCCATATTTTAATTACGTTTACCTCTATTTCAACCCCTTAAGTTTCGTTTAAAATTGTTTCAGCGGTTTTTTTATTACCGTAGGACAGCAGCTAGGCTGACGGCCCGCTTAGAATTTAGCAGTTCGCCTGTGGGTGTTTGCAACGCTAGTGGCATCGCGAACACCCCGCTGTCCCATAAGGGTACAGGAACTTGGGTCACTAATGCCGGAACACAACACGAGGTCATTATGGCGGTATATTCATACACCAAGGGTGGTTGCCATCCAGACGGGCTTGGGGCTTAGGCGTGGAAATGTAACAGACAGTTTCACATTTATAAGTATTTATATTATCCGGGGTCGGCCTGTCGTAAAAGGCGACAAAACAACACACCCTAGCTACATGGTAGGATGGCGACTACTTTTGGTCATAAGTATGCCGCCATAATAACCTTGTATTGTATTAGTGACCCAAGTTCCTGTACCCTTATGGGACAGCAGCGTGTTCGCGATGCCACTGGCGTTGTAAACACCTATAGGCGACGGCAACTGCTAATTTCTAAGCGGGCCGTCAGCCTGTCTGCTGTTCTACAGCAATAAATAAAATAAAAAAGTATGGATTAAACAGAAATATTTATAATTTTTTTTGTTGACGTCACATGATTTTATGTGTATTTTTTAATCATCAAATATTTTCAGTTACTTTCAGCTTCAAGAAAAACTAAAAATTGTTTTAGCATGTTTTGTTTTCGCTTTAAAACGTGTTTTTCGCATATTTTTGTGCTTTTGCTTGTGTGACAGTTTTGTGTTTCGAAATTTTAAACGTAAGTATGTTTGTATGTTTTTTATTTGCTTATTTTTCTTAGCATGTGCATTTCTGGTGATTTGTTATTGATTGAAAAAGATTGCATATATTTTGTAATAAGTTGTTTTAACGCGATGATTTGGTTGGATATGTCTATGCAGCTTCCAAACTTGGCTCGTTTTCAAAATTGCAGGTTTTGATTGGTTTGATGTTTTCTTATTTCTGTAGCTTATATATTTGGTATACCAGGCTTCGAAATAATATATGTATAAAATTACAAAAAAGTATTAGTTTAAACAGCGCTTCTAGCGGTGACAATACCAACTAAATTCAATTGAAATATTTAAATTAAATATTTTAATATTAGAAACAATTATCTCTTATAAAATTTTAAAGATTGATTATAATTTTCTAGTGTTTATGTTTGTTAGTATAGTGAATTCTAAATTTTAGTTTCTTAAATGTTATGTAGTTAAAAAAAATTACATTTGCACACGATCGACAATGCAATTTTTGACTTTAGGTTATTTTACGTGTATCCAATATTAAATATTTTCTTGCATTGTTTATTATTTTTTTTTTCAGACGGCAGAATCAGTTTGAAGGCAAGTCGTGTCGTTGAAAAAGTGATTCTTTAATATATTATATTACTTTAAATGTTAAATGCAATTGTTTAAATATTATTTAATAAATATATACATTGGTGTTTGTTTGTTTTGTTTTATTATATAAAATTAAATTCTTGGAAATATTTATTTGATTTTATTGCGCGTTTTTTTCAAGCCATCAGTTAATATATATATATATATATATATATATATATATATATATATATATATATATATATATATATATATATATATATACTGACGGACTCATAAACTGCATCAAAGTTCAGGATTACTTTGAAATGATTTTTTTAATAAGTATGCAAACTTTCTATACAGATTTAAATTGAAACCTCTAGATTGGTTCGTGAACTGGAAAGGACCTTAAGACTTTTTTGAAGAAAAAACAGAAATTTAAGGAAAATTGGTTTCATTAAAAAATTGGTTTTAACAATAGACACAAACTTTATGCAAGGGTTTATTTATGTTTTAATAAGGTGTATTACCTCCACGTGCTCTTATTACGGATTCTAATCGGTTCCGCATAGATTTTATTAGGGTTATATTGTAGCATTGGTGTGGGAGGGCTTGGATCAACGAACAATTGGTAGAAATTTAAACCAGTCTACGATTTCCAGAATATACAGAAGGTTTGTGGAGACAGGTTCTTACAGAAGGAGACGTGGTACAGGCAGGACTCGAGCAACCACCGGTCGTGATGACCGGTGGTGGTATTGTTATAACTTCCCTGCGTAATCGTTTCCTCACGTCAGTTAACATCAAAACAGGGCTTAATGAAGTGCGTGGAGTGAACGTGAGTGCACGAACAATAAGAAGAAGGTTAAAGGAAGCGGATATCACCCCTTTTAGACCAGCAAATGGTCCAAAGTTGTCTGTAGCTCACAGACAAGCTCGCTTAAGATTTGCGCGTGATCACCTGAATTGGACAGAAGAACAATGGGCCTCCGTATTGTTCACGGACGAGTGTAGGACATGTTTATATGGTGCAGATGGTCACAGAAGAGTCTATCGTCGACGTGGGGAGCGATATGCTCAAAGTTGCATTGAGGAGCGTGTTCCTTTTGGAGGCGGTTCGTGTATGGTCTGGGGTGGCATATCGATGAACGGGCGAACAGAACTTGTGTTCATAGACATGGTCCGTCAAAACGGTAATAGAGGGGGTTTGACTGCACATCGCTACATAACAGAGATCTTAGAAGATCAAGTGGTGCCTTACATGTGATTCATAGGCGAAAATTTTACTTTAATGCAGGATAATGCCCGGCCGCACGCTGCTGCACAAGTTCGACAATATTGCGAAGAGGTTGGGATACGTACAGTGAATTGGCCAGCAAGCATCCCGGATCTTAATTCCATTGAGCATGTTTGGGACAATTTAAAAAGAGCTGTATATGCGAGAAACCCTTTGCCCAAGACAGTGGCAGCACTAAGAACAGCACTTTCAGAAGAATGGGACAATATTCCGCAAGATCTTTTAATAACCCTAATAAAATCTATGCGGAACCGATTAGAATCCGTAATAAGGGCACGTGGAGGTAATACACCTTATTAAAACATAAATAAAATAAACTCTTGCATAAAGTTTGTGTCTATTGTTAAAACCAATTTTTTAATTAAACCAATTTTCCTTAAATTTCTGTTTTTTCTTCAAAAAAGTCCTAAGGACCTTTTTTTTTATTGTTTGAGTTCAGCAGACAGGCAAACGGCCCACCCTGGCAGGTGGTCACCGTCGCCTATGGACGTTTGCAGCACCAGAGGCACCACCAACGCGCTGTCGGTCTCGAAGAAATTTTATAACGCCTTTTTTGAAAAACCTTTTCAGTACACAAACTTAAACTTAAGGATATGACCCTACGCTGTTTTAAAGTTCACGAACCAATCTAGAGGTTTCAATTTAAATCTGTATAGAAAGTTTGCATACTTGGTTAAAATATTTATTTCAAAGTCGTCTATTACTTTGATGCAGTTTATGAGATGTATGTAAACAAATCGTAAAAAGGGTTTTTTGGATGTCGATTTTACAATAATCAACGTGATATAAAAATTATCATAGCAACTTTTAATTATTTATTAGAAATATCTCCTATATTCTAATTTTTTATATTACTATTCCTTACTTTTAGAAAAAAAAAATATTTTTACAATTATGAATGATAAATATTAATGCATTTAAAATTTACATATTTACAACATTAATTGTAATAACTAACTTACATTATAAAGAACCTAAAAAGACAATGTTTCCAAATCTCTTACTGGTTATATATGCTGGTAATTATAAGTGTACTGTTCAACGTACTATTGTCGATTGGAAGGAGTGTTTTATTATTACGGTCGGATTATACCCGCCATGTTGTTTTTATTCTAGCTTTGTTTGTGAAACATTGGTTTGTTTGTCCACATTTAATTTTTTGGTAAAGTGCATAGAGTATAGGTATTACATATGACATTCTAACTCACAATCTTTAATTTTTAAATTACCACAGTCTTTTATATAGAGCTTTCCAGTCCCGCCGGCAGGTGTCTCTCCTGCGATTTATGGCCAATCACCAAAATCTATACAAATAAATAAAATTTGAGGGTCTGTTTGTAATATTAAAATAACCACTTTTTACTAAGTGCATTCGGACTTATACACGGCACATACACCAAAACAACGTTTTTTACAATTTTTGTCTGTCTGTCTGTTTGTTCCGGCTAATCTCTGAAATGGCTGCACCGATTTTGACGGGACTTTCACTGGCAGATAGCTGATGTAACAAGGAGTAACTTAGGCTATTTTTATTTTAGAAAAAAAAAAATAGTTTTTGTTAAAAATGATAAGTTTCGGAAATTTAGAAATCCAATTTAAGGTGACCTCAGATTTATGTCATCAATCATATGAAATAGGGTTTAGCTTAGGATGGACTTTGTAGATTGGAACGTACGTATTCCGGAGGCGCATGGCGTAACAGTTGCGTTCGATACTACTGACTGTTTACATTTATATGTATTTTAGGGTTTATAGGGTTTGTAATCCAAAATAAACCATAAGATATATTAAAAACATTCTGCCCAAAGTCACTATTCCACGCACACGGAGTCGCGGGCACAGCTAGTTTTAAGCTAAAAATATTTATAACGGAAGCAGAAAAAACTCTGGCGTTTAATCTATTACATAAAAAATGTTAATAAATAGAAAACTAATCATTTAAAACATAAAATAATTTTAACATTAACTGTTATTATTTCTATAAATTGTATATATTAACAGAGTAACCTTGGTAATTTTAATATAAATTTAATAACACTGTTAATATTAAATTCAAATCTTTGTGAACAGATGGCGCTGTTTCAGTCACGATCACAAAGCTAAACAAAAAACTACAAGTAAATAAAACTAGCTCAAATAGCAGTTATTACTGACTTATCTAACTAGCCGGTCCCGTCCGCTTCACTGGTCCAATAACAGAAAATAATACCTAAATCAAAAAAATCTAGTAGATTTGCCATGATGCGCGCACAGACAGACCTCTGTCATTTTATTTATACCAGCTGGATGACCGAGCTTTGCTCGGTATTTTTTTTATAAATTGTGTTTTTTGGAAATTAACAATTGATTTTCTTAGTCTAACCTCAAAGCAAACACTCATTGACTTCGTGTTACTTTACAACGCCATCTGCTGGAATAGTTTTAGTGTTGTTGTGTCGTTAAATCAATTTAAAAAAAATATTATTATTATTCGCCGATAGATGTCAGGAAGAGTCACCTTTTTGTTATTTTTCTTCCATTAAAAAAAGCGAATAAAATGACATTTTCTAGAAATGATTCCTAGCTAGATCGATTTATCGCCCCCGAAACCACCCGTATACTAAATTTCATGAAAATTGTTGGAGCCGATTCCGAGATTCCAATTATATAAGTATATATATACAAGAATTGCTCGTTTAAAGATATAGGATAAATTGGAGGATGAGGATATATATATTTTTATTGATGAGGAGTTAATAGTAAGTAGTTACCAGCACCACAAGCAGACTGCTGTACCATAGGGGTACAAGAACCTGGTTCACTAATGCAGGAACACAACACAAGGTTATGGCGGCACACTTATATACCAGGGTTGCCATCCAGACGGGCTTGGGACCACGTAGCTAGGGTTATTTGTCGCCTTTTACGACAGGCCGGCTGCAGGGGTTAGTATTCTTGCTCCGCCTCTGCACGGAGAATTAGAAACTAGCATAAAGAATATGCTGACGATTCCGCTGTTATTCATTACTTAGTAAGCAACAGTAAAATGGCGACACCGTGAGTTCACGCCCGTGACGGCTCACCGATCTCTTACAAGAGGGTTCTTTTAATGTGGAAGTGTAGACAGGCCGTTGCATATGGATGTTTGCTAACAGTTCCGTATAGGGGAATTGGAACCCGGGTCACTTGTGCGGGAACACAAGGTTATTATGGCGGCATTCAGCCTTATTTGCCATCAAGACGCGCTTAGAGCTCTTAGACACATGAGCAGGGCTTCATCAGGAAGATGGTGATCATGATCACCATCATGCATCATAGATCCAAAAGCCTATTAAAAATAAAAATAGGCCTTTGCCTATACCTCTATAGGTCGAATCACACGCCATCTATGCCATGGTCAGTTTAAATTGTAAGAAAGTTGACATTTAAGACGCTACCGGGAATTAATGTTATTGCATATCCAGATCTTATATATAAAATTCTCGTGTCACAGTGTTCGTTTCCGTACTCCTCCGAAACGCCTTGACCGATTTTCATGAAATTTTGTGAGCATATTGAGTAGGTCTGAGAATCGGCCAACATCTATTTTTCATACCCCTTAGTGACAAGGTCACTATTCCACGCGGACGGAGTCGCGGGCACAGCTAGTTTTTTTATAAGTTTTGCAGTTATTATATGGCATTAATCAAAATTAAAAAAAAAATACATTTAACAATTTTCAAAGATATTTCTGTACAATTTGTAAAAATAATAATAGTATACAAAAAAAATTATTATTTAGAAATATTAATGATAAAATTTAATTCAAATTAATAAAAAGTGGAAAAAGTTATGATTCCGGCCAGGATCGAACTGGCGGCCTTCTGCGTGTAAAGCAGATGTGATAACCACTACACCACGGAACCAGCTGTCTAACTAGTCAAAATTACAATACTTGAAGTGTTCTTATTCACTAATGTCACTAGATTGTAAATATTTTTTTATTTGTAACAAACGTGTTTAACTAATTTAAAATAACCATAAATTTAATCATGAACATCGTTATCATATCTGTCGGTAGTATTTTTTAACACACTTGTTTCATCTATAGGTTTGTTTGCAACCGACTTCTGTGAATTCGATTTTCATCCAATTTAAACGGTCAGAGATCATTTAAACGTTATAGACTTATCAAGGACCGATGACAATATAATAATTCAATAAGATTATCTTATTATCCTTATTAAATTCGCCAGGTTTAAACGTATTATCACGCCTGATTAAATACTTTTCAATTTTCAAAACTAACGAATATTTCAAAAGTATATTTTAAATATTATTGATAGGATATTATGGAAAATAAACGTTTTCACTACGGCCGGGGTTGGCCTGTCATAAAAGGCGACATAACAACCCTAGCTACGTGGTAGGGCTGCCCGGTCAGCATGACAACTACTCTTGATCTATAAGTATGCCGCTATAATAACCTTCTGTTGTATCCAGCATAAGTGACCCAGGTTCCTCTACCCCTATGGGACTGTAGCGTGTTCGCAATGCCGCTAGCGTTGTAAACATCCATAGGCAACGATAACTGCTAACGATAACTTGCTTTTAATACAACAAACAATAAAAAAAAGTCATACTCATGGGGGTCACCGGTGACCACCACTACAGGCCACCGCGGACTCGCGATATTGACAAATTTTACACACAAGAGTACACGACGCGCGGTCATCGGTGGGCCCCAAGGCCCAAACGAAACAACTCCAAAAGTCGTTGCCCATAGACTAGACTACTTATTAGACACTACTAGGCGCTACACCGCTTGCCTCACTTCTCCGGGGCAAGAAAACACATGTTGCCTAAAACTTTAATAACTTTATATTAAACTAGCTGACCCGGCAAACGTTGTTCTGCCATATAAATAATAAAATATCAAAAAATTTAAAAAAAAATTTTGGGGGTGGGTCACCCCTAACATTTAGGGGGATGAAAAATAGATGTTGGCCGATTCTCATAGATACCGGATAAGCACAAAAAATTTCATCAAAATCGGTCAAGCCGTTTCGGAGGAGTATGGCAACGAAAACTGTGACACGAGAATTTTATATATTAAGATTAAGATATCGCAATAATTTTTTTTAGATAAAGGTCAAGTGTCTAAGTAATAAAACTTAGACAATTTAAGTGAAATATACCTAGTAGTTTTGCAGTGATGCGTGCACAACTGGAAACCTCTATCATTTTATTTGTTATCATAATGACATAAACGTACAGTGCCATCTAGTCCACGAAGCTACAATTAGCTATTATAAATATTAGATGATACTTCGTAACTATTTTATTAGTAAATATATATGTAAGCACTCGGGCTTATGTCACCTTTTTTTATTGCTGTAGGACAGCAGACAGGCTGACGGCCTACTTAGAATTTAGTAATTACCGTCGCCTGCAATGCCAGTGGCATCATGAACACGCTGCTGTCCCATAATGGTACATGAACTTGGATCACTTATGCTGGAACACACACCAATGGTGGTTGTCCTCCAGACGGGCTGGCCCTACCACGTAGCTAGGGTTTTGTCGCCTTTTACGACGTTCCGACCGCGGCCGCAGAGGTCAGTATTCTTTTTCCGCCCCTGCACGGATAACCTGAGAACAAGTTGGTCGTATTTAAGTTTATTAATACTTGAAAACCCGTTTGACTTGTATGTAAGTATCGGCGGTCGCCATTCTTGGCGCCAAACATACTTAGGCCTACTCGTTTTATTTTAAAATCTATAATAATATTATAAATGTAAAAGTAGAGTTACTTTTACGTTTTCACGCCTAAACAACAAATAATTTTGATGAATTTCTCTATATATCTACCAACCTACCTACTAATCTACCAATCTATTTAGATTTATTATAAGAATTATTGTTTACTTTTTAGTTTGATTAATCTAATATATAAAATTCTCGTGTCACAGTTTTCGTTGCCATACTCCTCCGAAACGGCTTGACCAATTCTCATGAAATTTTGTGAGCATATTGAGTAGGTCTGAGAATCGGCCAACATCTATTTTTCATCCCCCTAAATGATAAGGGGTAGTCCACCCCTAAATTTTTTTTTAATTTTTTGACATTTTATTATTTATATGGCAGAACAAAGTTTGCCGGGTCAGCTAATTAATTATAAAAACGTGTTTTTCAGTTATTTTAAACTATAATTTATATGTTATCAATTCCTAATCGGTAAATGTTTTCATTAATTTAACGCCATCTTCCGGCAGTTTTATTAATTAAACGCCGTCTTCCAACAGAAATAAAATAAAGCGCCGATCTTAATGATCCTGATAAGGACTATGGGACAAATTTTTGGATTTTTGGATTCTTCAAAGTGGGTAAAAATCGAGTCCGAAAATTCCGTTATATAAATACATAGAGGTCAAGTAAATATAAGCGTTGTAAAAAAAAACATTAGTAAAGTCAAAAACATATAATATACATAATACAATTTTAAATGATAGTCTTAATTTTTAAAGTAAAAGTGTCCATCAAAATGCATTAAATTAACATAAAATAGCGCCTTCGCAGCTTAAAGTTAGAAACTTTAACTTCTGTCCCATATGAGATGATTCTCATCATCATCTTTTATACGTACAAGAGCCGAGAAAGACTACTGACCACTGGGGCCGGGGTCTGCCTGTCGTAAAAGGTGACAACACAACCCTTTTTTTTTTTTTTTACGGGGTGGGGAAATCCTCATGGACTACCTCCGCCTGGGGAAAGGCGGAGGGGCATGCCGGACTCCTACCGGCTAAAACCACCACCCCGGTGTCTCCTCACACGTGCGCGCGGGGCCGCGGGAATCCAGATTCTTCCGCAGCCCCACACTAGTGCTGGCCTGGTCTGTCCGGGCCTCGTCTCCTGCACGGGGTAGTGAGGTGTTTAACTACCCCGTGCATCGCCTCAGAGGCGCGCGCCGACATCCGCACGCGCCTCCGCCTCGGGTCCATTGAATAGGGGGCGGGGACTTCCCCAAGTCCCTCGCCCCTGGACCCATTCATGGGGGCCGGAAAAGGGCGTTATCCGCCCTTCCCCTGCGCCCGGTGCGCCTTCTGCGGCCGGGGAAGGGAGTCGAGATCTCCCTCTCCCGTTCCGCAGTTTCCTTCTGCGACATCACGTCCTCGCAGAAGGACACCACTGCGTCCCACGACTCTGCGCTACCGACCATCCTCCGCACTACGGCCGGCAGCGACAGATCTCCTCCTACTTCATTTGTGAGGACACGGCGCTGCTCCTCCCAAGCTACACACTCGGCGAGTGTGTGTTGCGCCGTGTCCTCCCCGCCGTGGACGCAGTGGTGGCACCGAGCGTCCGGCTCCTTGTTTATGCGGCACAGGTACTTGCCGAAGCAGCCGTGCCCCGACAGCACCTGCGTCACCCTAAACGACAGGGAGCCGTGCCTTCTCCCGAGCCAGTCGTCGAGTACTGGCCGGATCGCCTCGACGGTAGCGAGGCCGGCGGTAGGGCGCAGAAGCCTTTGCCGCCATTCCGCCACCAAGACCTGTGACAACACAACCCACCCTAGCTACGTGGTAGGGCCCAAGCCCATCTGGATGGTGACCACCTTTGGAGTTAATTATGCCGCCATAATAACTTTGTGTTGTGTTCCGGCACTATACCTTTATGGGACAGCAGCGTGTTCGCGATGCCACTGGCGTTCCAGACACCCATAGGCGATGGTAACTACTAATTCTAAGTGGCCCGTCAGCCCGTCTGCTGTTGTCCATTTCTTAATTATTTAAGTAATTCTAATATATAATAACTAATGAAAGAAGTTTTAGTCGGGTTTAATTCTCACCCAGAACAAAAAAAGCTAAACATTTCATTCCCGTATACTAAAACTCTTTGTTTTAAAAAAGAATGATGAATTAATAAAATAAAAAGAATACATACCGACAAATAACTTAAAATAGTTATGTAATATTTGATACTAGATGGCAGCACTATAATTTTACATCGCCCAATAGTTTCCAATACAGCAACGCTTCGCACAATCGACCACTCTCAAAAATGATGCGTGCAATCGAATACCAACTCAATGACAGGAAATTAACAAGTGTTTTTCTTTAAATTGGTATTGATCGAAATTTTATTTATACATTATCGTTAGTAATATTGTTTATTGTTGAATAAAATTTTAAAGCTTCCGTTTCGTCGTAGTTTTTTGGAAATAATCAAAGTTAATTCAAACTGTGTTAAAAAAATTTATATAATTATGGATGGTGCCCTCTGCTGGTGCATTTGAAAACTAATTCACGTTCCAATTAACCATAAGCATAATTCGGCATCGTGCGCCACTGAGTCGCATTATGCACTTTAATTGGAAAACTACCATATTATCTATCAACACTAATCAACATCATATAATATTACCCGCTCGCGCTAAGTTTGCCGGTCCGTGGAATGCGCGTCCCCTCCCCCAATCGCCTACCGCGCCCCTAAATCGCCCTCTCAGTATCGTTGGCAACGTCATTCGCATGCACGCGTTATTATTCATAAAAATTATTTGCTTTTGACATTTCTTAGTTTTTCACTTTGTTTAAACTATGGGTAAAAGCAAAATTTTAAGAAGTGATGTACGAAATATGGTTTTAAAGGTTATAACTTATTTCGAAAATGAGAAGAAAAACCGTTCATAGATAATACCTGTCGATCAAGCTATGAAACGCACGGCAATGGCGACTGGTATATCAGAACGCACGTTACGAAACATTAAACAAGAGGTTAAAAAAATAGCGTCAGCATCGTCAGAAGCTGGTGTAGAGTACAGAAGCTATTAAACTTTCGACACCACGTAAAAAAAAGAAAGGAAACCAACATTAGAAATTGATGATTTTATGATTTGCGTTAATAATAAACAGCTTTATACCTACGGTTAAAAAAGAAATACCTACACTGCAAAAAATTCTAGCCGCTGCAAAGGCGGAATTAAATTTTCCTGGGCAAAAAAACCACCTTGTGGAAAATATTAAAGTGCAAGCTGGGCTATAAGTTTAAAAAATGTAAAAAGGCTCGCGATTTTTTGATACAGAAACCAGAATTTTTTTTAAATAAAAAATATTTTAAATATAGTTCTTTTTTTGCTGACGCTACCCTTTGAGTGACGTCATATGGCCAACGGCAAACTTAGCGCGAACGGGTAGTATGTTAACGTTATTATGTCGCATTGTAAAAATTTTCTTCTCATAATTATTTCAAACGTCTTAATAGAGGTATGACTTCAAAAATACTGAGTTGATGGAATCATATTGTTTTTTTGATGTGAAACATCTATAGTCGCACTTAAAACCGATTTCTGGCGTGGCGACGTATGACGCATAACGCTATATGATGGTAATTATTGGAAATTATATACATTCAAGTTTCAACTTTATTCCTTAGTTCATAAGGTTTATTTTCGCTTTGCGGACGTTTTCAACTTATCATGTAAATAAATATTGAATTTTGATGATTTGATTGTATGGTCTATGGCCCTCAAAATAAAGCACAATATTTACTTGGTGTTTTTTATTATTTGTTAGAAATTGAAATGAAACGATATTTTTAACTTAGCGATCGCGAAGATAACGTGATTGGTTAATTTTTTAAACGTAATCTAATATATAAAATTCTCGTGTCACAGTTTTCGTTGCCATACTCCTCCGAAACGGCTTGACCGATTTTGATGAAATTTTTTGTGCTTATCCGGTATCTATGAGAAACGGCCAACGTCTATTTTTCATCCCCCTAAATGTTAGGGGTGACCCACCCCCAAAATTTTTTTTTTAATTTTTGACATTTTTTTATTTATATGGCAGAACAACGTTTGCCGGGTCAGCTAGTATAATATATTGTTTGGTAATTGATATTTCGGCGGGTCAGTGCATAATTTTCTATTGTTTTTATCATTATCACATATTTAGTTCCTATCACAATCTGTTCTTTTCTGCATAATGTTTCACATCTGCCAGGCGTCCTGTGACGGCTCATTTAGTTTTTATTGTTCCAGTTTTAATTGAGAAACTGTTACGTTCATGCGGCGACGTAGATACGATATTTGTTCTGATTCGAAACAAGAAGGGAAAGGACGCTACAACTCGTCTCCACGAGTTGCTGGATGACTTCGTGAGTATAACATTTCTCCTTGCAGGGGCTGAGTAGGAATACCGTCACCTGCAGTCGAGGCAGGCAATCAATCCTAGCTACGTGGTAGGGCCCCAAGCTCGTTTAAATGCCAACACCCCTGTGTAAAGTATACCGCTATAATAAGCTTGTGTTGTGTTCCGGCATTAGTGACCCAGGTTCCTGTACTCCTATGGGACAGCAGCGTGTTCGCGGTGCCCATAGCGTCGCAAACATCCATAGGCGACGGTAACTGCTCACTTCTAGCTAGACGGGGGACAATCTCCACCATATATTAGATGTAGAGGTACGGTTTTCACAAAAAACCGTGCGACCTGTTCTCCGATCCCTCGACGTCAAGAAGTCCACCGGGCCAGACGGTATCCCCGCTATTGTGCTGTAGATGTGCTCGGCTGACCTGTCTCCAGTCCTTTCCCGACTTTTTACCTTATCCTACCGCAAAGGTTGTGTCCCGGCATCTTTGTGACCCATGTTCACCCTATTCTCCAAAAGGGTGACCGGATACTAAACCTAGCTAGCTATTAAGTAAGCCTGTTTGAAGATTAGATGGCATCCACTTGCTTTTAAAATACGCCGTCATAATGACCTTGTCCGGCATTGTAAAACATTGGCATCTGTAAAAGCCTATAAGCGACCACCTACTATCGAGCGGGCCGATTGCCTGTCCATCTTTAATCCGTTGATATCCCCACTTCCATTTCTTACCACGATTTACCTGTTTCCCCCCATCTCTTTTACAAGTAGAGAACCTTTTTATATGGCAGAGAAGTTAGAAGTGTTCAGCTGTACGCCTTAAATTATCCGTTGAAATAGCGCTAGTATGCAATGTTATGAATGTAGATTGTAAACTAATTGATGTATTGAGTTTAAAATTCTCTACCCAACTCTAATAACTCTTGGGGAATTCCTCTAAAATTTCTATATCCAAAATTTACACGTTTGTTATACGTTTCATACAAAAATCTTATTCAAATACCATTTATTATACAGAAAATTACAATGGCTATGCATATGCTATCAATTAATATTTATTTATATACAATATCCTCTTTCAGCTATTCCACAGAGCACATGCCGAAAATCCAAAAGGAATACACAAGGTGGTTCCCATCGTGGGAGACATGGAGTTACCTGGACTGGGTATCTCTGATAAGGACCGGAAGACATTGACTAGTAAGGTAATACAATAGAAGTCGTCAATACTCATACTAATCTTGGCCTTGCTATCTATACATCTATACAAATAAATAAAATTGGAGGGTCTGTTTGTAATATTAAAATAACAGCTTTTTACTAAGTACATTAGGACCTTTGATTATATTTAATCAAAAATTAGGACGTATACACGGTACATATACCAAAACAACATTTTTTACCATTTTTGTCTGTCTGTCTATCTGTTTGTTCCGGCTAATCTCTGAAATGGCTGCACCGATTTTGGCGGAACTTTCACTAGCAGATAGCTGATGTATCAAGGAGTAACTTAGGCTATTTTTATTTTAGAAAAAAAAATTAGTTTTTGTTAAAAATGATAAGTTTCGGAAATTTTATATACCAATTTAAGTTGACCTCAGATTTATATCATCGATCATATAAAATAGGGTTCAGCTTAGGCTGGACCTTGTAGGTTGAATTTCCAATTTATATTGATCTCATATATCCAAAAAATGCTGCCTAAAGTCACTATTCCACGCGGACGGAGTCGCGGGCACAGATAGTCGACAATAAACTGAATTGGGAAAGTTATATAGAATACTATCTTTGCCCGCGACTCCGCCCGCGTGGAATAGTGACTAGGCAGAATTTTTTGGGTATATCTTATGGTTTATTTTAGATTACAAACCCTATAAACCCTAAAATATAAATAAATTATATATGAAAACAGTCAGTATTATCGAATGCAACTGTTACGCCATGCGCCTCCGGAAAACGTACGTTCGAATCGAACCTACAAAGTCCAGCCTAAGCTAAATCCTATTTCATATGATTGATGACATAAATCTGAGGCCAACTTAAATTGGAATATAAAATTTCCGAAACTTATCATTGTTAACAAAAACAACTTTTTTTTCTAAAATGAAAATAACCTAAGTTACTCCTCGATACATCAGCCATCTGCCAGTGAAAGTCCCGTCAAAATCGCTGCAGCCATTTCAGAGATTAGCCGGAACAAACAGACAGACAGACAAAAATTTTAAAAATGTTGTTTTGGTAGTGTTTCGTTACGGTAGTCAAATTACTTCACTCTAATTGGTATGGCCATGTTTTGTGGCAACCGAATACTTACGAGGGGAACAAATGTTTAGCCATGTCTGAAAGGGCCCCCCGGTAGGAGAAGCAAACCCAAAAAGTGGTAGCGTGATGTCAAAAAGGGTGATATGCGTGCCAATGGACTGGCTACCAGGAATGCCGCAGAACGTCCGAAGGAAATCCCAGACATCAAAAGAGATGAATCATACTACTTCACTCCGTAAGAGGGTATTCAAAACCTGGCCTCACTAACAATCTCATTTTTCAGGTGACGATTATCATCAATGCCGCGGCCACGGTGAAGTTCGATGAGAAACTCTCCATCGCCACGGCAATCAATGTTAAGGGCACTAAAGAAGTCATCAAACTGGCCAAGGAGTGCAGGAACCTTAAGGCACTGACTCACGTGTCCACGGCATTCTCAAATACCCAAGTCAAATACATAGAAGAGAAGTAATTAAATTAAATAAATACCCATGTATACTACACGTAAGAAGTTATACTTCTTAGGCGTAAAAGAACAATAATAGCTAAAAATTTCAATAAAAATAAGGATGATAAATTAATAAAATAAAAAAAATTAATAAAATTAACGTATATTTATGAATGGGTGGAAGATCACCCATGCGATGGACCGACCAGATCAAATCGACTGTGGGCGGGCCTTTGCATGAGTGCACCAGAATTTAATTATACATGACATACAAATTTTAAAAATAAAAGATACATATCACAGCAGTTCATGTACAACAAGTAATTTGACTTAGAGAAAATCATATTGGCCCCTGAACTAGTGAATACTGTATCTCAGTGGGCCAGTATTTTTAACATAAGTAATAATTAAATAATATATAGTAGTTAAATGAGATATAGTAGTAAAAATAAATAATAATTTAAAATAAAATATTAATGAAAGAAAAATATATATGATACATATATTAACTGAAACAATGATTGTATGTGAATATAATGTATGTAAGTTATATATAAGTAAAATGTAATTTTATATTTAAATAATTGCTTTGATAATCTCTTCTGACTCTTGATAATTCAGCTCATACAAATAATCACTCAAAACTTTCTTACACCTTTAATAAGAATGTCTCTGAATCGCGAGAAATGGCGTAAAATCATGCAGCGAACAATATCTGCCTCTAATAATACAACCAGTTGATCACGACCGCTCTGTAAAGAGTGAAACGACTAAGAAGATATTTATGAATATTTGAATAATTGCTCTGAATATAGTTGTAGGCGCTGGTTCAGGTAACTTTTGAACTCTGTAGTCATACGAAAACCCCCTATTGATAGAGGACGGGAATTTGAAAGGACTCACCGAACTCGAGGGTCTTCTTTCCGTACTGCCGCTGTCCACCTTTATCTTCTTATTATTAGCGTGGCACACAATAAAATTACCGTAATAATACGGATCCCAAATAACTTGAAACTGTTTTAATTAAAGGAAAAGGCGCGCGTGCACAGACACAATCGATCCTTTTCGGTTTTTCACACACACTGAATAGACGTCACGGCTGCACGCCATCTCTTGGTGAGAAATGGGTATTAGGGTAGTATCATAGGATATACAGGTGTGAGGAAGATGGCGCATAAGGCGTTCCCGCATGACTTAAACAATAGTTATGGGTTTTCAATATGAGAGACAGTTGTCAGCTAACTTCATTAAGCTGCTTTTTGACTATCGGTGTGCGCACGCAGCGTAAAAATTTTACTCATAATTTTTTCCAAATGCGCTAAAAAAAGTATAATTAAAAACAAAACTAACAATAAAGGAAAGGCATACCAACAACATACGTCGTTCTGCTAGGTTCGGCCTTTTAGATAGAACGGACAGTATATTATTGACTGGTCGGGATGCAGATTTTCTCACTGTTATTCCTCCACACTTCTTCGCTTTTGCATGCCTTTATTATCACGTTTTATGATCCCATGGGAACAAAGGGTGACCCCCTCAAAGTGTCAACTGAACCCTATCATGTCTATTTATCCGTGCAGAGGCGGAGAAATAATACTAACCTCTGTGGCCGGAGTCTCGGCCTGTCGTAAAAGGTGACAAAACAACCCACCCTACGTGGTAGGGCCTCAAGCCCGTCTGGATGGCGACCCCCTTTGGTTTAAGACCCATGTATGGCATGTATGTATTAAAATTCTAAGCGGGCCGTCAGCCTGTCTTCTTTTCTACAGCATTAAAAAAAAAATCTAGACTTGACATACTTATACAGGGTATTGATAATTCGACGTATTCCCGTTAAGGGGTAATAGGGGTGATTATTTGCGATAATTTTTACCCCCATATGCATTATGCAAAAGTAAACCATTTTTGAGTTATGTTTTTTTAGCTTTTTTTCAAAATCAGTCAAAAACGCAATATCAAAATAATATTTAAAAAAATATCAATTTAAATCTCATTTTTTCTTCTGTTTTATCAAAACAGATTAAACATTGGTTATCTAACAATATTAAAACAACAATTATCGGTCCAAATTTAAAAATGCGAGACGAAAAACGATATTATTTCAATATTTTTTTGAAATTTTTTCACTAAAATGCCTTAAAAAATAACGTCATGTAACTTGGCTTGCGGATTATTTTAAAAATATAAGGAACCGTTTTCTTATAGCGCTCCAACGATGCATAACAACTAGGAACTTATTTCAAATAAACTGAAAAAATAGATCACAAAGGAAGCAGGCGGAAATTCGTATTTCTTTAAAATTTCCATACAATTAAATAAAAACAATACCCAATGTAAATAAAACAAAAAAATACAAATTTAAAATAAAATTTAGAACCAGTAACAGTTTAGTAGTAATAATTAAAAATAAGTAACAATTAAGACATTTTGTAATTTCTTCTTCTTCTCAGTCGAATACTCTTGACAGAGCAGTTGAGGTCACGCAAGACGCCCGGCAACGCTTCACCACCGCGCGCCATTTGTCCCTAGCTGAAGCCTGTCTTGCGCAGTCGTTTAGGGAAGTGTGTGTCATCGACTTAATTTGGTCCGTCCATCGCAAAGGCGAACGCCCTCGCGATCTACTGCCATTTACCCGGCCCTGCACAACCAGTCGCTCCACGGAGTCCCCCCCGCGTCGCGTCACATGTCCAAAGAACTGGAGTATTCGGGATTGCACCACCGATGACAGTCTCTCGCCGATGTTAAGCTCCTTCAAGATGGAGACATTGGTGCGGTGCTGTGTCCAGGAGACATTAAGCAGTCTCCTCCAACACCACATTTCCAAGGCGTCAATACGCTGCCGCTCCCTTTCCTTCACCGTCCATATGTAATTTAGCCTAAGCTTTTTTTGTTTTTAGGGCATTTTAATTTTTAATGGAAAAAAATCTCACAAAATAATTAAAACAATATCGTTTTCCATTTCGCATTTTCAAACTTGGACCGATAATTGTTGTTTTAATATTGGTAAATAACTAGTGGTTAATTGTTTTTATAAATCAGAAGAAAAAATGAGACTCAAATTGATACTTTACTTTAAATAAATTTTTGATGTTGCATTTTTGACTTATTTTGAAAAAAAGGTAAAAAAACATGATAACCCAAAAGTGGTTATATAAGTGGTTATAATGCATATAGGGGGTTAAAATTATCACAAATAGTCACCCCTATCACCTGCTAACGGCAATACTTCGAAAAAACCCTGTATACTAAAAGATACTTGCTCTTGTGGATTTGTTAAGTCTTTCCTGTCTAAACGATTGATAGAGAAACTAAATTTTTAGGTTCTACGAGCCACCGATGTCTGTAGAAGCGCTAGAAGCTGTGTCAGGTTTAGACGAGGAAATGATTGAAGGCATTCTACCTACGTAAGTATACTTCTTGACTTTGATATATTTGGATTTATAAATTCTGCAACTTCTCTTTCTTTCTTATTTATAGTCAGACCGATACTCTTCTTCCTGCCCTTATCCCAAGCTACGTTGGGGGGGGGGGGGGGGGGCACAACATGTTCTGTCCTTCCACTCTCCTCTATTAGCCGTCATCTGAACATTCACACCTTTTTTAACCATATCATCTTTTACACAATCCGTCCATCCTTTTTTTGGTCTACCTCTTCTCTTGTATCCACCACTCTCATTTATTCCTCTCTTCGCATTATATGGCCATGCCAGAGGCTAACTTATTCAGCTTCTCGGTCACTGGCGCCACTTTCAAACTTCCCCTAATATACTAATTTTATCCATTTTTGTAACTCCGCTCATCCATCTCAACATTCGCGTCTCTGCTGAATGCGATATTCTTTCATCTTTACTAGTGTCTGAGCGAAACTGGTTTTCCGGCCGAAACCGAATATTCGGCCGTGGGTTCAATTTCGGCCGAAACCGAAACTCACGTGGTCAAGTATAAAATTCCTTAAAATACAGAAATTTGGTGCATTTTACCCATTATTATTTAAAATTAGGACATGAAATGGAAACACAGTATATTAATTTTGTTGTAATCATTTATTTAATATATTATAAAAAAAATATTAATAATATTTTTATTATTTTTTCAAATTAAGTTCTCATAGCAAAATGTTTATCAGTTATCAATAATCAAATCACTAATTGTTACTGTTTCATTAAATACTAAGTATTGGTATTTTGAAATCTTATTAATTAATACTTTGGTTTGTATTTGTACTTAGAAGAATCATCAATCTCTTTTAGGTATATCTCTTAAATAAAAATAATAATTACTAAAATTATAATTACACTCTCAGTTCCAGTCTGAACAAAGATAATCTAATCGCACATTTAGAATTAACAAAGATATCTAGATAACAATTAGTAGGACAGTCATACTTACATTTATTTTATTTAGTGTAGTAAATGTAAGTAACTCACTACTAAACTACATTAAACATTTAAATTGAAAACAGTTATAAAATCAAATAAAAAAAACTTCTAAATATCTTATATTTAGGGTTACTTCTTTGGTTTTTCGTATTATTAATATTCATAATCAATAAGTTTTATATTGTACGCCAAGAAAAGCAGTTTGTCTACGTTTCCGCCACGTAAATTATTGCGACGATCCGAGTACATTTGATAGAAATCAGTGTCGGTTTCAGCAAAACTTTCGGCCAATTTTGACCGAAACCGAAACTGCCGCCGAAACTTGATTTTTGGCCGAACTCAGCCGAAACCGAAACCGAACTTTCGGTCGGATAGGTACTAATCTTTGTGCCCCAGCACTCTGATCCATACAATGTAACAAGTCTTATAACGGGCTTATTAATTTTACCTTTAAATCTAAACGGCACTTGTGGATCGCAAATTGTTCCTGAGACCTATCGCGTTTCATCCATCCTGCATTCCCTGTTTTTCACATCTCGGCCTATCTCGCCGTCATCTGGATTAATGATCCGAGGTACAAGATTAGTTAGGCCGATACATAAAATATTAATTATTGCAAACTTATTTCATCTTTGACTCTAAACGGAATTCGACAGTTGCAAATTGTTTATAATAATTTCACCCATTCATCGTGTTTTAATATTTTTCAGAATTCGGTGAGAGATGAAATGGCTGGTCTATGCCGTATCTCTTGAATGTATCCCTGTAATCCCTGTATGACGTTGACACTCGACGGTGACTCTCATGTTTTGACAGTGACAATTTGACAACTGGCGGCCCACTTATAATTTAGCAGTTACCCTCACCTATAGGTGTTTGCCAGTGGCATCGCGAACACGCTGCTGTCCGATAAGGGTACAGGAACTTGGGTCACTAATGTCGGAACACAACACAAAGTTACTATGGCGGCATACTTAAGTCCAAAGGTGGTCGCCGACCGACCCCGGCCGCAGAGGTCTGTATTCATTTTCCGCCCATGCACGGATAACATATATAGATTTTTTTTTGTGTACAGAATTTTAGGCAAACGTCCCAATACATACTGCTTTACAAAAGCGATCGCGGAAGAGGCTGTCAGGAAATATGGGGAAGGGATGCCCATTTGTATAGTTAGGCCATCTATAGGTAAGTCACAAAAGTAATCATTAAAATGGTGACCTGGTGACCTTTCCAAGTAAACTTTAAGTGATTCATTAATTATAATATTAGGATGATGAATTGTAATAGGTACTTGATGGTGAAGAAATGAATCTGGTGGTATTAATTGTCTTTATTGTAAGATCGATCTATCAATTTTGTTTCTACTCAGAATGGTACACGCTCTTACTTGCGTGGTCTGTTGTTTAAATTTTGACAGTAATAATGTCTTCAGCTACAAAATTTATCATCACACCAATTGAGGGTAGTCGACAAATTGCTGGAGGAAATAGTTTTCTCTGCTTTTATATCAACAAGGTCAATTATTGACCTTGTTGATATATCAGTAAATATAAATAATTATCAATGAAACAAAATATTATGACGAGCAATCGGCGGTCTTATCGCTAAAACGATGTCTTCCAGATAACCACGGCTTTTATCAAATAAAATTACAAATTATATATGAATACTTTCAGTATTCAATGAATAGTTTAAATTTAGTATACAATTTAATTCACAGTGGTATCCACATATGAAGAACCTGTAAGGGGATGGACAGACAGCCTTTACGGACCCACGGGACTCGTCATTGGCACAGGCACTGGAGTAAGTACCGATATCTTTTGCGTTCGTATTTTTTAACTGACGAAAAAAACGGAGGATGTTCTAAGTCGACGCGTATACAGGATGTCCCGTAATGAATGGATAACCTTGAAATGCCAAATAGTACAGCTAACCAGCACTCCAAAAAAAAAAATGTAAAAAAAAATTCCAATTGGTGATCATAAAATTTTTTTTAAAAGTACCTTTTTACAGTCTTTACTTTACATAAATTTACACCACGGTCTTAAATTAATGAAATTTGTTGCGTTTTTGGTGTTAAATCATTCCTCACAAACCATACTATTGGAACTAAAATAAATAGTATGTGTACCTATTGTAGTCTTTACAAAAAAATTATTACAACTAATTACTTAGCAAAAGTCCTTGTTCATTTCAAGTCAAAACCACTTGGACCCTTACAGTATATTTGATGATAAATTTCCAGGTCCTCAGAACCATGTACATGGACGAGAACAAAACTGCGGACATGGTGCCCGTCGATCTCACTGTAAACGTCATTTTAGCTTCTGCGTGGTTCACTGCAAAGAACTTCAAAGACAAGTAAGGGCATTTTAATTCTTTCTTCAATAATGAAATAGACAAATAAAGGTTACTTAATGTTAGTTAGACTATTGCTGAAACTCAAAATCATTTTCTTTTTTCTTGTAAATATGTTGTGACCTAGAAATGATTTTGGCCAAGATATGTATTTTTATATAAATTAAAATAACCACTGCTGCACTAGTTTTGCGACGGAGAAAAACCGGAAAAAACTTCTCACCGATAGGGCTAATTCTTATAGATATTAATGAATTAATGTTTCAATTAATGTAATTTAACAATGTAAACAAATAAATAAAATTGGAGGGTCTGTTTGTAATATTAAAATAAACGCCTTTTACTAAATGTATTCGGATGTATACACGGTACTTAAACCAAAACAACATTTTTTACAATTTTTGTCTGTCTGTCTGTCTATATGTTCCGGCTAATCTCTGAAACGGCTGGTCCGATTTTGACGGGACTTTCACTGGCAGATAGCTGATGTAACAAGGAGTAACTTAGGCTACTTTTATTATTGAAAAAAAAATGGTTTTAGTTAAAAATGATCAGTTTCAGATTTTTAGAAATACAATTTAAGTTGACCTCAGATTTATATGATCAATCATATAAAATAGGGTTCAGCTTAAGCTGGACTTTGTAGGTTCGAACGCAGTTTGTATATTTCATTTATTTATATTTTAGGGTTTATAGGGTTTGTAATCCAAAATAAACCATAGATAGATAGATAGAAAACTCTTTATTGTACTAAGAAAAAAGAAAAACACGTATTAAAAAAAACTATACAAAAGTAGATAGCACAAAGGGCGGTCTTATCGCTGGAGAGCGATCTCTTCCAGACAACCCAGACGTTGATCATGCTTTGATATGAAAACATTGGGAGGCACATTAAATTTAATCAAATATATATATATATATATATATATATATATATATATATATATATATATATATATATATATATATATATATACATATATATGTTCTCACATTAGACCATAAGATATATCCAAAAAATGCTGTCCAAAGTCACTATTCCTAGCGGACGGAGTCGCGGGCACAGCTAGTTATAAGATAAATTACAAACTTTAACTCAGAATTCATAGAAAAAAATTAAATCATAAACAAGAAATTATCCACAATTACTTTTAGATTACTTCAAAAACGCAAAATACTGAACCTGATATTTTTAATGCAAAAAGCCACAAGAAATAGCCAGAGCTAAACTTAGTTTTAAAAGAGGCAATTGATATCCGAACATCAAATCACCAAATGAAATCCGACCTTTGTCTGAATGTCTATGAACATACGTCGTATGCCATCTTATTTCTAAGGCATTTTGTTCGTGGTAGGGCCCCAAGCCCGTCTGGATGGCGACCACCTTTGCTCTTAAGTATGCCGCAATAATAACTTTGTGTTGTGTTCCGGCATTAGTGATCCAAGTTCCTGTACCCTCATGGGACAGCAGCGTGTTCGCGATGTCACTGGCGTTGCATAAACTCATAGGTGACGGTAACTGCTAAATTCTAAACGGGCCGTCAGCCTGTCTGCTGTCCTGCAGCAATAAAAAAGTCATTTTAAAAAATTAACAAATAAATTACTTCTATTAATCAACGGGCTGCTCCTTAAAACACCTATATTTTTTGAAGTCGTTATAATAATGTAGATAATACGGATGGATACCACAAATAAAGAGTCTTGAAGTTTGCACTGTAATGGGATAATGTTACTTTGATTTGTTTACCTAGCATAAAAGCGTGGTGTCTAAACTCCAATTTGGAATATCTTACATTACATTTACGTTACGTTTTAGCTTGATCAGACCCTTATAATAGTTTTCTCTTTTTCAGCCAAACCTCTCATATTCCGATCTACAATTTTGTCTCTGGTTCCCAAAACCCGCTAAAATGGGGGCAGTTTATCGAAATTAACAGAAAATACGGTATCAATAAACCTACTACAAAAGCTGTTTGGTAAGTTCAACATATTACTATTAAATTAATCCCAAATAGCTAAATGGTAACATTAGAAACCATTCTAGAGGAGACGGGTTTGATTCCCACAGTAATATGCATCGTTTAGTCACTTTTACCGGCGGCAAAGGAAAACATTGTGAATATCGAAATCATCGGTCGGCCAGTCGTAAAAGGCGAAAAAAAAAACCCAAGCTGCGTGACAGGGCCCGAAGCTCATCTGGATGGCAACCGCCCTTGGTCTGTATGTCCGGTATTAGTGATCCAGGTTCCTGTACCCCTATGGAACAGTAGCGTGTTCGCGGTGCTCTTAACGTCGCAAACATTCATAGGCAACGGTAAACTGCTTACTATTAAGTGGGCGCCCGGCCTGTCTGCTGTTCTTAAGCTATAGAACAAAAGAAGACGAGTACACTGTTGAGCACATGGTGGGTTGGTATACCTTTCACTTTGAACTATTGAATTTGGTTTTCATAAGTGACACTCTTTAAGGTGACAGTTAAGTATACAATAGTGCCGTTTACACTAAAGGTAAATAAAAATAAGATCTGTCATATTGTATGGATCAGAATGCTGGGCCACAAAGAGGAAAGATGAAAAGTTATTGCATGCAGCAGAGATGCGAATGTTGAGATGGATGATTGGAGTTACGAAAATGGATAAAATTAGAAATGATTATATTAGGGGAAGTTTGAAAGTAGCTGATAGTGATTGAGAAGCTGAAAAGTAATAGATTACCATGGTATGGCCATATAATGCGAAGAGAGAAGCGTCATGTAACAAGGAGGATGCTAGAAATGAGAGTGGAACAAGAGGAGAGGTAGACCAAAAAAAGATGGATGGTTAAAAAGGTGTGAATGTTCAGATGACGGCTTATGCGAGTGGATGGAGAGAACAAGTTGTGCTGACCCCACATGCAATGTATACTTTTTTACAACCCCAGAGATAATTCAAGGACTATCAACAAATAAATTTCTTAGCTATTAAACAACGTCTGGATGGGAAAGGATATTGCAACACTAAAGATTATACTGACGACCGCACAAACTTGCCTTGTTTTCCAATTACAGCACTAGAGCGCAATATGCGACATAATGCTCAACGTTGATGTTTCAACTACAGCAACGTTTCGTACAATCGAGCACTCTCAAAAGTGATGCGTGCAATCGAATATCAACTCAGTGACAGAAAATCAACAAGTGTTTTTTCAAGTTGGCATTGATTGAAATTTTATTTATATATTATTAAATTTAAAGCTTTCGTTTCATCGTAGTTATTTTGGAAATAATCAAAGTTTATTTAAACTGAAATAAATATAATTATGGATGGTGCCCTCTGCTGGTGCATTTGAAAACTAATTCACGTTCCAATTAACCATAAGCATAATTCGGCATTGTGCGCCACTGAGTCGCATTATGTTCTGTAATTGGAAAACAAGGTTGGAATTTTTTTTTTAAATAAAAGCTGTACAGAAGATAAAGGCAAATATAAAATAAGATAGAAAAAATATTTGCTGGGAAGTTTGTTTCGCCGTTTCTTCTCTAGCCAGCGTTCTGTATTGGAAACGGTAGTAGATCTGAAAGAAAGATGCGTTATGATTTTGGTATTTACATCACCTTTTGACTCTCCAACCTTGGGTCAGATTCTTTCTCTTGTACCTTTTTGAAAAGAACATGAATCGATATATTGCCAGCATGATGTTGCAATTATGCATCAAACATCAGTAATAGCTGTGTCACTATCTGTAAAAGTGGTGTTTTTTAATATTTATTTTCAGGTACTACGGTTTGAATCCGACGAGCAATTATTATCTGTTTCTGTTCTACAATTTCTTCTTACATTATCTGCCAGCGTTGCTGATAGACATATATTATGCTTTGAGTGGAAAAAAGAGATCGTAAGTCCTATTTTTTCAGAACTCCTTTATCGCATTCTTTTTCCTAAGCACTACCTGTATCCAAAGTTACATAGATATATCCAGGTTATTAATTCAAATCATCTTTAACCAAAACAACTTCATCTCCGTCTGAGCTACTGATACAAATAAATATGTGATTTTAAGTAATATTCTATATATATTTTGATAATGTTTTTAATTTATTTCTCTTTAATTTGGTTGACTTGCTTGCACTAAGCTAAGCGGAAGAGGCTTTCAAGTAGAGCTTTCCTTGATTATGGTATCTGCATCTATATCGTTATTATCTTATACTAACGGATCATAATTATCATCTTCAAGTTCCGCTTCAGTATTTGTTATTCACTTTGCATGGTCTTCGGCATCTCTGGTAGTGAATCCATTAGCATGCTCCATTTACAACGTTTAGCCAGCACTTTTTGATTCTAACCCGGTGGAGGATGGCTAAACATTTGTTCTCCAAATGTTTATACTGGATCTTTACACAAAAAGGAAGTGTCATGGATGGCTACCGATGCTATGACAATTCTACCCTATTAGACAGCAAAGTCTGGAGTCAAAGCATAAAATACTTTCATCCAACTCTTCATTCTTTTTAATAACTACCCCCATGGTAATAAGGCTTTTGTCCTAAATTTGGGGTGTTTATTTATACAATTTATTAGCTGAACTGAACTTAATTACGATCACCCCTATTTCACCCCTGTCAAGTTACATTTTCGCAACAAAAAGTAGCCTATCTCCGTCTCCAAGGTCCGAGCTATTTCAATACTGAAATTCAACAAAATTGATTCCGCAGTTTATACCTTCTCATTTACAATTATGGAGTTATAAAAGAAATGTATATAATGCAATATATTAGTTGCGTACTCATTACACAAGCGACCACACGTTGCGTATAGATGGCGCTGTATAATATATTTTGAATTTGCAGGATGCTAAAATTATATGGTAAAGTTATGAGGGTGGCGAACATTCTGTTTTACTTCTCTACTCAAGATTGGAAATTTGATGATTCCAACGTGCGAAATATGTGGATGAACTTAGACCGTAACGACAAGGTGGTCTTCCCTTTCAGCATTGGAGACATGTCTTGGGAGTACATGCTAGAAACTTTCTTAGTTGGTGAGTTTAGAAAGATATTTGAAACGAGCGTTGCCAACGTGCTAGCAGATGAAAGAAGGCTAGCCTAATTTTGGTGCATTTGGAAAAAATTATGAGAATAAAATTTTTATACATACATACATATAATCACGCCTCTTTCCCGTAGGGGTAGGCAGAGACCACTTCTTTCCACTTGCTACGATCCTTACATACTTGTTTCGCTTCGTCCATTTTCATTATTCCCTTCATACATGCCCTTCGATTTAGGGTACTCTTGACCTGGCCTTTTTTCAAGACGTCCCTGATTTGGGTTATGAGTAAATTTTTGAAATCCTGAAATTGAATAAAATTTTTACGATGTGAATGCTCGTCGACAGTCTAAAAGCACCATGATGAAGTTAGCTGATGAAAGTTGGCGTGAATACTCGCAGCTATATTCACAGATAGTGTCTCAAATGATATATGAATCTTTATAATTGATATGGCATGGCGACCACACTTGGTCTTAACTATGCCGTCATAATGACCTTGTGTTGTATTCCGGCATTAGTGACCCAGGTTCCTGTACCCTTATGGGACAGTAACGTGTTTGCGATGTCCATGTACATAGCTATTGTATATGTCCGGAGTTTTGTGGTTTGTTTTTAAAATTTTAATATTTTCTTTTTCAGGATTACGTGTCTACCTTCTTAAAGATGACTTATCAACACTTCCCGAAGCTAGAAGAAAATGGAATAGGTAATTTATATTTAATAATAATTTAGGTAATATTACGAACTAATTATTTGGTTACTATATACGAAAAAAAATTTTTTTACCTTTTTTTACAAATGTTACTGGATCAGAGGAATGTTTGGTACTAATAATATGAAATAATTGCTCAAAAAGCTAATATTTTTTGAAAATAATACATAAATAAATATTAAATTACAAAAAAGAACGCTACTATGCATTCGATATATAAACTCTTTTGTTTATGGTTAAAGTCTATTGTAGATATGAGAAGAAGTTAATATTATTTTTAATATTTGTGTATAATACTATTTGGCTACAGTATTACTGGATGGATCTCCGATCTTCTGAAGTTATATTTCTTTTGGCGCATTTGGAAAAAATTATAAGATTAAATTTTTTACGGTATCGCATGATAAAGTTACACAATAACTGACACTCAAATTTCCGTGAAAACTCTTTACTATATTCGCAGTAGTTTCTCTTGACGACCTCGGTGGCGTAATGGATAACGCACTTCGGTACGCTTGCGGAGGTCACGGGTTCGATTCCCGTCTCGCGGCTGGGTGTTTATGTATAATATGTATTTATTTACAAAAAAAGGTATATAAGTAGTATATCAGTTGTCTAGGGCCCATAACACAAGTGCTACTTAGTTTGGGACTAGATGACTCTGTGTGAATTGTCACAAAATATTATTATTATTATTATTAAATATTCATAAATGAGGAAAAAAATTATACAGAAATATATGTGTTTAAATGATTTTAAATTAAATATGGTGGAGATGGGACATTGCAAAAAAATTGTGGCACAAAATTACTTTTATCTTAAAAAACTTTATTTAATATCTATATGCATTTTATTTTGTGAGAGTGATATTGAAAGAAGAGTGAATGCAGGAAACATGGTGAATGGAGCTTTGCACTCCTTTATTAACAGTCGGAATGTGTCTAACAAGGCTCGTCTGGCAGTGCATGAGGGGGTGTTGGTTCCGACACTCATGTACGGAAGTGAAAGTTGGGTATGGCAGAAGAAACATGAAAGCAGAATAAATGCAGTTGAGATGAGAGCGTTAAGAAGTATGATAGGAGTCAAACTGAGTGACAGGATAAGAAATAGTGAGATATGGAAACGTTGTGATCTGAAAGAAGATGTAGTGACAAAAATTGAGAAAGGTATGCTGAGAGGGTTTGGCCATGTCGAGAGAATGAATGAAGAACGATTGACGAAAAAAGTGTATAAGGCGAGTGTGAATGGAAGTGTTGGAAGGGGTAGACCTAGGCGGACGTTTCGAGACCAGATCAGGGACGTCTTGAAAAAAGGCCAGGTCAAGAGTACCCTAAACCGAAGGGCATATATGAAGGGAATAATGAAAGTGGACGAAGCGAAACAAGTATGTAAGGATCGTAGTAAGTGGAAAGAAGTGGTCTCTATCTACCCCTACGGGAAAGAGGCGTGATTATATGTATGTATGTATTTTTGAAATGACAAGACTGAGTCAATATTATAAGAATTCACATTTCTGTCTATTAAAAAGTTTTCATCAGTAAAGTTCATATAATGGTCACACACACACACACACACACACACACACACACACACACACACACACACACACACACACACACACACACACACACACACACGTATTTCCGACACGAAGCCGAACTTGCTAATATTATATTTTTGTTCCAGGTTGTTCGTTATCCACCAGATCTTAAAATTCGCCACGTTTTTACTGGTCGCAAGTATTCTTTTTTATGCGTTACGACCAATAATTTCTTTAGTTTTTTATTAATACTTATAAAGCGTTGGGCGTGTCTTTTCGGTTAGAAATATTTTCCTAGTTGCATGAGGCACAGCGGTAGTAGCTTTACCGCGCTAACCTTCCTTCAATTTACTGTCACCAGAGAGCGTTAGGATTTAAAAACTATGCCTCGGTTGCATATTTTTGCAAAAGGCGGCCCTGACACTACGATTGACCACTTGCAATGCGATGAGAGGACAGCGGGATTTTTTTAGGCTAGGAGCAAGTCTCGCTGAATCGCTTGTACTCAGGAAGATTCCTCAAAAAGAGGTACCTCGAAATAGGTAGTTGTAAAGATGATAAATTGATTCCTTTTGCTAGTTCAAAGCAATGGAAGTTCACAACTATAATACTCTTGAGAGCATAGCCTTAGGAGGTCAAAGTACAACAACTTACCACAATATTCAACCGGGATGTAGCGTCTGAAAGAATAACGTATATATATATATATATATATATATATATATATATATATATATATATATATATATATATATATATATATATATATATATATATATATATATTATAGTGACAATATTTAAATATTTTTCGCTTTCTTAGCCTACAATTCGTGTCCCTGACATTTGAAATAAGTGAGACTAGGAACTGGCTCTCGATTTCAACCATGTTTTTTACAAATATAATTTTAATTATTTATAGAAAATTAATCTAATTTATTCGTTTTATAATGTCTTTAGGATTAATAAAAAATGCTGACTGGTTTTATATAATCGTAATATCTACTTTTATTGCGACATTGGCAAAATAAATGCCTAAGTCGTTGAAGGCAAGAATAATAAAAATCCGTCTATTGTAATCGAAAACTTTATTAACTAAGTAAGATTAAATTGAATGAGATTCAGATAACATTAATATGAATATGAGATTATTTTGAGATTATTTATCTATACTTATTATTATAAATATGAAATTAACTTTGTTTGTCTGTCTTTGTTATGTTGTACGCCTAAACCGCTGAACCAATATTGATGAAATCTGTATAGAGATAGATTGGACCTCGGAGAAGAACATAGGCTACTTCATGTCGCGAAAATGAATCATAAAAGGTATTTATTATGAGTGAATAAACAAAGCGCGTTGAAACGGTATCAATAAATACTATTTCCAATAACGGATGACAATTCGGTTCACCACAAAATTGTTAACAATAAACAATAATTGAAACGCCTAACAGTTGATCTATTTTGAAGTAAGAGACATCATGAACGAATAATTATTATAGAATTTGGTTTGACATACAAAAAAGGATTGTGCCGTAAAAAGTAGTTATGTATTAAATTAAATAGACTATCTTGTACTGGAACGTCAAGATGGATTGTCTGTAAGGTGCTTTACGAAATTAAATATGATTTACATCTGGTTGTGAATTCAAAATAAAATAAACTTTTAGCGACAAAAAGAATCAAAACAATAATAAATACCGGATTAGTTTATTTTTAATATAAAATCTTAAATGTTTATATTTAACTACTAAATATTGTATATTAATAGGCCATTTTGAATTCGTAATAAATTATCATAATCTTTTTTTTTCTTAAAGTTCGACGATCTCATGCAAATTGGGTAAACTGGTATTTTTGATTAAATTCCATTTTGGTATGACAAATATAGTTTTAGTAAGGTTTTAAGTTGATACAGAAATAAAATATATTTTATACTTACACGTTTTTTATTTATATGGCGAACTTTTAAAGATCTTCATATTATTAGCATATTAATACTTCGGAGGGTGATAAGGGAGAATTATATAGGATAGAAGTTGAAAAATGTCCAGCTGTAAGCTATAGTCCAAAAACCTAGCTACGTGGCAGGGCCTCAATCCTGTCTGGATGGCGACCACCTTTGGTCTTAAGTATGCCGCCATAATAAGCTTGTGTTGTGTTACGGCATTAGTGACCAAAGTTCCTGTACTCTTAGGGAACAGCAGCGTGTTCGCGATGCCACTGGCGTTGCAACACCCATAGGCGACGGTTACTGCTAAATTATAAGCGGGCCGTCATCCTGTCCTACAGCAATAAATAAATCTACCAAGTATGTCGCCATAATAACCTTGTACTGTGTATCGTTATTAGTGACCCAGATTCCGGTTCCCCAATGCGTACGGTAGCGTGTTATATGTGCCCTTGGCATCGCAAACATCAACATCTATCTATAGGCGACGATAACAGCGTATTGTTAAGTAGACCGTCAGCCTGTCTGCTGTTCTTCAGCAATAAAAAAATGCTAAGTCATAATATTTAGCAAAATAGGCTTTTGTGTTGCAAATGTTATACCAACGAGTTGTCCACCTTTTATAACTTTGAGGTATTTGGTGACACGGGGTCACCACTTTAGGGATGAGTGTTTTAAATGAAACAGCAGCAATTGGTTGCCGAATACTGAATAATTTATTTTAAACTAGCTGTGCCCGCGACTCCGTCCGCGTGGAATAGTGATTTTGGGCAGCATTTTTTGTATAAATCTTATGATTTATTTTGGATTACAAACCCTATAAACCTTAAAATATAAATAAATAAATGAAATATGCAAACAGTCAGTGTTATCGAATGCAACTACACCATGCGCCTCCGGAATACGTGCGTTCGAACTTACATAGTCCAGCCTAAGCTGAACCCTATTTCATATGACTGATGATATAAATCTGAGGTCAATCTAAATTGGAATAAAAATTTCCGAAACTTATCATTTTTAACAAAACCTATTTTCTTTTTCTAATAGAAAAATAGCCTAAGTTACTCCGGTTATTACATCAGCTATATGCCAGTGAAAGTCCCGTCAAAATCGGTGCAGCCGTTTCAGAGATTAGCCGGAACAAACAGACAAAAATTGTAAAAAATGTTGTTTTGGTATATGTACCGTGTATACGTCTTAATGCACTTAGTAAAAAGCGGTTATTTTAATATTACAAACAGACCCTCCAATTTTATTTATTTGTATAGATTCGTGTTCTAATTATATGGTTTCGCTAGAGTTGTTCAACCAATCACAATCTTTGAAAATGTTGTTATTCGTATACAATACTAGTTTCAACAAATTGCTCGTGGCTTAGCCCCGCGCAACCGCTTCCTTCCGCAGGTCACGTAAATACGTGGGCGCGAAGCAAGCTCGCACAATTCCAGCGGAATCTTATCTTATCTTATTTTTGGGGCCGAGAAACATCTCGGACACTTCGACCCAATGGGATCTTTTGTGTTCCCCTAGATAGCAATCACTCCTCTCCAATCTCATTGAAAATTTGCCTCATGAGCCTAACAATGAGGTATGGAGATAGGAGCCTATAGTCTTCCGGTGTTGGATATCCTACCCCCAAAAGATTCATTCGCCTCCTGGCCAATGCATCACATGTACACAGTAGGTGTTCCATGCGTTCTGTATGTTCCCCACACAACCTGCACATGGGTTAGACCCATCTTCATGAGCATGTTATTGGTTCCAAAGTACCCAGTAAAGACTCTAAGCAAGTAGCGTATTTACCCCCTGCTCATGTTCCAGATGCATCCTCGTGCTTTGTACGTGGACCCCAAAAATTTTTTGGAGTGTTCCAGACCGATTCTGGTCAGCCAGTGTTGTTGTTGACTGCGGTCTGCAAAATCCCTGAATGTGGCTTTCACGAGGCTAGTCGGAATGCCTACACATGGTTCCGGACCCATAAAATCATTAGTTGAGCCCTCTCTTGCCAGTTCATCTGCCATTTCATTGCCATGAACTCCCTCGTGTCCCGGGACCCACATTAATCTTACCCTGTTATGCAAGTCTGGAGTCAACTTTGAAGGAGGCGATGGCCTTGATTGCAGCTTGACTGTCACTGAGAATATATATAGATTCTAGCGGAATAGGTTTAGGAATGCCTACCGCTCCCATATCCTACAGACACACACAACCCACTCAATACAAATCACACGTAGAATAGATGTGTTGCGGGGGGTTTCTTTCGCCATTTCTTCTGTCCCAGCTACTCGTATACACATTCCGAAACGGCAGTAGATTAGAATAGGATCTGCTTCACCAGTGCAGTCGATAGGCCCCAATTATAAAAACTCTTGCCATTCGTCGAGCTGCCACGGAGTTGGAATGCCTTGACGTCTAGTCGCTGTCGAGTCGTCTGAGACAACAGCCTTAGTAATTAGAAAAATACCCGCCATTCCTAGCTTTGACACCGCGATTTGTTCATGTGGTCGCGCGCGTCGTCGAGAGATCCTTGATGACAAGGGCCTCGCCAGCTTATGACTAAGCAATGGGGCAATATTATGGAAGATAAAAAATATGAACGCCTGGTACAGTCGAAAGCATGAAGCGTTACACTTTGGAAGTCTGCCTCGATGACGATTGTAATATGAACGGTTCTAATATCAATGTATAAAACTTCACAAGCCCTCTACAGCCAATAACTAAATCAAACGAGGGGGCAACTGCCCCCCCCCCCCCTGGCGACGCCATGCTTGATGATATTAATGTCGTCACCTGAAGCCTCTTCCGAAATGTAATGCAGTATGAGGGCGGTGCTTCAAAGCGTGGATAGTAATTACGCGCAACGTGCCGACATTGATATAACCAAACAGATATTTTCAGAGCTAATCCGTTTTTCTATAAGTTTCGTATATCTATTATCAGTGTTGGATTAAGCGAGTGCGGGGCCCGTAGCAAATTAAAAAAAATTGCTACGGGCAAATAGTGCCCTTTGAGCCCTTGATCTGCTGGGGGTTCTTATGTAACTAAAGTGAAAAAAAAAAAACAATTCGATACTCAATACCTCAATCGTTTATTTCCCGTCTATGCGTGTTGTTTGTTTATGTATATTAGATACTCAGGCAGAGATGAGTGGGTTTAAATATGCGGGGCCCACTTTCGCGCGGGGCCCGTACCAATTGCTACTCTTGCTGCGTGGTTAATTCGGCACTATCTATTATACAGTGGCTACAAGTATAAAAAAGTTTTTATATTTAAACGCTTGAAGACCGCGACACCTACGAAGACTTTTTTTTTCACCTTTTTTTGGTATAGGACAGCAGACAGGCTGACGGCCCGCTTAGAATTTAGCAGTTACCATCGCCTATGGGTGATTGCAACGCCAGTGGCATCGCGAACACTTTACTGACCCATAAGGGTACAGGAACTTGGGTCACTAATGCCGAAACACAAGGTTATTATTGCTGCATACTTAAGACCAAAATGGTCGCCATCCAGACGGCCTTGAGGCCTTACCACGTAGAAAATCATATCACACATATTCTTGAAAAGTATTCACAGATGAGAAGCTTTCGTTTCTTATCCAAGTTGCCAAGCTATAAATATAATTACTTTTCTAAATGGAGGGAACCATGTCATATGATTTTTTTTAATACGTGTTTTTCTTTTTTTTAGTATAATAAAGAGTTTTCTATCTATCTATCTATGAGGGAGAAGTTGAGTGTTCAGTATAGGTCAAAAACCCGCCAGAATAGCACTTATAATAAGGATTTAGCTGTGTAGAGGAATTGAAATATGCAGTTAAAAATTTAATATCTCACTACGTATACGTCTTTCTCTAAAATTTCTCTTTTATTGCTGTCAGCAGACAGGCTTACAACCCACTTATTAAACAGTCACCGTCGCCTACGGATGTTCGCAACACTAGGAGCACCTCGAACACGCCGTCCCATCGGCGAGGTACAGGAACCTGAGTTACTAATGCCGAAACACCAGGGGTGTTTGCCATTCAGACGGGCTTGGGGCCCTACCACGTAGCTAGGGTTGTTCTGTCGCTTAAAAAAACAGGCCGACCCCGGTCGCAAAGGTTATAGTAATCTTAATTTGCCCCTGCACCAATGCGGGTTCCCCCAGCCCGGGGGGACCGAGGGATATGTGAGACTCCGGGAAAGATGTTCGGCCATCCGACTACCCACTAAAAACCCCGCTGTTCTGCTATCGCCTACGCCCGAGCCTACGGAAATGTGGCCTGCCGATCTCGTGGCCCGGGCCGGCGCCGGCCCGCCCTTTCTCAAGGCGGGCCTCTTCTAAAGTGTTGACGCCAGGGGGTCAGGGTTTCATCCCCCGGCGCTCTCCTGTTGATATTGTGGCGCCACCTTAATTTAATGCATTTTAACGAACACTTCTTAGTAAAGATAACATCTCCTTAGGTTAGAGAGGTTAGACCTCTATATATTTTATTTAGACAGTAAAAATATTTAAAGAAAAATAAATTCTTTTAGTTGAAAAAAATACTAAGAATCCAACCAAATTAATAAAAAATAACAACAAAATTAAATATTTCATATATTTATTTCTTATATTAAAAACTTTATTCGCAATATATTCTTAAAAAATTATACAACATTATATTGTTCTTAAATTTGAGCCTAATTACCATAAAATAAAAGTCAATAAAAAATTGCGATATATACGCGACATATGACCAGTGTATGAAACCTATTAATCTCTTAAAATAACTGATAAAACATCCAACTTCTTATGTTCATGTTGTATTTTTTTTAATTGGCATTTTCGTTTATTAGATCAATAATCAGATTCTATCACAATATATCTTTGCTCTTCATCATGATCATCATTTCAGCCGGAAGACGCCCACTGCTGGACAAAGGCCTCCCCCAAAGATCTCCACGATGATCGGTCCTGCGCTGCCCTCATCCAACCTATTCCGGCGATCTTGACCAGATCATCGGGCCATCTTTGCTCTTAAATTATTAAAAAAAAAAACGATAATTACAAAGTCATAAATAATTAACTATTTTCTATATTTTTGTTTTCCAATTTTTATTTTTAAAACAATGATACACAATTATATTCAAAAATTGCAATTATTCGTATAATATTATTTACATTTTTTCCAATTGTAAACTGTTTGCTGTCAATTAATTCATGTATTGACACACTAAAAAAATTTTCAGAATCAAGTAGGTCGTATTAAAACAGAGTCTTACTCAATCTAACGAGTCTTCAATATAAACAAAAGTAACCGGAGTGCAAAATAACATTCAGTTAAATTATATCCAACTGTATACAGGATGACTTTGACAAAACCGTCCAAATTCACACAGAAGAATCTTTAGTAAAAGTTATGAGAAACATGTATTTTAGTTTAGTATCACATAGTAGAAAAATGTTGAGTAATCAGCATCACAAAGTCATTCGAAGAACTCGCAATTTACGTAATACGGCGCGAGAGTGCAATGACCTCTCCATCTGACCTAGTAAAAGGCCGAAAACGGCGGCATTGAACCGGGCGAGCGAATACGCGCTACGCATTTACGCGGGTGTGACAGAGACAGGTAATAACAGGTTAACGTACGCTGTTTGCACCATATGATTATTCTGTACGATTGAATTAATGATCCTATATAAAATATTTTATGGTGAAAATTTGACAAACAATTTTTTTTGCAAAAATAAGTTCATTAAATGATGTTTAGTGCGTAAAAAAAATTTAGACGGGTTTCTTAAAGACACCCTGTATATCTAATTATTTTTATGACCAATTTTTCAAAATTACATTAATAAATTTAAAATCCATTCGTTATAAAAAAAATCCGCCATATCCTAATTTAGGCATATCCAATTATTTAAGGAACAAATATTTTATATCCAATTAAAATTTATCCAATTATTACTATTTAATAACATTTAGTCCAATTATTGTTATTGCTTTCAATTATTGCTATCCAATTATGAGGAGTTAGAATCAGTGTTTATGACCCATTGTTAGTAAGACGGGCAACATCGCACCAACAGCTAATATGATCATTTCGCAAAACTGCAGCCCCCCGAATCCTTTCTTCGGGGCCACGCCCTCCTGCATCGGCAAGAGGGTGTGTGTATGGGGGTGGGGGTGCGTTAGCTCTGGGAGGACGTGTACTGTGGCCACGTATAAGAAAGTACCAGCGGAGAATAGCATTGCTATACCTGTAAAACATTAAATTATTTAATCTATACAAATAAATAAAATTGGAGGGTCTGTTTGTAATATTAAAATAACCGCTTTTTACTAAGTGCATTTGGACGTACATATACCAAAACAAAAAAATTTACAATTTTTGTCTGTCTGTGTTCCGGCTAATCTCTGAAATGGCTGCACCGATTTAGACCGGACTTTCACTGGCAGATAGCTGATGTAACAAGGAGTAACTTCGGCTACTTTTATTTTAGAAAAAAAATCGTTTTAGTTAAAAATGATCAGTTTCGGAAATTTTATAATCCAATTTAAGTTAACCTCAGATTTATGTCATCAATCATATGAAATAGGGTTTACCTTAGGCTGGACTTTGTAGGATCGAACGCACGTATTTCGGAGGCGCATGGCGTAACAGTTGCATTCGATAACACTGACTGTTTGCATATTTCATTTATTTATATTTTAGGGTTTATAGAGTTTGTAATCAAAAATAAACTATAATATATATCCAAAAAATGCTGCCCATAGTCACTATTCCACGCGGACGGAGTCGCGGGGACAGCTAGTATAATTTAAAATCAGATACTTATATTTATCTACTAGCTGTGCCCGCGACTCCGTCCGCGTGGAATAGTGACTTTGGGCAGCATTTTTTGGATATATCTTATGGTTTATTTTGGATTACAAATCCTATAAACCCTAAAATATAAATAAATTAAATATACAAACAGTCAGTGTTATCGAATGCAACTGTTACGCCATGCGCTTCCGTGTATACTAATGAACAATCTTTCTGTTGTATAAATTGTTAAAATAGTGTTGGAACGAAAATATATCCTTGCGGGACCCCATACAATATTTTATATTCTATGTGAAGAAAAACTTACCTGTTGCATTAAATTCGCTCAACGTCTGTTTACTCTCGTTGCCTATGCCGAAGTACGTTAGCAATGCCAAAAGGGGCGCTGCGCATGAGAATATTAACAGGTGCTTCCTTATCCTATTCCTGAAATAAAACCATTTTGGAATTGTAAGGAGCTTGACCTTAATGGCTAAATAATGAGTCTTATTAATGAATAGAGGATCTAACGATAGGTTGCCTTTTAAGTTCAGAAGATTTGGGGGTCAAAAGCATTTGTAAAAACTAATTTTAGCTTTAATATATATGACATCATCTTATGTTACGGATGTACGAATGATGTGATTGATTATAGATATACTTTTTTTTCACCTTTTTTTTGCTGTAGGACAGCAGACAGGCTGACGACCCACTTAGAATTTATGCCTATGAGTGTTTGCAACGCTAGTGACATTGCGAACACGCTGCTGTCCCATAAGGGTACAGGAATTTGGGTCACTAATGCCTATTGAACACAACGCAAAGTTATTATGGTGGCATACGGAGATGAATATGCTGCGGTGGATGTGTGGAGTAACGCGGTAGGACCGCGTTAGGAACTCTTGCATTCGCGGCAGCCTTCGTGTCCGTGACATAGCGGATAAATTGCAGGAGTGTCGCCTTCGCTGGTATAGCTACGTTTTATGGCAACCGGCTACTTACGTGGGGAACAAATGTCTGGCCATGCCACCACAGCTGGGCCCCGGCAGGAGGGGTAGACCCAAATAGTGCTAGATTAACGTCGTAGGGGTTGATATGCATGCCAATGGACTGACCACCCGAGATGCCGAAGATCGTGCGAAGTGGAGAAAAAAAGTTAGAAAGCGGACCCTGGGCGCCGAAGCGAGAGTTTGGGCTGCAACTGGGATTCAACGCTAAGATGATGATGACTTAAGGCCAAAGGTAGTCGCCATCCAAACTAGCTTGGGGCCCTACCACGTAGCTAGGCTGGGTTGTTTTGTAGCCTTTTACGACTACGACAGGCCGACCCCGGCCGCAGAGGTCAGTACTTCATTTTTTTTTCTTTATTATTTATGATACTAATATTTTTTGTATCCCTTAATATTTAGTACATATAAATGTTTGGTAATTGCTTATTGTTAATAAACGTGATATAAATAATTGTTATATCGTCACTTCAAGGGTCCTAACGGAAGATCAGCGCAGGATGCTCTTTAAACAGCTCCTTGCATTGCTGAGTTAGGCACCTTTTTAGGGCTAAGACAAATGTGTTAGTGATTTGTTAATGTATATGTTTTTTTGTTATAGTTTTAAGCTCTAAATAAATTAAATTATTTTTCTTTCTTTCTTTCATATGATGAATGTAGATTTTCCTACAACGGCAGGTCTATATAACAAGCATGTGTTGGGGGTATTATTTTACCTTGGGCGAATGTAACTCACCTATCTAAGCCGGCGTGCATTAAAAACGTGACGAGACCAAAAGCGGCCGGCGCTTTATGGAGCATAATGGCTAAGAAGACTATGAACTCGACATCTGTGTGAGAAGTGGTCGCAGCTGCCCCCAGGGCTATTCCATCAGCTGAAGCAAGTATAATAAATTAATATTACAACCGAGGTATGTTTCATTCATATCATTCATTCTTATAAATTAAACAATCCAAGCCGGGTTACCACCCACTACCGTGTTCCAATCCGGTCTGGATGGCAGCTACCCCTAGGTGGAGTATGTCCCGGCATAAGTGACCCAGATACCAGTTCTCCAACGCGGGTGGCGTCATTTGAGCTATATCCCTGGCGTCGCAAACATCTATAGGTGACAGTAACTGTATATTATTAAGTAACTCGTCGTACATCTTCATTGAGTACATGGAATTGGTTTTAAAAAATTGTTACATAATATGCAATCTTTATTGAAAATATTCATTCAATTGATTAAGACATGTTAACAATCTTGATAGTGTTTTCAAATTATCTATAGCGATAAAATAGAATTACTGCAATCACGTTTTAATGTTACTCAAAATTTATTTCAAACTAAACGATTGCAAACTAAAAGTAATATTTCAGACATCAATTATTTTCTAATTTCACGATGTTGAGTTTTCCTTCACTTTACAATGACAATTATTAGACGAGAAAAACTGCCTTATCGATGCATACCATGCATACTAAGTTTAAAATGACTATGTATGTTGATCTGGGTGCGTCTGCCAATTGTTTTTGTAAAAAAAAGCCCCGCAATAGGCTTTAAGAAAGCACTGCTTTGAATTGGCTTCTTATTTATTATACTATCACATACCTGCTGCGTGCACTACTAAGCCAACGGTAGCTGTTACATTTTTCTCAACCGGATTTGTGGGGTCATTATATTTAGATGACATCTGATCTATTAATAACATGAACACAAAACCTGAAATAGAAATATATATAAAACTAGTTGTAGAAATTAAAAAAAATTATATATAGTTGACTGAATTGTAAATATAAATATAAAATTCACGAATACATTTGAACACACACTTTTTACTACTTCAGGAGCAAAAAGCTTTAATCCGTGCTGGGGCATAGAAAGAATACTGACCTCTGCGGCAGAGGTTGGGCTGTTGTAAAAGGGGACAAAGCAACCCTAGCTTTGTGGTAGGGCCCCAAGTCCATCTGGATGGCAACCACCCTTGGTCTTAAGTATGCCGCCATAATAACCTTGTGTTGTGTTCAGAGATTAGTGACCCAAGTTCCTGTACCCTTAGGGCCTTATGGAATAGCAGCGTCTTCGCGATGCCACTGGCGTTGCAAACACACATAGGCAACGGTAACATCTAAATTCTAAGTGGGCTGTCAGCCTGTCCGCTCTCTTATACAACAATAAAAAAGTAAGAATACTGACAAAACTACCTTAGCTACGGCTTTATACTTATCTGTATGGGAACCACTCCTTGTTCCTAAATATGCTGACAAAACCTTGTATTCTGGCAAAAGTAGTCCAGGTTCTAATTCCCCTATGAGCGGGAGTTGATCACCGCACTCCCCTCCCACCGGAGCATGTCTATCAACCTCCGGCCGCCTTAGAATGCGGCAGCGGGCAGCCTCTCGGGAGTGGATCCGCCGTCTGCACCATTTCCGCGAGGGTGAGGGCCGCGTGCTGTTCTGCGGCCCCCCTCAATTCCTTGAGTTACCAGAGGAGAGCGACGGGGAGACGAAATCCTGATCCCCCCCTGGCGCCAAACACATAGAAGAGGCCCGCGCCAACACAAAGGGCGGGCCGCCAGGGGAGCCCGTCATGAGAGTTTTTCCCCCGAAACCAAAAATTTCCCCCTATGGAGACTGCATATAGCATAAGCACATATTGTTGTCTGCCAACACTGCACCTGTCTGTTGTTTTATAACAATAGAAAATAAACCATATCGCTTACCTAGAACGAGTGATATTCCAATAACACTGTGCAAATCATCGTCATGACCTGGTGGTTCCACAGTATAATCCTTAGTAACAACAGATGGATGCGATCTCTCAGTAAACAATGATCGTACACCTTCAGGAATGATTACCGCTAACGCTGTACCCACTAGGAGACCAGCTCCCAATACTGTTATTTTTTTTAATTTGTCCTAGAAACATTTTTCAATTAATCTTACATTTTGAACTTGAGGTACCTGGGATAACCTGCCTAAGCAGTGTGTGCCAATGTGGAATTTGAACCTACAACCCCTAGAATAGTCTCAGAGTGTAATATCACTCAGCTACTAGGCACCTATAAATATTAATAATAATAAGCCTATATTCTGACTCCTGTAAGTTCCTCTTTCTGTAACTTTAATCACAACTCTAAAATCGATTTGATTTCTATAATCAACTTGATCCGGCAGTATCTCAAGCTAAGAGCAAAATACATAAGAAAATATAACTACCATATTGGAGCAGCAAAAAACTACAGACGAAGATAACAGACTATACACAATAAGTGTTAATTGTGTGAATAATAATTTTCGTGTGTAAAATGTGTACTATATTTGTAAATTTTAATACTTATTTTTTCTCTGCATCTAACAATCTCTCTTTAAAAGGGCGAAAAATTCTCCGTTAATTGTCGTTATATAGAAATCACATTGTATTACATAAATATTGCCAAATCTAACCAATTTCTACAATTAAATTGCTAAAACAATATTGCGAAAGTCTATCGCAACAGATGTTTACTGCCATATTTTATATATCATTTTTTTCACAATTCAACACTGAAACTAAGGTAAATAATAAATGTAACACTTACTTCAGACATAGAAACGTTCAATGGTATACTTCCAGCCACATACGAGCCTACTAACATAACTAAAGCAAGCAAAATCAGCACCCATGTTCCGTCCATGTTAATACGCGAATATATATTTAAAACGACAATTCTTTAATAAAGTCTGTGTTTGAATGCTATCTGTTATTTTGGTTTCACGTTTTGAGCGATAAACCATGTCCATGCGTTGCAATTTTGTAATAAAAATATTAAAAATTAAATAACAAATACAATTCGACAACACGACACTATCTATAGTGTCGTCAGTGTTGTTCCTGACAAATTTAGGGATGCCGTATTTAAATTGTAAAATTGCCGGATTTCTAGGGAAAATTAAGAAAAATGCCGTATTGTACAAAATGTTTATTTTGCAAAGTTAAAAATAATAAAAAAAACACGCTTCTATAAAAAATCAAACTAAAAGGTAAAAAATAATTTTCAATTAATTTAAATTAAGGATAGTGGGATTAACAAAAAAATTAATTTTATTGTAAAAAAGTGTGGGGTGCTTGTTGTCAATTGTTATTTTGAAAATATCTTAAAAAGTTGTTTTCTATACTTCTGTTTTATGTGTTTACTTTTTACCTTTTTTGCGGTAGCGGTAACCCGTCGTTATTGTCACACTCATTATCACTCATTTTCAATTAAGTAAAACTTATAGAAATCTTATAACTTTCACTGATAGATCGTGTCGTACAACAAACCAAAGAAGTAATGAGACTCTAATGAGAGAATCACAATAGGTACAGTACAATAACGATTACCGGGGATTCTCACACGTTCTAAAAATCAAAGATTTTAGACTTTAACGCGTCAGAGATAAGATTGCATTTGATTGAATTCTGTTAACGTTTATTTTTGTGGGGCTTCTACTAAATCTATGGTTTACAATTTGGTGCGAGAGATAGATTATACGATATGTTTTTTTTGTTCACTTTAGTCAATTACCGTATATTTTAATACGGTAATCAAAGAGCTGCCGTATACCGTATTTATGATGGTTAAGATGCCTGAATGCCGTATATTACGGCAATTGCCGTATCAAGAACAACACTGAGTGTCGTCGACGTCAGGTAATCATTGCTGTCACTTGCTGTCACTGTCAAATTTTAATCGATAATAGAAAACTTGATTATCAACTATCTCCTCACCTAAGTTCATAATCATCATATTTAATAAATCTTTATTTATTAAAATACAAGTTGTTATTACATAATATTTTATACAAAAAAAAATTCCAGTGCATTTTTGTCACTAGGCGCACAAATATTATTGTTGGCAAAACAAAATAATTTATTTTATTAAATATGTTCTAAAATTAAATACTTTACATACTTAGTGTCAATTTATTATTTTATTTAAAATCGTCATATGAAAATTAACTGTCCCTTTGTAATATAATCCATATTATTATTTAATTATAAAATTAATAAATATTAAAATTAAAACAATACTACAATAATAATTACAAATAAAACAATGTGGTACTTTCTTTCTATATTTTTAAATCTAGACAACACTTTCTTGTAATGTAGTTTAGTCTTACATTTTTTTTGACCCTTAGGTGTTTAGAAATATAATTAACTAAACATAAATTCTGTTTCTATAAGTATTACACTCACCTGTTTGTTTACTCTGATATTGGCCACAAATAAAAAAGAAGAAAACTCTTGTTATTTAATAATGAATAAAATTTTAAGCTTTTTAGTTTTAGCCTTATAACTAAGATTTAGAACAAAATCTATTAGAATGAACGCAGTGTTAGTGGCAGCTGAGTTCAAAAGCTCAAAGCTTGTCGTGACTATTATATCATAGAATAGACGTAAATAAAATTCCTACACGTACATCACGAATGATGTGCAGTTTAGGGGACAATTGGAGGGTTAAAGCTAAGCTTGCCTCCAAAAAGCTAGGTGTGCTAAACCGGTCCAAGCAGTACTTCAGTCCAAGGCAACGGCTTGTGCTATATAAAGCACAGGTCAGACCGCATATGGAGTACTGCTCATATTTATGTGCTGGAGCACCGGCCTGTCAGCTCAATCCCCTAGACTCGATCCAACGGCACGCAGTTCGTGTTGCCGGCGATCCCATACTCACAGACGGTTTATATACGGTTGGACTTCGGAGAGACTTTGCGTCTCTTTGCGTATTCTACCGTCTGTACAACGGGGAGTGTTCTGAAGAACTATTTAGGATGGTGCCCTCGTCGTCTTTCTACCACCACACTGCCCGCCATCGGCTGGGTGTTCATCCTCATTTCTTGGAGCCTCTTCTTTCCTGTAAGAAACGGTTCTCCAGAACGTTCATGTTGCGTACTCTCAGGATCTGGAATGAGCTTCCGGCTGAGGTTTTCTCAGCGCGGTATGATATGGGGTTCTTCAAAAAATGCGTTATAAAATTTCTTCGAGACCGGCAGCGCGTTGGTGGTGCCTCTGGTGCTGCAAACGTCCAATAGGCGACGATGACCACCTGCCAGGGTGGGCCGTTTGCCTGTCTGCTGAACTCAAGCTATAAAAAAAAACGTAAAATAGACAGATTCCCCGTAACTAAAAATAATCTGAACGATTTTTGTTTAATTTAAGCTATTACCTCACTACTGTCTAGATTTAATGGATAAGCTATTAAAACTAATAAAAAAAATTGTATTTTCCTTAAAAGCTTCAGAAAACCGTAATATTCCACGTGATATATTTATTCGCCATCCATTTAATATGTATACAACAGTCTTATTATATTATTAATAATGATTGTGTAAATAATTTTCATTGTTTTTGTTAGTTATTTGGTTTATACTGGCAAATTCACAAGCCAAAAAAAGACAAAAAAAGTGTTATCTATCTATCTATTTTATTCTTGCAACATAGAAAACACTAGTTAGATCTATATCTATGAGTTAGACATGCATGCCATCAATCGTGATATAGAAGTATGAAGAGTAATTTTAGAAACTATGATTAAATGTACAGGCAAATTTAATTAAACAATATTTTTCCTTAATAAGATTTAATAACTCATAAAGTTATATTCCAATAATAGGAGAACAGCGATTATTAAAAATTTTTTTTACTTGAATTCTTCTTCTTCTTCGTCGTGTTCTTCATTCCTGAAGGTCGTGCCCGTCTTGTTAAGCTTACTTGAATTAGATGAAATTAAAGACTTTTAAGGTTTCGGAGGTATCAAGGGATCAAAAGACTGTTTTTATCTTCTTATATAATAACTGCATTACTTCAAAAAACTGAAGCAGTCAATATTAATTTTTATTTCAGGTAATAATAAGTGTGAAATATTACTAAAACATATACGAGTGCTTAAGCAAGCATGACATCTAATCGGCTTAACGTAAGTGTAAGGAGGCATTTCAATATCATAACATTAGGATGCATTATTTACAATTGGCAATTCGTTCCGAATTCAAGATGGCTTTGATATAGCATAAGTACACACTTACACATAAACAACAAATATTATATATGTTATGAATATCGAACTCAAAATTATCTTAATGGAAACACTGACTAATATTTAAAACAACCAAAGAGGATCACTTCTAGAGTGTAACACTTCCGGAGTATAAACGACCAATGAGAATCTAATCACACTTCCGGAGCGTAACACTTCCGGAGTATAAGCGACCGATGAGAATCTAATGTTTGGACAACCAAAGAGAGTCACTTCCGTAATATAAGCGACCAATGAGAGTCGCTTCCGGAGTGTGGAATGGGGTCGAGTGAGGGACAGGCCGACCGCTTCTATATAAAGCGCCGCAAGTAGGTGCCAGCCTTGGGAAAATTTAATAATAATACAAATAATATGTATGACAAACTAATACTTAGTGAAAAATAGACAATTGTATTTTATTGAGTTATATTTTTTTTATTACTATCATTTCTTGTATTCTAATTTTTTTTGTTCTCATTCTTCCTATTTTACTTTTTATTATAGTCCATTTTCTAATAATAATGAATAATTTTTAATTATTAATATTGTGACCACTAGTTTGCAGCGTCAGAAGATGACCCTCTAAGTTTTAAGTGCTATATGTTTAATGTAAGATGTTATTATAAACACTTAGATGTGCAAATAAATATTTGAATTTGAATTTGAATTTGAATATATCAGCCCGACGGAGTAGGTTTAGGGATACCTTCCGCCGGTAGTAGATTATTAGAATATGACTTAACGTCCGGAGACGCTATCAAGTCGTCTGAGACAACAACAGCTTTTTAAAAAAAAGCCAGGGCCTTCTTTTTCGTTCGGTCGTCGTGTGTGCGGAGGCTGTCTGTTGGTCTTCCTGCCATTCCACCACTGGTTACTATTCATAACAGAAGAAAGAACGGAAGCTGTCGGTCTGCTGCCGGGAGGCTGTCAGTCTGCCTGCCATTTTTCTGAGTCGTCCACCGTTGGTTCATGGAGTTCGTGGGGCTGGTTTATAAAATTCATAAAATGGCTCGTTCATAAGGGTTTCGTTAAAATATATTATTTGTTGTTTTTATTTAAATTTAATCAAATATTTTTTATTCATTCATATCATAGTATTTTTTCTAATTTAATAACTGTATAGTCTATCCACTTTACCAAAAAATTAAATGTAAACAAACAATGTTTCTCAAACTTTTTTGTTAACCGACTGCACATTTAAAACTGTTTTATGAGGTTATTACTTGAAAATATTAGTTAATAACAACATGGCGGGTATAATCCGTCCGTAATAATAAAACACTCCTTCCAATCGACAATAGTACGTTGAACAGTACACTTATAATTACCAGCTTAGAACCAGTAAGAGATTTGGAAACATTGTCTTTTTAGGTTCTTTTTAATGTAAGTTAGTTATTACAATTAATGTTGTAAATATGTAAACTTTATACGCATTATATTTATCATTCATAATTGTAAAAATAAAATTTTTATGTTTTTTTTTTTCTAAAAGTAAGGAATAGTAAAAGTAAGGAATAGTAATATAAAAAAATAAGAATATAGGAGATATTTCTAATAAATAATTAAAAGTTGCTATGATATCACGTTGATTATTGTAAAATCGACATCCAAAAACCCTTTTTACGATTTGTTTACATTTTATTTTTTGGTAAAACTGAAAGGATACTATACGTATGAATAAATGGACATCACAATTGTGTAAAATTATTAATTAGTAGTAAATATTAGAATATATTTTATGTATGTATTATATCGCACATCTCGTATGATAAGACCTGTCATATTGCATGGATCTGAATGCTGGACCACAAAGGGGATGGATGAAAGGTTATTGCATGCAGCAGAGATGCGAATGTTAAGATGGATGAGTGGAGTTACAAAAATGGATAAAATTAGAATTGAATATAACAGGAGAAGTTTGAAAGCAGCGCCAGTGATTGAGAAGCTGAAATAGGATAACTTGGTAGAACCATATGATGCGAAGAGAAGAATGCCATATAACAAGAAACATGCTAGAAATGAGAGTGAGTGGATACAAAAGGAGGTAGACCAAAAAAAAAGATGGGTGTAAAAGATGATATGGCAAAAAAATGTTCAGATGACGACTAATGGAGAGTGGAGGAAGAAGACATGATGTGCCGACCCCACATTGCTGGGATAAGGGCAAAAAGAAGAAGATCTCATGTGGTCGAGGATCGAACGTGTCCCACATGTGTCTTAAATCTGTCTATTTGGTAAGTATATCTTTATCCTCCTGACCTTATCCCAAATTATATGGGGTCGGCACAACATGTTACATGTTGTAATAGTTTTGGCTTAGTTTTTACAACTGGCTGCCTGCCTGAGGTTAAACCCTTTTTGGGGAAAAATGTGTTTTCTTTTTATTTAAATTATTTTGTTAATTTTATTTAAGTTAATCTCATCCTCAAGCGACACTTATTGGTTTCTTCTAGAGTAAACAACATCAGAATGTCGGTTTGGGTGTGCAGGGTGGCACCTTTGCCGGGTGACGAGGTCTTTTAAATAGGAAATTCACACTACTGAGCGTCTTCGAACGCTCTCTTGGTCCTGCATTCCGTTGCGCACAATGCGTCGATCTTCATATATTTTGGTGGTGGCTCACAGCAATCTTCCTCTTGGCAAGTTAGAGGCCTTGCTGACTATATAGAAACTAGCTGTGCCCGCGACTCCGTCCGCGTGGAATAGTGACTTTGGGCAGCATTTTTTGGATATATCTTATGGTTTGTTTTGGATTACAAACCCTATAACCCCTATAAACCCTAAAATCTAAATAAATGAAATATACAAACTGCGAAATCCAGTCCAAGCAGAACCCTATTTTATATGATTGATGATATAAATCTGAGGTCAACTTAAATTGCATTGTAATTTCCAATACTTATCATTTTTAACAAAATCTATTTTTTTCCTAAAATAAAAGTAGCTTAGGCTAAATATAAATAAATGAAATATACAAACTGCGTTCGAACCTAGAAATCCAGCCTAAGCTGAACCCTATTTTATATGATTGATCATATAAATCTGAGGTCAACTTAAATTGGTTTATTAAAATCCGAAACTGATCACTTTTAACTAAAATCTTTTTTTTTTTCTAAAATAAAAGCAGCCTAAGTTACTCCTTGTTACATCAGCTATCTGCCAGTGAAAGTCCCGTCAAAATCGGTCCAGCCGTTTCAGAGATTAGCCGGAACAAACAGATAGACAGACAGACAAAAATTGTAAAACATGTTGTTTTGGTATATGTACCTTGTATACGTCCGAATGCACTTAGTAAAAAGCGGTTATTTTAATATTACAAACAGACCCTCCAATTTTATTTATTTGTATTGACAAAAAATATACAATGGGTTGTAGGAGGCAGCACCACGCTGTTTTTACTCTTTCGTGAGACGAATGACAGACAGAAAGTCGTTTATTCCACACAATACACGAATTACACGTAGAATAGATGTGTTACGGGAGAGTTTTTTTTTTAATTTATATGGCCAAACGATTGCTGGGTCAACTAGTAATAAAGTAAATAAATATAATACAAATATAATGTCCCAAGCATTAAATAAAATGCTGAAAATGAGAATGGTAGATATAAAGATGGAGGTAAATGACGGCTAACAGAGAGTGTGTCTTGTTGGATAAGGGCAATAATTAATTTCCTTCCGTGCAGGGGCGGATGAAGAATGCTAACCCCAGTGCCTGGGGTCAGCCTATCTTGTAAGGCGACAAAACTACCACCCTTGGTCTATAAGTATATCGCCACAATAACTGTTGATGACAAAATTCCTTGATTTTATGATATTAGTTTTAAATATATTTTTGTATTATTTTGAATTATGAATTTGTCATTTATGATTTTGATCTGAAATGTAAAATGAAAGGACACACGTTGTCTAACCCTCTTAGATGGCAGTTTTATGTTCTTCGCGTCGCATATATGTCGGATACACAATAACATTGCGCTGTGTTCCGATATTAGTGAACCAGGTTCCTGTACTCCTATGGGACAGTAGCGTGTTCGCGGTACTCCTGACGTCACAAACATCCATAAACAACGGTAATTGCTTACTATTAAGCGGGCCGTCTACTGCTCCTCAGCAATAAACAAAAATAGTAATGATTTTTGTATTAATTATTCCTATTATCACATTTTAATGATCAAGGCCATGTGTTGTTAAATCCAAGTTTCCGCTACCTGCTATCAATTGAGCCGCATCCGGTGACGAAAACGTTTGAAACTAAATACAGATACATAACATTGTATTGTATTTAAAACAATTGTAATATAAGTTTATGAGTTGGATCAATGTTACTTACATTAATTAATGTTGATTACATTTAATTTAACGTGAAACAAATAATCATATTAATATAAAAATGGTGAATTTAAAAAAAATATTTAATTGTTTATTGAGTTTTTTTCATATAGTAACTGGTAAGTAAAATAACTATATTTTCCTCTACACCTTCAATATTGTTATATAAAATTTTAATAAAAACTAAGTCACGAATCTGGATGTTTATGCATTATCTATACAAATAAATAAAATTGGAGGGTCTGTTTGTAATCTTAAAATAACCGCTTTTTACTAAGTGCATTCGGACGTATACATTGGTACATATACCAAAACAACATTTTTTACAATTTTTGTCTGTCTGTTTGTTTGTTCCGGCTAATCTCTGAAATGGCTACACCGATTTTGACGGGGCTTTCACTGGCAGATAGCTGGTGTAACAAGGAGTAACTTAGGCTATTTTTATTTTAGAAAAAAATAGTTTTGGAACGAAGTTCCTTATCGCGCGTTGTGAAAGGGGGCTAGACGGAAAAAATTCTCACGAAAAGTTGTAACGACACTTTTTGCTATAGTAAGCTATTGTAAGCTGTGCGGCGTGTGCATGTTTCTCTGTCTGTCGCTCTCTCTCATATAGAAAGCAAGCCAGATATTTTCATTTCTATTTCGCATTGAACAGTGGGGTGTCGCGACGATTATTTTTGTTGAGTGTATACAGGTTTTTTGTACATAATAAATAATAAATACATAATAAATTTTTGTACATAATAAATAATAATAAAAGTTCCGGATACTGCTGATGGAGTTAGGTTAGTTACTGATTAAGTTTATATTACATTATATTTGTTAATAATAAAAAATATATTATTATAACTTCAAAAAAAATTTATTACAATTTCTTCACTAATTAATCGAAAGGAACTTCGTTTCATCCGGGTGTCCATTGACATCTCTCAAGTTTTTGTTAAAAGTTTCGGAAATTTAAATATCCAATTTAAGTTGACCTCAGATTTATATCATCAGTCATATGAAATAGGGTTCAGCTTAGGCTGGACATTGTAGGTTTTATTTCTAATTTAAGTTGACCTCACATTTCCAAAAAATGCTGCCCAAAGTCACTATTCCACGCGGACGGAGTCGCGGGCACAGCTAGCATAACATATATTTTATTAATAAATAAATAAATATAAGTATTATAGATAGATAGATAGATAATACTTTATTGTCACCAACTTAACCTAATGATATAATACAAGTTAAAGAGAATATTGTAAATATTGGAGACAATAGGCGGCCTTATCGCTTTAAGCGATTTCTTCCAGGCAACCCATCCCACTATTAGGGTATTATATTAATTGTTTACTCACAAAATAAGCCCAATGCTGTTTATTTTGGGAATAGATAATAGACTGGGACAATTCACACTGCGCAATTTAGTCCTGAAGTTAATAGCGTAGCACTTGCGTTATGGGTACTAGAAAACTGATAAAGGATTTATGTTATGTATCTTTGCGTAATTAGTGACTCTATTCTATCTATATTTCTTCAATGAATACTATCTCGGCACGATAGCTGGAGTTAGACGGTAGACCCGCCCACAAAATAACGGACCCCATACCGTGATGGGTGATTTTTAGATCACCCGTCGGCATAGCGTTCCCCTGATTTTTGTAACACTCGCCGACGTCAGTGCTCACCATGCAGACAAATTCGAGCCTCATCGGAGAAGAGTACGGTACGCCAGGTACCACTAGGTAACTTGGACACTAGTTAGATAGGCAATTTCTAGTGAAGCTCAATCGAGCAATCCAGTGCTCACGGAGTAACTCATGGACTCGCGCTGGTCGTCGACTGCGTATATCAGCCACTAAAAGCTTCCTCCTCACAGTCCATAGGCTAACTTGGGTTCCTCGTACGTCTTCAAAGTTTTTTGAGGTCTTTCTAACTGTATTTAAGGTTCTTCAGCGCCTGAGTCACTAAAAAGCGGTCGTATCGTGGTTTTGTGCAAGGTTTTCTCCCAGAACCTTGCCTTCTCTGAACGGAACCTATCTCTTGGTATCGAGTCCAGGTTTAACTTCACGTTTCTCACGACGCTGTGAGATGTAACATTGGCTACACCACTTTAATTTTTACTAGCTCTTATTGCTTATTCTATCACTAGCTGTGCCCGCGACTCCGTTCACGTGGAATAGTGACTTTGGGCAGCATTTTTTAGATATATCTTATGGTTTATTTTGGATTACAAACCCTATAAACCCTAAATATAAATAAATGAAATATACAAACTGCGTTCGAACCTAGAAATCCAGCCTAAGCTGAACCCTATTTTATATGATTGATCATATAAATCTGAGGTCAACTTAAATTGGTTTATTAAAATCCGAAACTGATCACTTTTAACTAAAATCTTTTTTTTTTTCTAAAATAAAAGCAGCCTAAGTTACTCCTTGTTACATCAGCTATCTGCCAGTGAAAGTCCCGTCAAAATCGGTCCAACCGTTTCAGAGATTAGCCGGAACAAACAGACAGACAGACAGACAGACAAAAATTGTAAAAAATGTTTTGGTATATGTACCGTGTATACATCCATATACACTTAGTAAAAAGCGGTTATTTTAATATTACAAACAGACCCTCCAATTTTATTTATTTGTATGTATATATTGTATGTCTAATTGTGTCTAATGTAATCTATATGATTACAATAGACACAACGATTTAAGTCACAAAAAGGCGGGAAAGTAGCTGGCCTAGCATGGAGCCAAATTGCGAAGGACAGAAAAAGATGGAAGTCTTTAGAGGAGGCCTTTGTCGAAAGACAAGCTGTAGTGGAGAAACCGGATGCCGACAACTAAACACTTATAGTAATAGATGTAAATGTAATTCTACAGTAATAAAGGCTTATTTATTTATTTTATTTATTTATTTAAAGCGGGATTATGCGACAAACGCGTAATATGCCTTAAATGCCGAGGCCACGGGACGCGACGAATTACTCAGGCCGCGGCCCCGACAGGCGCTGGCCCGCTTTCGTGGGCCTCATCAAAGCCGGGGGGTGATGTGCCACGACATCTTCTTTCTCACACAGGCGTGAACTGGGCGCGCGGAATACGACCCCCTACGCGATGCGCACCCCCTTCTCGGCCATGTGTGTTCGGGCTGCGGCCCTTTCCCAGGAGGCCGTGCTCGCGACCGATGACTACGGCGACACGAGGTCTGTCGCCAACCTTCGGCGACGAGTGGCCCTGAGTGAGCGGGGAGCTTGGCTTGCTAGCTCTCCCTCTCCGCCGTCTCCTGGACATGACTGTTTTGCAGAAGGAGGCGACGGCGTCCCATCCGACTTAGCTCCCGACCATCGCTAGGATAGTAGTCGAGAGGTCACGACCGATGGTGGCGACCAGGTTTCGACGCTCTGATGCCCATGCGGGATACATTTGAAGGGTGTAGAGCGCCGTGTCCTCGTCGCCGGCGTCACATCACAGTGGTGGCACTCTGTCATTTGCTCTTTTTGGGCGATGAGACACAGGTGACACAGATGTCACGTGAAACGACAGAGTTCCGTGACGCCTACCAAGCCAATCTTGCAAAGCGAGCCGCACCGCTGCAATGGTGTTTTGGCCCGCACTGGGTTATGCTAGTCCTTCCGTTTAAGCTGCCGTGAGATCTCCTTGGAGTCCCGCCCGTTTTGCCTCGATTTCACGAGGTGCAGGACGAGAACCCTGCGAGACACCATGTGGGCGATACACCGACACCAAGAGCCGAGCTTCGAGATCCCACGGCATTAACATTATTACACCGTAAGGTATCCTCTGATGGCCCTGACGGCCAGCGTGTGCTGCAGTTTTCGCAGCAGCGCAGCGCTTTTGGTCGTCAGGTGCTCTGCTCAAGCAGAGACCCCGTAAAGAGCCTTTAACCGTGCGGTCTCTTCGTATAGTTTCCGGCACACTGAGTTCGGTCCTCCGATGTTGGGGAGCAGTCGGGCGAGTGTCCCAGCCGCCCCCGTGAGTCGAGGGGCCAGCCGCTCAATGTGTGCTTAAAAGTCCATCGGCGGTCGAGGACAAGGCCCAGATATTTGAGATGATCCACCGTGATGCGCAGGTCTCAAGGCGGTCCGCGTCGTCGGCTATAGAATACAGTCTCGGGCATGTGCAGGGGCTAGGCCTAGCCGCCGGATACGACCTGTGTAACTCCAGCCGTGCCCCTAAGGCTCGCCTGCTGGTAGGTCCCGCTTCGTGTTATGACCAGCGTGTCATCAGCGTAACATTTGTTGAAAAAAGAAAATATATTATTCGATTTCAATCATTTGTTTTTGTTTTGTACAGGACAAATTACACCGTCTGACAAATTTTATGACCAATTATATTATGGACCAGGTTATAGAATAAATATGAAAATTGTTTTAAAAAATATACCTTCAGGAGTATCTAAAGCGGTATTATACTATAATTTTAAGGAAGGTAAGATAACGTATTTTATTATTGCTGTGGAACTGCAGACAGGCTGACGGCTCACTTAATATTAAACAGTTACCGTCGCATAAGGGTGTTTGCAGTGCCAGTGGCATCGCGAACACGCTGCTGTCCCATAAGGGTACAGGAACTTGGGTAACTAATGCCGGAACACAATACAAAGTTATTATGGTGGCATACTTAAGACCAAACGTGGTCTATCACGTAGCTAGGGTGGGTTGTTTTGTCGCCTTTTACGACAGGCCGGCACCGGCCGCAGAGGTTAGTATTCTTTATCCGCCCCTGCATGGATAAAATTAGCTCAATATTGTGTTTATTAATACAGCTATAAACCCTGCGCACTATGTTTGAACAACAACAATATTAAATTATTTTATTAAAACACAATGCGTTTTTTGGTTAACAAGAGCGGGAGCGAAGGCTGACCACCCTGCATCTCTGCGCAGAATATATTGAAAATGGCGCTGCCTATTTTTAGCTTCTCAATCACTGGCGATACATTAATAATAATAATAATTAAAGAAACGAAAATTAATTGAAAACTAATTGAAGAGCTAAAACTAATTAAACGAAAACTAATTGAAGAGCTTCGATAAACACCTAGAGAGGCTTTCGCTAGGTAAATGGGTGAAGGGTCGGATACAGAAGGCGGTTCTCCTAAGCACGGCACGCATAGTGAGGAGATTCCTGTCTCTGGAGCCCTAACCACCGGTAGCTTGGGCCCTAGGCCTCGCTCCCAGCGACGGACAGTTTTTTATATTTTTTAATTTAATTTCTTTGTAAATATCGTTTTATAAAATAAATTATTTTTTTAATATTAATAAGTATTTTATAAAATGAAATGTAAATTATTTTGAAAAATGTAAATAACTAGAAAAGAAAATAAATAAAGAGGAATAATAATTAATGTCAACTGTATTTTTTTTTTCAGGTGCCTTATCAGAAAATTTTAAAAATGATACTATCTTGTACGTTAATTATACTCAAATTATAAACATGAATACTGTGGAGGCAGTAAATGATATTACATTAAAAGTCGCCATTTATTATCCCAAAGACGTATTATGTAATAAATTTTTCGTAACAAAATTAGTATACAAAACTAATTTGTCAGGTAAGACAGTGGATTGTTAATGTATCACTCATTGCTAAAGGATTTTTGAAGTTATACTTTGATGCGGGCGCACACTAAAAGCCTAAAACCGACGAGGTGAAGTTAGCTGATAACCGTCTCAAGTTTCTGTGAAAATTCGTAACTATATTCACAATAGTTTCTCAAATATTTATAAATCACACGTGTTTTATGTGAGTGTACCACGGACCTATACATATAATAGGGACAAGACATAATATTGTTCTATAAGTACAATTGTCACTTTATGTACGCACTGAAATACTGTTATATTGTTTTCCTGCGAGTAACAGTGCTGAGTAAGAACGAGATAGATATATGTTTATGTGTGTGCCTTCAAAATGGATGCTATTTATATATATACCTAATGAGGCCGAAAATCCTCCATTTTAAGCGCACAAATCTGAGACCGTCTGCTGTGCAGTTTGAGGTCGCGCGTTGTCGTGTAGGAACAGCGGAGACGAGCGATTGACCAATGCTGGTTGGAGATGTGCCAGCTTCTCCATCATTGTGTTCAGTTCTTCACAGTACATATCTGCAGTAATGCTCACCCCGTTTGGTAAGAAGCTGTGATGAATCACACCGGCGCTAAACCACCAAACAGTGACCATCACTTTTCTAGGGGTAAGTTTTCGTTTAGGGAATTGTTTAGGTGCTGAACTACTGTTTCATACTTCAGTGCAGTGTACTTAGGATTAGGAACATATACTTACTTATAATTTTGTTTTTCTACTGACATAAGACGCGTTGTAAATTTATGATATCTTTAAACGAGCAATTCTTGTATATATGTGTATATATATATATATATATATATATATATATATATATATATATATATATATATATATATATATATATATATATATATATATATATATATATATATATATATATATATATATTGCTTTAACCAACACCTAAAATTATCCTATATCTTTAAACGAGCAATTCTTGTATATATATATACTTATATAATTGAAATCTCGGAATCGGCTCCAACAATTTTCATGAAATTTAGTATACGGGGGGTTTCGGGGGCGATAAATCGATCTAGCTAGGAATCATTTCTAGAAAATGTCATTTCATTCGCTTTTTTTTTTTATTGGAAGAAAAATAACAAAAAGGTAACTCTTTCTGACATTTATTTATTTATTTATTTATTTAAACTTTAGCACTTAAAGTACAAGGCGGACTTAATGCCTTAAGGCATTCTCTGCCAGTCTACCTTGGGGTGATGCAGAGATAGTTTACATGGTAGGTGCACAATTGAATAGGAGTATGTTAATCAAACAAGATCACACATAAAAGCAATATACTACAAATACTTAGGTACATTATCATCATCTATCGGCAAATAATAATACTATTTTTTTTTAATTTGCTTTAACGACACAACAACACTAAAGCTATTCCGGCAGATGGCGTTGTTAAGTAACACGAAGTCAATGAGTGTTTGCTTTGAGGTTAGACTAAGAAAATCAATTATTAATTTCCAAAAAACACAATTTATAAAAAAAAAATACCGAGCAAAGCTCGGTCATCCAGCTAGTTTATGATTATTTGAGAAACTACTGTGAATATAATTGCGAGTTTTCACAGAAGCTTGAGAGACAGTTTATCATCGAACTTCGAAATTCACATCGAAAAATATTACTCTCATTATTTTTTTCCAAAAGCGCCAAAAGAAAATATATAACTTCAAAAAAGGTTTCTTATGAAATAATGCATCCCCCTGTTCTATGCAAGTTCTTATTTAATGATGGAGTCAAACTTTATTGAGAACTGGAACTCTTCAAAAGGAGAATGATATACAGAGTGACTTTGACAAACCCGTCCAAATTCACTTTAGTAACAGAATCTTTAGTAAAAGTTATGAGAAACATGTATTTTAGTTTTGTATCACATAGTACAAAAATGTTGAGTAATCAGCATCACAAAGTCATTCAAAGAACTCGCAATTTACATAATACGGCGCGAGAGTGTCAATGACCTCTCCATCTGACCTAGTAAAAGGCCGAGGACGGCGGCATTGCACTGGGCGAGTGAATACGCACTACTCATTTACACGGAAGTGACAGAGACAGGTAATAACAGGTTAACGTACGAAGGTTGCACCAAAGGACTATTCTGTACGATTGAATTAATGATCGTAATATATGAAATATTTTATGGTGAAAATGTGACATAAATTTTTTTTTTGCAAAAATGGGTTCATTAAATGATGTTTAGTGTGTAAAAAAAATTGGACGGTTTTGTCAAAGTCACCCTGTATAACCAGAAAAATTCCAGAAATAAGAGTGGATGGATACAAAAATTTTTAACAAAAAAATTAAATTAAAAACCTTTTTTTATTAACCTTAATAACTAAGTTCTTAAACTAATGTAAGTATACCTAAATATTTTTGAATCAGTCCTTCGAAGCGGCCTCCCTGCTGGCCGGATCCCCACCATGGGACCTCGAGGCCCGGGTCCTGGCGCTGTTGTACCGGTGGCGCCGGGACGCGGCCGAGCGTGACTCTCGCCCCGCGCCTCGCGAAGTTGAGGTAAAGCGGGCGGAGCTGCGCGACTAGGTCCTCATGGTGGAGTGGAAGGAGCGCCTTGCGCACCCCAGCGCGGGCCTTGCCACCATCGAAGCGGTGAGGCCCGTCCTGGCCGAATGGTTGGAAAGGCGCCACGGCGCCCTGACCTTCCGCCTGACGCAGGTCCTCTCGGGGCACGGTTGCTTCGGGAGGTACCTGTGTCGAATAGGGCGGGAGATGACGTCGGGGTGCCACCACTGTGGCGCGGGCGACGAGGAGGACACGGTGGACCACACTGTCGCCGTGTGCCCTGCGTGGCGCGAGGAGCGCCGCGCCCTCGTCGCCCAAATCGGCGTGGACCTGTCGCTCCCGGCCCTGGTTCTGTCCATGGTCGGGGGTGATCCTAGATGGACGGCCGTCGCCTCCTTCTGCGAGGCAGTCATGTCCGCAAAGGAGGCGGCGGAGCGGGAGCGGGAGTCAACCACCACACTCCCCTCCCGCCAACGCAGGCCACGTCGGCGGCGCCGGAGGGCAACTAACGACCTGTAAAAAGTAGTGCGCATACCTAAAAAAAATTATACGCGTAGAATTGAGAACTTCCCTTGTTTCTTTCGTTGGTTAAAAAGGAGGGATAAATCAAAGAAAAGATGAATTGTGTAAAAGATAATATGGAAAAAGGTGTGAATGATGAGATGAAGACTAACAGAGGAGAGCGGAACGGGAGAATGTTGTGCCGCCCCCTTGCAGTTTGGTATAAGGGCAGGAAGTAGAAAAGCTTGTGCTCTTTTCAACTTAATTGCAATCTCCGTACCAAAGCAGTATTATGAATTTTATTTAATACCGGATTTTTTTTTTTTCAGAAACCGATCGACAAAATCCATGCTATAAGGAAGACTGTAAAATTAATCATAACTTTAACGAATGTATTGGTAAGAAAAAGCATTCATAAATATAAAAAACATGTGTGTGTGTGTGTGTGTGTGTGTGTGTGCTTATGTACGCATGTAAGAAGTTATTCTTTTTAAAGAAATGATAAATTAATAAAAAATATTTATATTGTAAATATATAAAAAGAATATATTCCTACAATAATAAGCCTAAGTCTATAGACGTACTTATAATAGTTTTGTACCATTTGATACATTTTTTATGGCTGTAGAACAGCAGACAGGCTGACGACCCGCTTAGAGTTTAGCAGTTACTGTCGTTTATAGGTGTTTGCAACGCTAGTGGCATCGCGAACACGCTGCTGTCCCGTAAGGGTTTGCCGTTTCCAGGTGGTGGTGGACGGCATTGAGATTAGAATGAATGCCTCTTATGTTACAAAAGTCCACCTTAAATGTGGATTTGAGGTCCGCTGGTGTAAAATTATTGTTTCGTATGCGTTTCATTAATACTGACAAAAGGGGGCGATTTTAGAAGCTTAAGAGTGTCCACGAAAAGGTAGAAAAAATTTATTGTGCTTTCCCCACCCAAACCCACAGGTTGTGTGATGAGTTGGTGCGGGGCACGGAAGGGCCCCCGATCCCTCTCGGAGAATATCGCCGGGTCCACGTCCGGTCTCCACTCCGGCACGACGATACACCCCAAAGACTGCACCAGTTGGCGGGACGGCCTCCCAGACCGGATAATCTGGGTACGGGTCCCCTACTGACTGGTGGGCGGCCAGCGGACAGCCGTTTCATCGGGTCTTCTTGACCCCCGCCCTAATCCGTCACGCCTGTAGGGATGAGGGATTTTGCACACCTCGAGTTCCAGATTTCGTGGGCACTCCAGAACTTCGGGGAAGGGAGGCTAGAACCTGGGTCACCCATGTCGGAACACAACCCAAGGTTATTTTGACGGCATACTCAAGACCAAGGGTGGTTGCTATCTAGAGGGGCTTGAGGCCCTACCACGTAGCTTGGGTTGTTTTGTCGCCTTTTACGACAGGCCGACCCCGGCCACAGGGGTTAGTATTCTTTCTCCGCCCCTGCACGAATAAAAAGAAGTTTAGTATCACATAGTACAAAAATATTGAGTAATCAGCATCACAAAGTTATCCCAAGAACTCGCAATTTATACACACTACGGCGCGCAAGTGTCATTGACCTCCATCGATACGAGGACGGCGGTCATTGCATCTGTGCGAGCGAATACGCACTACTCACTTACGATATTTACGCGGGAGTGACAGAGACAGGTAATAACAAGTTAACGTGCGAAGTTTGCACCATATGACTATTTTGTACGATCGAATTAGTGATCATATTTTCCTTGGAATGAAATATTTTATGGTGAAAATTTGCCATACAATTTTTTTTTGCAGAAATGGGTTCCTTAAATGGTGTTTTGTGCGTAAAAAAATTTGGACGGTTTTGTCAAAGTCACCCTGTATACAATAGGGCGGTATTTAGTGAGTAACTTTTTAGTGGGTGGACGTGCGTCTCTTTGTCCACAGTGGAGAGCGTACGAGCGCATTCCCACATTACCGTGTCGCCAACCCCCAGGCGACGGTGTGTGCATTAACCAATATCCACTCCTCAACAAAAAGTCCTCTTTAAATTGCTTTCATTTCTTCAATTCACCGATCATACCACGCCATCTTGCCAACTTTAACTGAAACAATTTTTTTATTACAGATATTAATATTTCCCACAACATAAGTAGTCCTCATCTTCTGGAAGGTAGAGAATCGCAAATAATAAATGAATTAAAGGAAATGTATCCTGATAATGAAATAGGTATTAATTCAATCATTATTCCATATCAATTGTTTTCTCTCGTCGTGTATTTATTTACAAAGGTATATTAGTTGTCTAGAATCCATAACACAAGCTTACTTTGTTTTTCTCCTTGCAGGTGCGGAGTAAGAACAGTAACCCCTGCGGCCGGGATCGGCCTGTCGTAAAAGGCGACATATAACCCTAGCTACGTGGACCCGAGCCCGTCTGGATGGCAACCACTCCTGATTTATAAGTATGCTGCCATAACCTTGTGTTGTGTTCCGGCATTATTGACCCAGGTCTTTGTACTCCTATGGGACAGCAGCGTGCTTGCGGTGCCACTGGCGTTGCAAATACCCACAGGCGACGGTAACTGTTTACTATAAAATGGACCGTTAGCCTTTCTACTGTTTCTCAGGAATAAAAAACGTGTGCGTCTCGGAACGCCCGTCAGAAGTGATAACTTAAATTAATCTTGTACTATTTAATATTGAAAGTTATTCATTAATAAAACCGAATTTTATCCATGCAGGGGCGGAGAAACCTCTACGGCTGGGGTCGGCTTGTCGTAAAAGGCGACAAAACAACCCACCCTAGCTACGTGGTAAGGCCTCAAGCCCGTCTGGATGGCGATGACCTTTGGTCTTAGGTATGCCGCCATAATAACCTTGTGTTGTGTTCCGGCATTAGTGACCCCAGTTCCTGTACCCCAAACACCTATAGGCGACGGTAACTGCTAAATTCTAAGCAGGCTGTCAGCCTGTCTGCTATCCTACGCAATAAAAAAAAGAAAGAAAGAAAGAAAATATTAAATTATTCCCCAATGTTCTTCAAAAAAAATTCAACTGAAATTCATTGTAATAAAGTCGCAATTCGAATAGATCTAGCACTGTGGGTTAGATTGAAAGAGGAGCCTGACTACCGCTGCCGTATGCGTGAGAGAAAGGGAAGTCAGACAAACTGGCGCCGTAACGCGTTACGTTACGAAGCGGATTACCCTCCCATAAAAAGTTATCACTTAAAAAAAACTGGGTCTACATCGTACTGTTTGAATTGTCCCAGTTTATTCATTTAACAATTCGTTTAGTCATATTCCACTTAACGAGATCGCCTGTCACTAAACAAGAAATGTATCTATGTCTTAAAGCCTGTCATAAAATCGCCTGCTTCGTTGAATATTTGAGTCAATTTCTTATAAAGTTTACTTCAGGTACAGAAAGCGTGAGTCTAAAATAGCGAAAGTATTATAGCTAAGCCCACTATTTAGTATCCGTGCAGGGGCGGAGAAAGAATACTGACCTCTGCGGCCGGGGTCATCCTCTCGTAAAAGGCGACTAAACAACCCAAGCTTGGTGGTAGGGCTCCAAGCCTATCTAGATAGCAACTATCCCTATTTTTAAATATGCCACCATAATAACTTTATGTTGTATTCAAACATAACTGATCACGTTTCAATAACGGTAACTACTTATTATTAAGTAGGCCGCTTGCCTGTCTGCTGTTCAAAAACAATAAAAACACTAAAGAGCTGAAAACATTAGTGATGTGTATAAACAGATGTGTTCAAGAGCTGGTGTTCTCCATAAAAACCCATTTTTTATTTTAATCTTATTCATTTTGCTTATTTTTTTTTTTATTACTTTACAGAATATAAATATCTACCAATCTATGAAAACGGTTTTGTGAACTTCACGTGTAACATCAATAAATCCGAGAATATACGTTGGATACAAACATTCGGTGAGTTTAAAACAAATGTAATATACATGTAGAGCAATTTACAGCTGTTACGTGAGCAGTTACCGACGCTTTTGGATATATTTTTTATTATTGTAGGACAGCAGACAAGCTGTATTTGCAACGCCAGTGGCATCGCAAACAAGCTGCTGTCCCATAAGGGTACAAGAACTTAGGTCACTAATGCCGAAACACAATACAAGGTTATTATGGCGGCATACTTAGGACCAAAGGTGGTCGCCATCCAGACGGGCTTGGGGCCCTACCACGTAGCTAGGGTGGGTTGTTCTGTCATTTTGCAGTAATAAAAAAAAAACACTTTGATAGTAGCTATATGGGTAATGGTAAATGAGGACTATTTCTATATAGATGACCTCCGTGACGTAATGGCTAACGCATTTCAGTGCGCTTATGGAGGTTACGAGTTCAATTCCCGTCTCGCGTCTGGGTGTTTATTCATGACAGATGCCTGTTGTTAATATTATTTTGAAAATGCGTGGCGCCAGCAAAGCTTCTATCTTCAATCGCGCCACTATCTTCAACATCACTACTGTCTTCAACACGCCACTATAAGAGGAGGCTTTCGTACAATTTGCCCAGAACGATCAGCAAACTGATCGGACGGTAGATGCTAGGTTTCGCAGCGGGCTTGCCTGGTTTTCGGATACCGATGACATCGGCTTCCTTCCAAGCGGAGGGAAAGGAGCAGTAGTATGGCGGCATTGAAGATGCTCACTAGAATCATCAGTAGGCGATTGGGAGGAGCTTGAGCAGCCGGTTGGGTTTGCCATCTGCTCCGGAAGATTTCCGGGGCTTGAAATCTTTGATTAGGTCCTGTACTTCTTTCACCGTGACCAGCTCGAATGAGTCTTTTGCGAGAAGGGAGGATGTAAGTTCAACCTCGGCGTCCACCTCGTGCTCGGCGAGACACTCGGCCTTATCCTCGTCGTCGAACACGACAGTGTTGTGGGATCTCTCCAGAGGCGGCATGGTCGAGAGAGATTCCGCTCTCAGAGACCTCTCCAAGTACATCTGGTGCGTTGGGGAGATCTCCGAGAGCAGGCTCTCCCGGTGTTGGTTTCTGAGCTCCTAAATGCGGGTTTTCACTTCTCTATGAAGTGAACAAAGAATGACGCAGTTGTTTTCCGACGGAAAACTGTCGTAGACTCGGGCGGCGGCTGTCTTCCTCCTCGACAGCTTTAACGAGGTGTTTGATTTCGTGTCGACATGCATAATATGTATTTATTTACAAAAGAAAAGTATATATGTAGTGTATTAGTTGTCTAGTACCCATAAGACAAGTGCTATGCTACTTACTATGGGATTAGATGGCGTTGTGTGAATTGTGCCAGTTTATTTATTTATATATTTCTGTGTTGGCAGCGTCTGTTAAAATGCGTTAAATTAAGGTGGCACCACAATAGCACCTCTATCAATTTTAGAGGAAAGTGCCAAAGTTATTAGAATAGAATCGAGAATTTTTAACTCGGCATTCTTCAATTCGTCATCTGCAGCTACATTCATAGCATACACTGTGGCTGCACTTACGCCGCCTTCTGGGGGGTTTTTTAACTATAATTTACATACGTTGCATGTTATAAGCTGGACAATTTTTATCAGTTGTATAACTTAATTAGCTGATCAGGCCAAGGCCCCGAGGGGCGTCAGCATCTTCCTCACGCAGGAGTCAGCCGGGCGTGCGGAACACACGAGTTGCGGCCCTTTCAAGGGGCCGCGCCATCTCCGCCGCCTCCTTTACGGACACGACTGCTTAGCAGAAATGAGATGGTTCTCCTTTCCTCTACCCTCCATTACAGTAACTTCATTTTATGGGTGAGCAACAGCAGACAGGCTGACGGCCCACTTAATGACAAATGACACAACCAATGGTGGTTGCCATCCAGACGGGCTTGGGGCCCTACCACGAAGCTAGGGTTGTTTTGTTGCCTTTTACGACAAGCCTGCCTGCACGAAGAATGATGATGATTATTCATACATGTAATTTTCAGATAAAGATGAAAATATAATAATTGAAAATAAGTTTAGGGGTTTTAAACATTCAAAGCTGAGATTACAGATGCATAAGTCAGATAACTTAACTAAGTTATATTGTGAGGCTGAAAAAGCAGGAAATGTGTCGATATCTCAAATTTACCTGTTATATATTATAAATGAAGAAAGTAAGTTGTGAATTCTTTCATGATTTTATTGACAATCTTTGTGCAACTAACCCATACTTTTTTGGGGAACTTACTCATACAACGTGACCCGTTAAGGGGCATGGAGGTCTTTAAAATACCATGCTTCATCACAGGGAGGAGGTTTTCATCACGTAAATTTCCTGTAAAGGAAATCTCGTGTATTTTCGCGCTACATTCAAATACAACGCCCAACTTTAAGCGCTGTATTAATTCCGAGAAATATGAGCCAAATATTTTTCTACTTTCTCTTTTGTTTCAATAGTTATTGAAAATCGTATTAACGAATTGCTACGTGATAACAAAAAAAAATGAACCGCAGAAATAACTGAAAGGCAAAAATAATAAACCGTATTTTTATTAACCTTAATAATTAAGTTGTTAAACTAATGTAAGTATACGTAAGCAATTTTAAGTCGGCGCCAGTGCCCTTACGTGTGTGCCCGTTCGGGTTGCTGTCTCGCTGATATTAACTTCGTAAATGCTCGGCATTTTCCAGCGAAATGGCGTGTCATGCTGCGCCACCGCCGCGCATCACGCTTTATGTAATTAATTAATTTGCTTGTTTGGCGCCGACTCAAAATTACTTAGGTATACTTACTTTAGTTTAAGAACTTAATTATTAAGGTTAATAAAAAGACGGTTTATTATTTTTTGCTTCTCAGTTTTTTTATTAAACAAAAATTTTTGAAGTGAAACTTCTTTAGAATCGTTGTGATTTCAAACCGGATGCAACGAAAAAACGACAGGTAAGAGACACAAATACAAAAATGTGTAGGATGAAGCCAGCAAAGAATGAGACAGAAATATGTATATTTCGGTCTCTCCTATAGTCGCCTGTAATTAGTGAGCCAGAGCGAGAGAGTAAATGTCGGTGTGTATTTATTTTGAAGTATTTCGACATTGTGAGTACAGTTTCCGTGGTGTAGCGGTTATCACATCTGCCTAACACGCAGAAGGCCCCCGGTTCGATCCCGGGCGGAAACAATACTTTTTAAAAAAAATCTTTAAATGTGAGTTTTTAATTATAATCGCCTGTAATTAGTGAGCCAGTGCGAGAGAGTAAATGTCGGTGTGTATTTAATACTTGCTTGTATTTTTGTCGATTTACTGAAGTTTCACTTCTATCGTGTGTGAATCGCACACATGTTTTTTATTTCATAATTTTATGTGGCTATAATCTATTATGTAATTACTACATGCTTAAATAAATCAATTCTGTCAAAAAATTGACAAATTGACAAAAATAGTTCACGTTCTATGGGTATGTTCCCTTGAAAGTTTAAACGCCTGCGAGAATTACGGGTTCCTTTTTTTTGGGAGGTGGAAATGCACGACACACACCCCGCCGCGTTGGATTGGGCGGTGGTGGTGTGGAACTCCCCGTGCAATGCGCGCATACGTCCTCTTCTCAAGGCTGGAAGACGCACGTCGCTAGGGTACCGACTAAAACCACTCTGGTGTTCCTTCACACGCCTTAAGTTTCGAGGCCACGGGACGCGACGGAAAAGACAGGCCGCGGCTCGGATAAGCGCTGGTCCGCGTTCGCGGGCCTTCTATGCGGGCTGCGGCCCTTATGGCTATATTTCACCGGGACACCGTGACAGCACAACCAGTCGACGCTACCAACAAAATGTTACTGGTTGCGCCGCCACGCTGGTCGCGCCACCACTAATTACTACAGCGCTGTATGGTGTCTTAGTCACTCGGCCGCCAGTCCAGCCGCCAGTGACCCTCCCAGTCCCACATCATGCATGCAACACATGTGCACTGTTATTTTTTGTTTTTTAACTGATTATTTTAATATTTTAATTGTTTGTTAATTGCATACGATGGATAATTTCGATACAGTTTATTATCGAAATTATAATTAAATTAATAATTATATCCTGTTTACGAATTGTCCTTTGTTACAGCGAACGGCTAAATAAGGATGAACCCACCTCTGTTTCTTTTTTCTCTTGATCTCTCTTTTCTCACGTACATACAACAGTAGTGCTATCTCTGCGGGGTCCATTTTGATACCGTCGATTCTGGTGTCTGTATGGTGACTAGTTTAGTAGCTTACGGACACCACGGTGGCGCGACTGGATGCGCTGATAGTTTCCTGCACAAGTACTCTTTCATAGACAAAGTTGTGATAATTGTCAGGCCCCTTATCATCGTCGTCATTCATTTAAGAGCGGCAGCTCTAGTCGGTGGAGCATCTTCCAGTCTTCTCTACAAAGTACCTTTTCCTTGACTTCTTGATACGACACGACATCCAGTCTTTCCTTTACTTGCTCCGTAAATGTGCTTCTTGGTCCGGTTGAGAGAGATCTCTTCCGTTTTCCGTCAACTCTCCCTTCTACGATGGTTTTGATTAGATCGTCGTGTCTCTTCTATCCTCAGTAATTCTCAAGATGTTCCTTTTCTATTTCGCCATGTTCAGCGCTTCCTGGTTGGTCTTTTTCCCCATCCAACTTATCCTCAGTATTCTTCTCCAAGCCCACATCTCAAATTTTTCTAGCCTGTCCCTGGCCCTTTGTGTCAGGGTCCACGTCTCATATCCATACAACACATTGCTCCAGAAGTACACCTTTATTAATTTAAGTCTTCTTCTTTATCCGTGCAGGGGCGGAGAAAGAATACTAACCTCTGCAGCCGGGGTCAGCCTGCCGTAAATTACGGCGACTAAGCAACCCACCTTAGCTACGTGGTAGGGCCTCAAGCCCGTCTGGATGGCGTTTGGTCTTAAGTATGCCGCCATAATAACCTTGTGTTGTGTTCCGGCGTTAGTGACCTAAGTTCCTATACCTTTATGGGACAGCAGCGTGTTCGCGATGCCACTGGTGTTGCAAACATCCATAAGCGATGGTAACTGCTAAATTCTAAGCGGGCCGTCAGCCTGTCTGCTGTCCTACAGCAATAAAAAAAAAAGAATATGAAAACTGACGAACAAATACATCGATACATATATTTTTACCTTTGTGCATCGAACCCACCGACTCGGTTGTATCAAACCTTTTCCTACTGAACCAGCCGTGGTATCATTAATACTGTTTGCCAGGTGGTAGAGCTCTAACTCGACTGGATGGCAGACGGCCCATATAATAGCGAGCAGTTACCCGTAGCCTATGGATGTTTGCGACGCCAGGGTCACAGCATGCTACCGTCCGTGTAGGGCAGTGGCTGCATCTTCGTCATGCAAAGTAGCCCAATCTACATAATGCATAATTCAATTTTATTCAAATAGCCTTTTTTAACATATTATATCATACTAGGGTTGCCAACCCCAAATTTAAAAAACTAGAATATGATGTTGGAAAAACCAGGATAATTTAGTTTAAAAACAGGACACAGTAATAAAGTTGCAATACTTAAATAGGTTTAGTTAGAATTAGTTTTTTTTTTCTGTTGCGGAACAGCAGACGGCCCACTTAATAGTAAGCAGTTACTATCGTCTATGTATGTTTGCGACGTTAGGGGCACCGCGAACACGCTGCTGTCCCATAGACGTACACAGGATTATTATGGCGGCATACATAAAAACCAAGGACAGTAGCCGTCCAGAGGGGCTTGTGACCATACCACGTAGCCAGAGTGGTTATGTAGCCTTTTACGATAGGTCGACCCCAGCCACAGAGATTATTCTTACTCCGCCTCTGCACGGAGAGTATAACAAGTTAGTTACAAATATTATTTAATAATAAGTATTTGAATATTAAAAAACAGGATGCTACTTAAAAACTATCCAGGACATCCCAGGACACCACAAAAACCAGGACATGTCCTGGGAAAACAGGACGGTTGGCAACCCTATATCATACATATAAGGAACTGAGGAGCCAAAAGGCCGCGTTTAAAGATCAAGTAAAAATTAAAAGATCAGCGATGGATGCCATCCAGGGCTTGGGGCCTTACAACTTGGCTAGGGTTATTTTGTCGCCTTTTACGAAGACCCCGCCGCAGGGGCCAGTATTCCTGCTCCTGCACAAGAAAAAGTAGTCATTTTTATATACTTTGGTTTACAGATGAAATAACTAACAATGGCGAGAATTTAAACACAGAACCTACATTCCTGACTCCTTACATGTCTGGTAATTTACATAACTGTTCTGGTGAAAAATACGGTAAGTTATATTTTAAACTAGCTGTGCCCGCGACTCCGTCCGCGTGGAATAGTGACTTTGAACAGCATTTTTTGGATCTATCTTATGGTTTATTTTGGATTACAATCCCTATAAACCCTAAAATATAAATGAAATATGCAAACAGTCAGTATTATCGAATGCAATTGTTACGCCATGCGCCTCCGGTATACGTACGTTCGAACTTACAAAGTCCAGCCTAAGCTAAACCCTATTTCATATGATTGATGACATAAATCTGAGGTCAACTTAAATTGGATTTTAAAATTTCCGAAACATTTTTAATAAAAACTATTTTTTTTTCAAAATAAAAATAGCCTTAGTTACTCCTTGATACATCAGCTATCTGCCAGTGAAAGTCCCGTCAAAATCGGTGCAGCCATTTCAGAGATTAACCGGAACAAACAGACAGACAAACAAAAATCGTAAAAAATGTTGTTTTGGTATACGTACCGTGTGCACGGGACGAGCTTCCCGCCCACTAGGTGAAAGCCGTAGCCGTCAAGCGCAATTTGCGCAGCCAGCGGGCGAGGTCCCGCTGCCCAGAGATCAAGAGAAGGCTAAATACCCAAACAGCCCAGATCTCGGAGGATATCAAGAGGTGACACGCTGAGACATGGGAGAGGGTCATAGACCGAGCTACCGAAGACCCCGTGGAGCCCTAAAACCTCCGCGGGGCAACCTACAGTGCAAGAAAGCGCCAGCATACCCACTCCTCGATACGAGTGGAACGAGGTGATTCAAGCCTTCAGAAATGGTGGAGTTCTTCGCAGACCATCTGGAGGTTCAGTTCTTCCCGTATCCAATACCAGCAGACGGGGTATTTGACGCGCATTCCTACCACAAGTTTTCTAAAAACGGAGGTCCAGGAGTTTCTAGGTGTCCCCTCCAACTGTTGAAAAGCGAAGATTTCATCTCCCCGTCCGAAGTCCGAAAAACAGTGCTCAGACTCGACAAGGTGCCAGGATGCGACGACAGTAGCCGTAGGGTGTCATCCACTTAGGGGTGACACCCGACCGTGAACATACAACAACAACCTATAATTCGCAAAACTGTGACAGTTTGCTTATCCGTCACCAATAATATAATTTATATAATAATAACTATGTAGATTCTGATGCCTACCTGCCTAATAAGTTTTCTTCATTCAAGACCATGTTTCACAGTAAGCTTAAAAATTATTTGAAACTAGCTGTGCCCGCGACTCCGTCCGCGTGGAATAGTGACTTTAGGCAGCATTTTTTGGATATATGATGTCAAATTAAATTGGAAATTCAACCTATTAAACCAGCCTAAGCTGAACCCTATTTCATATGATTAATGATATAAATCTGAGGTCAACTTAAATTGGATTATAAAATTTCCGAAACTTATCATTTTTAACAAAAACTATTATTTTTTTCTAAAATAAAAATAGCCTAAGTTACTCCCTGATACATAAGCTATCTGCCAGTGAAAGTCCCGTCAAAATCGATGCAGCCATTTCAGAGATTAACCGGAACAAACAGATAGACAGACAGACAAAAATTGTAAAAAATGTTATTTTGGTATATGTACCGTGTATACGTCCGAGTGAACTTAGTAAAAAGCGGTTATTTTAATATTACAAACAGACCCTCCAATTTTATTTATTTGTATAGATAATAGTATTTTAATAAAACTTAAATTATTATTACTTTTCTTTTTTAATTTAACAGTTTTGATTAAGTTTAGGGGTGTCATCTACAATATCCGCATCCGCACCAGGTGGCACCCATGTTAGCTAAGCCACTGAGATAAAGAGAGTACTATTGTGTAGTGTTTACAAAGTGGTCGCAGCACCAGATGCTGGTGTCCCTAAATGTTCCATCTGCCCACTTTTTTTTTGATAAGGGTTGTGTGGCGATTTCGGGCAGTATGGCGGTGTCAAAGACCTGGTGTAAATTAGAGGTCAGTCAATCATAGTCATCGTTCATAACACATCAGTCTTAACAGATGTTTGTGGATGATATGTTTGTTTTGTCAGGTTCCAGTCTAGCCAACATAATCCATGCAATCGATTAATACCAAGATCCAAATAAAGAGCCTTTTCTAGGGGCGGCATTTCAATTAATTTTTTAAAATAAAAGAACACTTATTGTGGCATAACTATAATAGTTAGACATATGCTGTCGCGACACTTTTTGTAAATAATGATGTGTTCTGCAAAGTTGTAGTACATTATTTTATTCTATCATCAATAGTTTTCGCAACGCACGCGATTTAAATAATATTTTAGGTAATTTTTTTACACTTCGGGTTACATTATTAGAGTTTTATTAAGGATCCCTAATTTTTTTGAAAATATAATATAGCCTATGTCACCCGGGGATAGTGTAGCTTCCCAACAATGAAAGAATTTTTTAAATCGGGTCAGTAGTTTCGGAGCCTATTCAAAGCAAGCAAACAAACAAACAAACAAACAAACAAACAAACAATCAAATCTTTCCTCTTTATAATAGTAGTATAGATTTTATTGAAGTTTACAGTTTTCAATGTTTCACTTCTATCACATGTGAACTGCAAACATGTTTTTGAACTGAAAACCTCTTTCGCATCGTTGTGATCTGAAACTCGATGTTTTCGTTCTAACTTTTTATTTTTTAAATTAGAATAATGTGTTTATATAATTATATGTGATTTCTTGTATCTTTTCACTTGTTTTTGTTTGTTAAAATTACTTTTAGTAAGTAGTTATTAGACCAGTATTATTATTTTTGTTTCATGTGTGTCCATGGCATCACTCCATGGACCTAGCTGAAGACTAGCGCTGATTTCATTTATGAAATCAGCACATCCTGGCCTAGGTCCAATTTAGGACATTTATATGGGCTACCTTTATTGTATATGTGTTTAAATTAAGGTCCTGAATAAAGTTTTTTCTTTCTTTTATAAAATAACGAAGGTCTAGCTACCACGGCCTCTTACTTACTATCTTGCCTTCACACCAACAAAGCTATTAGGCCGGGGACCCCTGCACCTATAAACTATCATCCCCATCCTAAATTCATTTAGATTGGATAGTTAAAGAATTTTTTTTACAGATTCTCCGCGTTTAGTTTCATATTCAGGTGGAAAAACTAAATTTCTGAACGAAAATATCCCCATTCCTTCATTGAATGACATGGAAATATTTTGTGTGGCACACAATACTTCAATTAGTGAATTGTATCCGTCCGGAGAAGAACAAATACAAAATTTTTCAGTATATAAGCGAATTATATATAATAGAAATAAATATAACACGGAAATAAATGACGCCAAATGGAATAAATACAGTATGTAATATGTATATATTATGTTAATAATGGACGGATGGAGTATGAATACTAACCTCTGCGGCCGGGGTCGGCCTGTCGTAAAAGCCACCAAAACAACCCACCCTAGCTACGTGGTAGGGCCTCAAGCCCGTCTGGATGGCGACCATCTTTGATCTTAAGTATGCCGCCATAATAACCTTGTGTTGTGTTCCGGCATTAGTGACCCAAGTTCCTGTACCCTTATGCGACAGCAGCGTGCTCGCGATGCTACTGGCGTTGCAAACACCCATAGGCGACGGTAACTGCTAAATTCTAAGCGGGCCGTCAGCCTGTCTGCTGTCCAAGAGCAATAAAAAAAGTCTACGTTTCTTTATTTTTCTGTGTGAAATAAAAAATATTCTATTCTATTTTGAATTTTAAATCCGTTGTTTATGCTTAAAATACTTATAAACAATACTTTATTATAAATAAATGTTCGTGTTTAGTTTCAGATAATTGGAAGATTATAATCGGTGTACTGTTTGCTATATTTGTTTTATGTTCCATAATATGGGTTATAATAAAGTATAGGCAAAGGTTTCGATTGAAACGAGATAACACACTGAATGTTGCTATTTATGTAAGTTTTATTTGTCACTTTAAAGTTCTATGGTTTCCTTTTAGCAGTATTGCCAACCTCGACTTCACAGTAGTGCCAATTGACTCGCTGAAGTTAGCCGATTATAAATAATTATTTGTATCTTGTTTGTTTATAAAAAAATTAAATAAAAATGCAATCTTCAATTAACCCCCCAAATATAATACTAATTTTAAGTTGTTTTACAGCTACATAAATATAATGGAAGTACATTAGCGCCATTCTAGCGAGTTTTGAATTATAACTTATAGTACGCCGTAAGTTGTATATGGCTCCATAGTGTATTAAAAAATTAGTATTTAAAATTAGTAAAGTAAATTAGTAAGTAAATTAGTAGTTAAAATTAGTAGAGTAATTGGTAGGTGTAAGAAAGTTTTGAGTGATTATTTGTATGAGCTGAATTATCAAGAGTCAGAAGAGATTATCAAAGCAATTATTTAAATATAAAATTACATTTTACTTATATATAACTTACATACATTATATTCACATACAATCATTGTTTCAGTTAATTAATATATGTATCATATATATTTTTCTTTCATTAATATTTTATTTTAAATTATTATTTATTTTTACTACTATATCTCATTTAACTACTATATATTATTTAATTATTAATATAATGGTAATTATTATATATTAGTACTTATGTTAAAAATACTGGCCCACTGAGATACAGTATTCACTAGTTCAGGGGCCAGTGTGATTTTCTCTAAGTCAAATTAGTTGTTGTACATGAACTGCTGTGATATGTATCTTTTATTTTTAAAATTTGTATGTCATGTATAAATAATTAAATAAATAAATAAAAAAATAGTAGAGTGTAGACTATAAAAAAGTTTTTACTTTTTCAGAGTACGACAAATGAAGTCCAATATGCTCAGCTATGTGTGACGCAAACGTCAAACGAAATAAGGGGACGCGACGATCTATCTCCGTATGCTGAAATAATAGGAGTATTGCAACCAAAACAACTTAAATAACCATCGGATATGTCTGAGGAAGTTCTATTAAGTCGGTTGCTATGAGATGTAGTTAGAGAATACAATCCCGGGATTCCGGGATCTTTCCAAACTTGTAAATGATAAAATAAGGCAACAATACAGAATCTGTGAAGATCACTTCGAAAAACCCTGTATTAAGTTTAAAATTTCGAGAATATTTCGATCTAGAAATAAATATTGTTAATATTGGTAGTGTTATACTAAAACGTATACAAGATTGTAAATTTGATATGCCATGCAAGTGTTTTCCCATTGATTATTGAAAAAAAAAAACTTTATATTAGATTTAGAATTTATCATTCGATTAAGAGGTATAACAAATTATAAAAAAACAAAAATTACAAAAAAAACTATTTATAATATACTAAACTATTTATATATAAGCAATTTGTAAAAAATTCTCGGCATTAGACAGCACTGCAGTTGTACTTAATAACTCCATGGTGGGCCGTTAGCTTGTCGGCTGTTGCACAGCAATAAAAAAAGAGTAACTTCGTTTCTACCCAATATCCTACGACTTCCTCTTTTTATAAATCTGAGAATAAAGCTACTAAAAGGACAAATATACTTTTCCCATAAAAACACTGAAGCACACTGAAACTCATTGGCTATGGTCACATTATTATTAATATAATTGGCTTAAAGGTCTCGTTACCAGGCCTTAAAATCTTATTACAATATAGATATCGCCCAGACGCCCATCCCTACCACACTCATCGCACGTGCGCCCCGTAAATATACATGTGGCTATATATGTATACATTCAAAACTTGAAATAATATCAAAGAAAAAATAATTACTGCTTATATAAAAAATAAATAATTATAATTGCATAAGTTGATTAAAATGTTTTTCAATATCGCCCATCCCTACGTAAAGTCGTACCATTATACATACGAGCTACATGGTAGGCGGAGTGGGGGGTGTTAGGTTTTTTGGTTACAGAATTTCTTGATTCGGTCGCCATGCTCAAAGCCCGCGATAAAAGCTATGCAATGGCTTAATAATATTAGGTATATTGTACTGAATACTTAATGGCTCTAAAGTACTGCTATTTATATTCATAATTTGTATATATTAAATAAAGATATAACATACCGTTGTTTGTTTTTTACAGTTCCTTATAGAATAGCTTCTTTAAAAGTTATAAAAATTTCACGTAAATCCCTAAAAGTTTGATAATGAGGTTTAAATAAATTGTATTGAATACTGTACTAATAACTTGTACTGACATCTTACGTTGAATAGTGATACTAAATATTCCCAATCCAAACGTATGAAGATGTAAGATATATGGAAACATGGTGGTAATTTATTATTAATTATTAAAAAATGGCGCTGTTACTTTTCAATAATAAATTAATTTCTGTGTTTTTCTGTATTATTCTATTGATACCATGACAATAACTGGTAGCGACATCTTACGTTGAGTAGTGGTACTAATATTTTCGTACAAGGATTTAAAGATGAAAGATTTATGGAAACATGGTGTTTATGCATTTTTAATTAATAAAAAAGGTAATGGTTTCGTTTTCTTAATAAATTAATCTCTGTGTTTCTTTGCAATATATTCTTCATGTAACATGAGAAATATAGCGGCAAATTTAAAATTCTCTATATCCATATAAAGTATTTAATTGCGTTTAGTTAAGTATTCGTTATGAATAAAACGTTAAATATATTTTTTAGTTATTGCTTTATATGCTTCTAATAAATATAAAAGTATAAAATCATTTTTGAAATTGTGTTGACTTTTTTTAAATAAATAATAATCAAGAATCCATAGACAATACATTATACAAACGTCAAGTATTTTTTGTCTATGAGATATTTTTCTTGGCGCACGCGGAAGTGAAAGATTAACAATTTCCTTTTCCTAAATATTTTAAACTTTTCGCCAGATTAGTCTACAAATAATTATATTCCTAAATCACAAATTATTTCTTTAATATTCCCACAAATTGTTTATAAGCGGTTCATTATGAATTGAGTGCATTTAATAGCTTTATCTTGGTTATTGTAGGCGTAAAATTAAAAACAGCTTTGTGACCATGGAGGTAACTGATATCAGCGAGTTATTAAATGTTAGAGCTATTAAAATGGAAAATGGGGAACCTAGTTTCGATGAAAGTGCCGTTGAGACTTCGGACCCTTTATCTGTGATACCACAATATGTTACTGAGGCTGATTTAGGTACGTTACCTATTTGTATTTATAAAATAACAATAGCATCTTTATTGTTGAAGGATATGCTTAAATCTAGACTTTTATATTTATTATTATAAAATATAAACTATGTAACGACACTTAACGAACTGAGCATTTTTCGGCGTTATAGTGTGGTAGTTAAATGGAAAGGAATAAAAGATATAATTTTACTATTCCTTAATAATATGTATGTATTTTTTTAATGCTGTAGGATAGCAGACAGGCTGACGGTCCGCTTAGAATTTAACAGTTACCATCGCCTATGGGTGTTTGCAACGCTAGTGGCATCGCGAACACGCTGCTGTCCCATAAGGATACAGGAACTTGGGTCACTAATGCCGGAACACAACACAAGGTTATTATGGCGGCATACTTAAGACCAAAAGTGGTCGCCATCCAGATGGGCTTGGGGCCCTACCACGTAGCTAGGGTGGATTGTTTAGTCGCCTTTTATGACAGGCCGACCCCAACCGCAGAGGTTAGTATTCTTTCTCCGCCCCTGTATGGATAAAAATTTACTAAGATATTTACTAATATAGTACACGTTTTACATGGAAATTATTATTCATACAAATAACAACACTTATTGCATATAGTCTGTTCTTTGTCTGATGTTTTTTTGCTGCTCCATTTTAATTGTATTTTCTTATATATTTTAATCATATCTTGACATACTGCAGTATCAACTTTATTGTATACATCAAATTTGCAGAAATGTGTATTTTCAAGTTGTTATTTTCATAATCTGAGCATGTTTCTTGTCTGTGGCCTGTAAATATAAACGATAAAATTAAGTTTAAAATATCAACTTGTTTGTATTGTATTTTCTTCATTATAAAAAATAAAATAGTCTTTATTACAGGAGTCAGAATTACAGAATTTCTAGATATACAGGGTGACTTTGACAACACCATCCAAAATTCACACAGAATAATCCTTAGTAAAAGTTATGAGAAACATGTATTTTAGTTTAGTATCACATAGTACAAAAATGTTGAGTAATCAGCATCACAAAGTTATCCAAAGAACTCGCAATATATACTACGGCGCGCAAGTGTCAATGACCTCTCCATCAGTACCGCAAAAAACTGGTACAATGACCTAGTATGAGGCCGAGGATGGCGGTCATTGCATCTGTGCGAGCAAATACTCATTACTTTTACATTACATTTAAGCGAGAGTGACAGACAGGTTAACGTACGAAATTTACACCATATGACTATTTTGTATAATTGAATTAGTGACTATATTTTCCTTGGAATGAAATATTTTATGGTGAAAATTTGACATACAATTTTTTTCCAAAAATGGGTTCCTTAAATGATGTTTAGTGCGGGAAAAAAAATTTGGACGGTTTTGTCAAAGTCACTCTGTATAATCCAATTGTCTCCATTGAGCTCTACCTTGTACAATCCACAATGACCCTAGAGTTAGATGGATCTCATCCTCCCATCTCCTTATCTGGCATCCTCTTTTGTGACTGCCATCCCTGGGGTGCCTGGCTGTGACCCGTTTGCTCCACTTATCTAGGCTGCTTCTTAGTATGTGTCTAGTTCATCTCCATTTTAGTTGCTCAATTTGGTTTTTTCCTTCAATTTTCTTCATTAATATACTTATCACATCCTATGCTATGAATCAGAGTGCTGGGCTGCAAAGGGAAAAGATGAAAGGTTATTGCATGCAGCAGAGCTGCGAATGTTGAGATGGAAGAGTGAAGCTACAAAAATGGATAAAATTAGAAATGAGTATATTTTGGGGAAGTTTGAAAGTAAAGTGATTGGGAAGCTGAAAAGTAATAGCTTAGCCTGGTATGGCCATATAATGCGAAGAGAGAAGCGTCATGTAACAAGGAGGATGCTAGAAATGAGAGTGGAACAAGAGGAGAGGTAGACCAAAAAAAGATGGATGGTTAAAAAGGTGTGAATGTTCAGATGATGGCTCATAGAGGAGAATGGAAGGAGAACATGTACAGACAACCCATAGTTGGGATAAGGGCAGGAAGAAGACATCACATCCTAATACTGTTTTTATCAAAAGTAATTTTCTAATAGTTTTGCTGCATCACATGCTTAGTGGAGGGACATGATCATCTTCTTCATCCACTTGTTGTTAAATAGTGTGATGCTATATGTATAGTGTGTAATACTGTATACAGAACAATTCAGTTGTTTTCTATGGAAAACAAGGTAAACCAATGAAAGTCAAGTAATTTCAATATTTTAAGGAGTTTGTCTTCAAGTGGGTTTATAAAAAATTTACACTGTATATATCGTCGGATAGATTATCAGAATATGTAACTCCACCATATCGAAATAAGACTTAAATTTAACTAGATGGCTAGTGGTGTATTTTGAAGCCTGTCTACTGGATTACTTTGTATGTTCTACAAAAATATGGCTAATTTGTTATGAAAATTTGTATTGAAATAAATGAAATGAAAAAATAATCATATATGCAGGGGCGGAGAAAGAATACTAACCTCTGCGGCCGGGGTCGGCCCGTCGTAAAAGGCGACAAAACAACCCACCCTAGCTACTAGCTATGTGGTAGGGCCTCAAAGCCCGTCTGGATGGCGACCACCTTTGGTCTTAAGTATGCCGCCATAATAACCTTGTGTTGTGTTCCGGCATTAGTGACCCAATTTCCTGTACTCTTATGGGACAGCAGCGTGTTCGCGATGCCACTGACGTTGCAAGCACCCATAGGCGACGGTAATTGCTAAATTCTAAGGGGGCCATCAGGCCGTCTGCTGTCCTACAACCATAAAAACATTTTACGTTAAAATTAAATGTTAGATGTTGGTTTTTCAGGACTAATGCAATCAGGTGCGGAGATTCTACAGACTTCCTTGGCAGTGTTTTCCGATGCACCGGAAGATGATGAAACTATGCAAAGCAACGATAGCTCTGGTGAGTATAGGGTTCTTCAGAGTTGTAATTTACTAATTCCTTTCTGCATAGCTGTAGCATACCATATGTATTAACATTATTAACCATATGTTAACTACTTTCTACGTGCAAGGGTGGAGTAAGATTACTAACCCCTGCAGCCTGTCGTAAAAAACACCAAAACAACCCTAGCTACATTGGTAGGACCGTCTGGGTGGCATCCTTGGTTTTAAGTATCATCATTTTCATCTCAGCCGGAAGATGCCCACTACTGCTCAAAGGCCTCCGCCAAAGATCTCCATGACGATCGGTCCTGAGCTGCCCTCATCCAACCTATTCCGGCGATCTTGACCAGATCATCAGTCCATTTTGTGGGGGACCTACCAACATTGCGTCTTCCAATACGCGGTCGCCAATAGAGGACTTTTCTGCCCCAACGGCCATCTGTCCTTCGCACTATTTGCCCAGCCCACTACCACTTCAGTTTTGCAATCATCCGAGCTATGTCGGTGACTTTGGTTCTCCTGCGAATCTCCTGATTTCTGATTCGATCTCGCAGGGAAACTCCGAGCATAGCCCTCTCCATTAAGTATGGTTTTAAGTATGCCGCCGTAATGACCTTGTGTTTTGTTCCGCCATTAGTAACTCAGGTTCCTGTACCCCTATGGACAGTAGCGTGTTCGCGGTGCCCCTAGAGTCGCAAACATCCATAGGCAGCTATAACTGTTTACTACTAAGTGGGCTGTAGTTAAATTTAACTTATCGTCGCAATACCAGAGACAAAAGGAAGCAGTGATAATATTAAAGTGGGCCTTGCCTAAACCAAGACTTGAAGAACCGGGGTTTATCCTTTAGGATGGTGATGAATATTCTAGAAATTAATTTGTTCCAGAAGAATTAATAGTACAACTTATGGATATAAGAACGAGACTGTCTAAATTAAGGATGATGCTGGAGAAGAGACTCGGCATGGATCTGAGCGACTATACATTTTGGCTTCAAGATGCTAAAGTTGTAAGTATTTTTTTTATTATTTATGGTCTGGAAAAGTTGTCTGTGAATTAGATGTCCTTAGATAATGAAATATCTAATATGATCCGGCGAAGTATGAAAATTGACCCTGCTGGTGTCGGTCTCACGTAAAAGGCCTGGATAGCCATCATCTTGGTGGAAGCCACCACCTGGTTGCCAAGCTAATTCTAACTAACCGAAGTTACAATTCCCCTACCCTATTGTTTTTCAAAGTATTCACCACGTAGCTTAATACACTTTTCCATTCGCTCAAACCAGTTATTATAACATTTATTCCACTCTAAAGTCGGTGTTCAAAATTTCTTTACAATTGTTTACAATCCCGGAGGGCGGCGGTCATTGCTCTGTGCGAGCGAGGACGCATTATATTTACGCAGTAGTGACAGAGACAGGTAATAACAGGTCATTGTACGAAATTCTTCCTGCTCCGCGTCCGTAGTATACGTGGTAGGGCCTCAAGCCCGTCTGAATGGCGACCACCTTTGATCTTAAGTCTGCCGCCATAATAACCATAATTATGTTGTGTTCCACCATTAGTGGTCCAAGTTCCTGTACCCTTATGGGAAAACAACGTGTTCGCGATGCGTTGCAAACACCCATAGGCGACGGTAGCTGTTAAATTCTAAGTGGGCCGTGAGTCGGTCTGCTGTCTTACAGCAATAAAAAAAAATTGGAATATATCTAGTAGTTTCGCCGTGATGCACGCACAATTGCAGACCTCTATCATTTTATTTATATATATTTATTAGGCATATAAATTGTGGTTGGCTGTTATTTTTTTTTTTATTTCCAGTTGGAGAACCACAAGACCCTGGTGGAACAATGCATCCGTGGTGAAGGTGTCGTACAAGTGAACATACAAATACGATCGGCTGAGAAAAAAATTAATATATTGGACGTACTTAAGCCTGACGAGGAGTTAGTTAGTTTGCCATGCGGAAACGATTGTAAGTATTTTATTTTTATGAATCCTTCATTCCTGACATGAGTGAGTCAGGCCAGAATCTTATCATCTAGCACATAATTATATTTATCCGTGCAGGGGCGGAGAAAGAATACTAACCTGTGCGGCTGTGGTCGGCCTGTCGTAAAAGGCGACAAAACAACCCACCCTGGCTACGTGGTAGGGCCTCAAGCCCGTCTGGATAGTGACCACCTTTGGTCTTAAGTATGCCGCCATAATAACCCTGTGTTGTGTTCCGGCATTAGTGACCCAAGTTCCTGTACCCTTATGGGACAGCAGCGTGTTCGCGATGCCATAGATGTTGCATACACCCATAGGCGACGGTTACTGCTGAAATTTAAGGGGGCCGTCAGCCTGTCTCCTGTCCTACAGAAGAAAAAATGTTTATTACGTTTACTTAATACTAGTTAAATAAAGTTCTTATATATTTAAATGTTGGTAATTATATACTAAAACATGTTTCCAAAATTTCTTGGTTACTTATACAGGGTGACTTTGACAAAACCGTCCAAATTCACACAGAAGAATCTTTAGTAAAAGTTATGAGAAACATGTATTTTAGTTTAGTATCACATAGTACAAAAATGTTGAGTAATCAGCATCACAAAGTCATCCAAAGAACTCGCAATTTACATAATACGGCATGCAAGTGTCAATGACCTCTCCATCGGTACCGCAAAAAACTGGCAATGACCTAGTACGAGGCCGAGGACGGCGGTCATTGCATCTGTGCGATTGAATATGCACTACTCACTTACGATAATTACGCGGGAGTGACAGAGACAGGTAATAACAGTTTAACGTACGAAATTTGCACCATATGACTATTTTGTACGATTGAATTAGTGACCATATTTTCCTTGGAATGAAAGATTTTATGGTGAAAATTTGACATATAATTTTTTTTTTGCAAAAATGGGTTCCTTAAATGATGTTTAGTGCGTAAAAATAATTTGGACGGTTTTGTCAAAGTCAACCTGTATATTCTTACTTAATACCTTACACGCTACTGTTGTCCAGAATTCCATAAACGTAGACTGGTGTATTTTTGACATAAGTATGTATCATATTTTCTTATGCAATTTCTACCCCTAATTTCTTTCCTGCATTATATCTTCCTTTGGTAGGGCTCCAAGCCCGTCTGGATGGCACCCTTGGTATATTATTTTTACCGATGAGGCAGGTTGGCGGCCCACTTAATTACGTGAGGTGATTTTATGGATTTTTTGACACCCCAAGGTGAGATTTATTCGTGAGATTTGGCTCAACCCCCCTCCACCATCACCCAATTTCACGTGAGATTTTTCAAAATACGTTTCTCGTAAAGGTTTTGGATTTATTCTAAAAAGAAAAGGAGAAATAATTTGCAGCGTTGAAAAATCTCTTAATTAAAAATTATTTGGCTATATTTTAGCAAAATCTTTTAATTAATTAAATACTGTTTTTATTTATATTTTTATAATTAAATACTGTTTTTATTTTTATTTATACTGTTTATATTTTTGTATTTGCCGAGAAAATATTTTATAACTTATAAATCAAACAAAATTAAATGTACAAGAAATTAATTAAACGAATTATTTACAAATTTCCATGACGAAAAATTTCGTCACCAACGTGTTTTTTTTGTTATGAAACAATACAACTTGTGTTGTAGTTATGGATCTGGACGGAGAACTGACTCCAGCCCTGACGAATCTACAAGAGACTCCAAAGTCCCCGATCCATGCTGCAGCTGTCAAATGGGTGGTCGATGGATCATTTTACACGGACCACAGGGTCAAGATTCCAAATAGTCCCCTTGAATGGTATTTATCTTATATTTTTCATAAGTTCAAATAGTTTTTATTTATTTATTCAATAAATTTACATTTAATAATTAGTTTTTATTCATAATTATATTTATTTTTTAATTAAATAAGTTTCTTTTATTAATGAAATAAGTCTTATTCATTTAATAAATATGTTTCATTCTTTAATAAATTTCTTTAATTAACTATTATAAATAACTTACATTCGTTGTTTTCATAAGTTTAATTAATTGAATAAATTTAATTTAGCAATGAATTTTTTTATATATTAATTTTTATATTTCAGTTTTATTCATTTAGTAGATACGAGGGTTGTTTGATAACTTAGTGATTTTATCAATTTCCCGCGCAGTATCTTTAAATGCAATACTGCTGCTGTCAACCACCTTTTTTTAATAGACTACTGTCAAATTTAGAGCAAGTTGCGTCATTTAGTTTGTGTTTGACAGTCATTAAAAGCAGACAACCTTTTACTAAGTTCCGTTGTGGTCATACCAGCACAAGTGACGCCGTACGTTCAGGTCGCCCCAAAAGAGGTCATCACGCCAGTCGATAAAATTCATGGAATAATATTGGACGATCGGAGAATAAAAGTACGTGAAGTAGCTGAGGCTGTAGGCATCCCAACTTAGCGAGTACATTACATTTTACGTGAATATTTGGACATGAAAAAGCTATCCGCGAAATGGGTGCCTCGATTGCTCACACTCGACCATAAGCGCAACCGTGTGACCACTGCAAAGCAGTGTTTGGCGATGTTCAACCGTAATTCGGACAGGTTTTTACGCCGTTATATAACCGTAGACGAAATATGGATCCATCACAATACCCCAGAGACCAAGGAACAATTAAAACAATGAGTGAATGTGCACCAAATAAGGCCAAGGTGGGTCTGTCAGCCAACAAGGTTTCATTCTCATAGATTACCTAGAGAAGGGTAAAACGATCACCGGCGAATATTATTGAGAGCTTTTAGACAGATTCGATATTGATTTAAAGCAAAAACGACCACAATTGACGAAAAAAAGTGTTGTTCCGTCAAGACAATGCACGTGTGTAGTCCCTATGGCAAAAATACATAAATTGGGCTATGAACTGCTATCCTATTGAGCATATTCTCCAGATTTAGGCCCCATTGCGACTATATTCTTTTTCCAAACCTAAAGCAATGGCTGGGTGGTGAGATTTGGGTCCGACGAAAAGGTCATAACCGAAACAAACGCTTATTTTGAGGGCCTTGAGAAAACCTATCATTTGGAAGAAATAAAAAAAAAATGGATAAACGCTGGATGAAATGTATTGATCTAAAAGGAGATTATAATGAAAAATAAAATGCTTATTTGCCGAAAAAAATTTTTTTTATTCAAATAGTCAACGGAGTTTTCAAACAGCCCTCGTATGTTTCATTCTTTAATTATGCAAGTTTCATTAATTAAATCAGAGTTCCCCAAACTTTTTTGTGTCGTAGACCCCTTGCCATGTTTTACGTGTTGGGTAGACCTCCTACTTACCTGATATTGATTTCCTGTAAGTTTCTAACTGTAGTGAAGTTTAGTGTTAAAAACTTAAAGTAAAAAAACATGTTAATTTATACATTTATTAATTGAATTTAAATTAAAACTACTCAAAATAAAATTTTGTATTTGTTATGTAAAATATACGTAACATTAAATAAACATAAAATAATTTTTTTACTTCATAGGTACTTTTATAATAATAATGTATATGTTTTGATATTATAAGATAGTATGATGTAAGTAAATAGGTACTATCAGTATATGTGTTGAGATCCACTATCGTGGACCCCCATTTTCATTTCATGGACCCCCAAATTTTTTTTCGCTGACGTAGACCCCTTGCAAGTTGTCATAGACCCCTAGGGGTCGATATAGACCACTTTGGGAATCACTGCATTAAATGAATAAGTTTAATTCGTTAAGTAAATAAGTTTCACTCATTTATAGGCTTTTATTTAACTGCAGAATGTTATTAACAGGTCAGTTCAGCACGTGAAATTGTGGATCCAATGGGCGGTACGCCAGTTCAATTTGACCGGAGTAAAATTATCCGACTGGAACATCAATGGAAGCCAGTTGTGTGCGATGACAAACGTCGATTTCAAGTTAGTGCTTTCTTTTATTGTTGTAGGACAGCAGACAGGCTGACGGCCCGCTTAGAATTTAACAATTACCGTCGCCTATGGGTGTTTGCAACGCCAGTGGTATCGCGAACACGCTGCTGTCCCATAAGGGTACAGGAACTTGGGTCACTAATGCCGGAACATCAGAACGCCATCCAAACGGGCCTGGGGCCTTACCACCTAGCTAGGGTGGGTTGTTTTGTCGGCTTTTACGACAGGCCGACCCCGGCCGCAGAAGTTAGTATTCTTCCTCCGCCCCTGCACGGATAATAATGCTTGTGTAATAACAGCTCATAACTCCACCGCAGGGCTTGAACTAAGGCGGAAGAACTTGGTGGTAAAATAAACGTGGTCGGCTTTTTATAGACTGCTGATTAACAGCAGATGAAGACCCATTTAATAGTGAGCAGTTACCGTTGCCTACGGATGTTTGAGGTGCTAGGGGTACCGCGAACACGCTGCTGTCTGCACAGGGGAACAGGAACCTGGGTCACTAATACCTCTGAACACAATACAAGGTCATTATGACGGCATGCTTTTATACACCAAATGTGGTTGACATCCAGACGGGCTTGGGGCCCTACCACGTAAACAACGTCTGAAAAGTAGTTGACAAAAATATGTACCGTCGTATGAGAACGTTCTCTAAGCAGTGTATCAATTGTTTAGTACCCATAGCATAAGTGTTTTGCTGCTAACTTTGAAACTAGATGGCGCTGTTCCATGTAACAGTGTATTTATTTGACTTCTAAGAGTGCGACAACGGATTATTTCTTATCTCCTTTCCAGAGACAAAGTGCCATCGGACCCCGGGGACTTGTTTTGGACTCACTTCGAACTTCTCAGGAAATGTAGATTTATTGGTAAGTGCTTTTTCCCCGTGCAAGGACGGAGAAAGAATACTGACCCAAGATAGGCGCTAGGACTCTAAGCCCGTCTGAATGGAGATCATCCTTGGTCTATAAGTATGCAGTCATAATAACTTTGTGTTGTGGTCCAGCATTAGTGACTTAGATTCCTGTACTTCTATGGGACAGTAGCTTGCACGCGGTGCTCCTGGCGTTGCAAATACCCATAGGCGACGGTAACTACTAACTTCTAAGTGGGCCGTCAACCTATCTAATTTGAGCTTAATTTACCAATGGGATAGCAGCGTGTTAATGGTGCCCCTGGCGACGCAAACAGCCATAGGCGATGGTAATTGCTTACTAATAAGTAGGACCGTCAGCCTGTTTCCCAGCAATAAAAAAATTATTGGGCTCCTTCATCACCCTTTATCATCGTAGAAATGTCGAGCAACTTAGTAGCCCAACGGTATCACACTCGGAGACCAATCAGGTCCTGGGTTCGAAAACTCGTAACTATATATACAACGCGTTTTTATATCAGTGGAGATAAAAAAAAATTATTCATAAATATACATGTGTGCAGTGTCGGATTAACCACATAGCAAGAGTAGCAATTGCTACGGGCCCCGCGCAAAAGGGGGCCCCGCATATTTAAACCCGCTCATCTCGGCCTGAGCGTAATTTTTAAATGAAACTTATTAACACGTGGTAACATAATATATTGAATTTATTTGATGTCACAAAAAGGTGAAACGTTACATCTTTTCCTACTAACACAATCCACGTCATACAATCCGTAACCCCCATTATTTCCTTGGCGAAAATAAAACAGAATTTCATACGATAAAAGCACATGTTACAAAAAGTCGCTCGTATAAATGTGAAGAATTTGAGAGCGCTTCCATCACCGAATCAGGTGGTGGCTACTTGATGAAGTCACGTCCCGGGAGTTCGCTTGAGCCATCGGCGACAAGTGCATTGGTGATATAGTTTTTACGTTGGTGCTGTAGTTTGAGGTGTGGAAGCACACTTGCGCCCAGGTGCGGGGTCCTTTGAAAAGATTTGCTACAGTCCCCGCGCTTGCTTAATCCGGCACTGCATGTGTGTGTGATTTTAAATTATACAGGGTGACTTTGACAAACCCGTCCAAATTCACACAGAAGAATCTTTAGTAAAAGTTATGAGAAACATGTATTTTAGTTTTGTATCACATAGTACAAAAATGTTGAGTAATGAGCATCACAAAGTCATTCAAAGAACTCGCAATTTACATAATACGGCGCTAGAGCGTCAATGACCTCACCATCTGACCTAGTAAAAGGCCGAGGACGGCGGCATTGAACCGGGCGAGCGAATACGCACTACTCATTTATGCGGGTGCGACAGAGACAGGTAATAACAGGTTAACGTAAGCTGTTTGCACCGTATGATTATTCTGTACGATTGAATTAATGATCATATATGAAATATTTTATGGTGAAAATTTGACATACAATTTTTTTTTTGCAAAAATGGGTTCCTTAAATGATGTTTAGTGCGTAAAAAAAATTTGGACGGGTTTGTCAAAGTCACCCTGTATATGATGGTATTTGATAAGTAATTTTAAAAATTCGTGATACAAGCGATTTTAATTTAAAAAAATGATTGCATTTAATAGATTTTATCAATTTATCATTCCGTTTACAAACAATGAGTTGTGGTATACGAGATGAAATCTTTAGCTATTTTTGTATTGTTATGCTAAACAAGTATAATTTGTTAATTGCACACATAAGTACACACACAAGTTTTCTTTTATGGTATACACTTGTCTTTTGTAATTTTTTTGTAAATTAATTTAAGTTTTTTTTTTAATGCTAAGGAACAGCAGACTGGCTGACTACCCACTTAATAGTAAGCAGTTACCCAGGGGCACCGCGAACACGCTGCTACCTCATAAGGGGTTGCAGGAACCTGGGTCACTAATGTCCGGAACACAACACAAGGTTATTATGGCGGCATAAAACCAAGGTTGGCCGCCATCCAATAACCCCAATAGGGCTAGGGGCCCTACCACGTAGCTAGGGTTTTGTCGCCTTTTACGTCACGCCGACCCCGGACACAGGGGTTAGAAAAAATTAGAATGAAATATGTCTATTTTATACGTATGTAAGTAACAAAGGCAAATTTTCTTAACAGCCGTAGTACAAACGAACGAATCGCCAGTTGCAGTTAAGGATTCGTTGGATATACCGCAATCAGCCATCAAGAAGAAACCAAAGCCGGTAAGTATATCTGGCAGAGCTCAAAAGACGTGGGAGGGGGGGGGGGTGGCATTGCAGCCGGATGGTGGGTAAAATGACCCCCACTCTAGCACCGGGCATCGCACACAACGTAAGCGACCATGTCGGTGTGTGGAGTCGAATTTAGGCAAGAATTAGGACAATATTTAGCTTCTGGAGGATTAACCGGACCTCCTATGAGGTAGATTCTCCAAGCGAGATATTTAATCAAACACATATATTTCACTGGCTCACTATTTTTAATCATGGTGTGTATCATGTTATTGTGTGATAACTAATTAAAAATTACAAAACTTATCTAATATAATTATAAAATAATTTAGTGACAGACTCCAATATTATTACGTTTTTATTGACATATCAATACTTCTCGAAATGTCTAAAAAGTATACATATATCTAGAAAGAAGAATATTTAAGAAAGTATACAATTCTTAGATTTTATCAGTGTTACAAATCAGGTGGCGAGTGAGGCGCCACAAGCTCCTTACTTTTAAATGGCTGAGTTAAAAGTAACGATCGATAACTATCGTTAGATAGTTTGAACGATAGTTTTTGTTTTTTTTAATTAATTACAATTTACGAACGGAAAAATTCACATCTATTGGAGATCCATTCCAATCACGCTTACCAATCAGGCCAGTGGAGTATCCACACGTCGTACTCAAATTTGTTGTTCGCATTCTCGACCTTATGTATTCCCATTAGGACGGCCGACAGCAGACCGGCTGACGGCCCGCTTAGAATTTAGCAGTTACCGTCGCCTATGGGTGTTTACAACGCCAGTGGCATCGCGAACACGCTGCTGTCCCATAAGGGTACAGGAACTTGGGTCACTAATGCCGGAACACAACACAAATTTAGTATGGCGGCATACTTAAGACTTACTTGCTTAAGGTGGTCGCCATCCTACCACGTAGCTACGGGTGGGTTGTTTTGTCGCCTTTTACGACAGGCCGACTTCGGCCGGAGAGGTTAGTTATTCTTTCTCCGCCTCTGCACGAATAAAAAATGTAAATGAGTTTTTGTAATTAATGTAGAATGTTAAATACAAAATTAATAAAAAGAGATCAATAATTTGGATAAATTAATCTTTATGATTGGATTTGACTTTTTTAAGTAATGAATAAACGGAATAATTTTCAGTTTTCAAATCGTTGATTACTTTCTAGTTTTTTTTTATTATTATCATTAAAAACACGAGAATCTTTTATAACCTGTATATATCTTCAATTTCCGATGGCACTATCGAATTTATCGATAGTTTTAAAATAAATATCGATTACTATCAATAGTATCCGATCACTAGTTAAAAGTCAGGAGTTACCGTCGCTTATAGATGTTAGCGACGCCAGGGGCACAGCTAACACGGTGCCGTTTGCGTAGGAGAATTGGAAACCGAGTCACTTGACTCACTTGTGCCGGGCAACACGAGGTTATTATGGCGACGTATTTAAAGACGGGCTTGGAGCACGTCTCCTTGTTACGACAAACCCATCCCGGCCGCAGGGGTCAGTGTTGTTAATCCGCCCCTGCTTGGACAAAATTTATATATGTGGTAATTAGCCTTTTTTATTGCTGTAGGACAGCAGACAGGCTGACGGCCCGCTTAGAATTTAGCAGTTACCGTCGCCTATAAGTGTTTGCAAAGCCAGTGGCATCGCGAACACGTTGCTGTCCCATAAAAGTACAGGAACTTGGGTCACTAACGCCGGAACACAACACAAGGTTATTATGGCGGCATACTTAAGACCAAAGGTGGTCGCCATCCAGACGGGCTTTGAGGCCCTACCACGTAGCTAGGGTGGGTTGTTTTGTCGCCTTTTACGACAGGCCGACCCCGGCCGCAGTTGTTAGTATTCTTTCTCCGCCCCTGCACGAATACAAAGACAAAGGAGCCTTTCTCATTTGTTTCGATTTACTTTTTTCTATTTATCTTTCTATTGGCGACAGGCGACCTCTGTGGCATAACGGATAACGCACTTCAGTACGCTTGCAGAAGGTCACGGGTAAGATTCCCGTCTCGCGTTTGGATGTATATGTAAAAAAAAGTATTTATTTACAAAAGAAAAGTGTATAAGTAGTATATAAGTTGTCTAGTATCCATAACACAGTTGCTATGCTATTTAGTTTGGGACTAGATGGCGCTGTGTGAATAGCAGATGACCCACTTCACAGTACCTACGCAATTATTTTTGCAACATTGGAGATACCGCTAACACGCTACTATCCGATAGGGGTACATTAACCTGGGTCAATAATGCCGGAACACAATACAAAATTATGGCGACATACTATTAGACCAAGGGTGGTTGCCATTCAGACGGGCTTGGGGTCCTACCACGTATATAATAATTATAATTTTAGGTGTTGGTTAAAGCAACCGACGACGAGTTAACCAGTTACGTGAGCTCCAGGAACGGCAACAACGGACAAATACAACTGTGGCAGTTTCTCTTGGAACTGTTGACTAGCGCTGAATACTTCGGCATTATACGGTGGCACGGTGAGTTTAGAGTAAAAAATAAATCTTATATCTTTAAACGAGCAATTCTTGTGTGTGTGTATATATATATATATATATATATATATATATATATATATATATATATATATATATATATATATATATATATATATATATATATATATATATATATATATATATATATATATATATATATATATATATATATATATATATATATATATATATATATATATATATATATATATATAAATATGAGGGCAGCGCAGGACCGATCATCGTGGAGATCTTTGGGGTAGGCCTTTGTCCAGCAGTGGGCGTCTTCCGGCTGAAATGATGATGATGATGATATATATAATTGGAATCTCGGAATCAGCTCCAATAATTTTCATGAAATTTAGTATACGGGGGGTTTCGGGGGCGATAAATCGATCTAGCATTCTAGCTAGGAATCATTTCTAGAAAATGTCAAAAGGTGGCGTTTGAGTAGTCACAATTTAAACTGAAAAATGACTCTTCCTCACATTTATCGGCGAATACTATTTTCTTTTAAATTGTGTTAACGACACAACAACACTAAAGCTATTCCAGCAGATGGCGTTGTTAAGTAACACGAAGTCAACGAGTGTTTGCTTTGAGGTTAGACTTAGAAAATCAATTGTTAATTTCCAAAAAACACAATTTATAAAAATACCGAGCAAAGCTCGGTCAAGAAAGAAAGAGTGAAGAAAGAAAGAAAGAGTCAAGAAAGTTGGTTAAGAAACCAACGCTGGTCTTACGCAGAGGCCAACAAGAATGACATGACTCATTGAGCGATGCAACATTTTTGCGCTGCACTTCACATTAAACGAACAATTTTTTTATTGCTGTAGGACAGCAGACAGGCTGACAGCCCCCTTAAATTTTAGCAGTTACCGTCGCTTATGGGTGTTTGCAACGCCAGGGGCATCGCGAACACGCTGCTGATCCATAAGGGTACAGGAACAATACACATTATACACCTACAAGAACATATAATTTGTTACCCATTTATAAACAACATACATAAATGTACTGAATACTGGGACCCCTCAGCGCCATGTAGTCCCAAAGTAAGCAGAACAGCACCCGTGCCACGGGCACCAGACGACTGGTACACCAAACATACACTTTCTTTTGTAGACAAACACCCAGACGCGGGGCGAGAATCGAACCCGCGACCAATTTTATATTAATCTTTGACCCACTAAATTGCGCAACAGTTTGTTGGTGGGGGGAACAAGTGCCTAGTAATCAATGTCCTTATTTTTTATTATTAATTTTGTTATATAGATTTTAAAAAAAACTTTGTTGTCAATCATCTAATATATCCTCAAGCGACACTTTTATTGGTTTCTTCTTGAGTAAACAACATCAGTGTCAGTTTGGGTGACTTTTACGGGGCCCGTGCACAATTCACATTCGACAAGTACGTCACGAGGGCTTCTAAATAGGAAATTCGCAGTGCCGAGCGTCTTCGAATGCTCTTAGTCCTGCATTCCGTTGCGCTTGAATGCAGACACAGGCAGCTTGCGCACAATGCGTCCATCTTCATATATTTTGGTGGTGGCTCACAGCAATCTTCCTCTTGGCAAGTTAGACGCCTTGAAACGACATCGTGGCAAGCAGGGATAGCACATAGGTGGATGGTCACAGCACGTTGTTGGTCAAGGGACCACCAACATCGGACATACTGCAAATTGCTCGCAATCTTCAGGGTAAAAGCACGCCATTTTTATTTAGAATATAAATACATTTCCACTAGAATTTAGACAGATTTATGAAGACCTACCCTATTACTACTGTTTCCTGAACGGGTCACGTGGTATGCTTACGTTCCCTTAATAAATTGTAGGAACGAATGGGGAGTTTAAGTTGTTGGATCCGGAGAAGGTGGCGCGCCTCTGGGGTGCGAGGAAGCACAAACCCGCCATGAACTACGAGAAGCTGTCCAGGGCTTTGAGGTACTATTACGATGGGGACATGATTGCCAAAGTCTCCGGGAAGAGGTGAGTCATTCATTCATTCATTCGATATCGTTCTTTTTGCTACTCGTTTATATACTGTTGATATTTTTTTAGCTTAGTATTTATTGGAACGCCAGTGGAGGGCGGAGAAAGAATACTGACCTCTGCGGCCGGGGTCGGCCTGTCGTAAAAGGCGATAAAACAACCCACCCTAGCTACGTGGTAGGGCCTCAAGCCCGTCTGGATGGCGACCACCTGTGTTGTGTTCCGGATTAGTGACCCAAGTTCCTGTACCCTTATGGGACAGCAGCGTGTTCGCGATGCCACTGGTATTATAAACACCTATAGGCGAGTGTAACTGTTAAATTCTAAGCGGGCTGTCAGTCTATCTGCTGTCTTACGCAATAAAAAAAACTGTGTGTGTCAGCTCCGACGCACGACTGGAGTTCACTACTTAAGTACGATTGTCTAAACATACGCAAAAAGAGTTTATTTAACTGAAAAAACATTAATACCATATGAAAGGGTAAATTAACAAATTAATGAAAATAATATACATATTATATAAAAAAAGTTTTAAAACAGTTTTAAGTTCAAATCTCCAAAACATTATCTAATACTTACGATCATTCGTCATATAAAATGAGCAAAGCAATAAATTACTCTTGTCACTTACAAATGAAAAGACATATGTTAAACAACATTTAATGTGAAATCAACCTTAAGTTGTAACAAATAAAGTAATTTTTGCCTTGAGATATACATCATTTTGTTTTGTTTAATGTGTTCCGGTGCACGCGCACCAAAAACGTAACGAGGTCATTCATTAGTAGATTTTACTCACATTTTTCACATACCGGGCGCCTTATATATGAAAATCGATTCTTAAGGAGTAAACTCTAAAAAAGAACACGCTGCTGTCGCATTAGGGTACAGGAACTTGGATCACATGACAATTACTTTTCAGCATCTCAATCGCTGGTGCTACTTTCAAACTTTCCCCTGATATATACAAGTATTTCTAATTTTATCAATTTTTGTAACTCCGCTCATCCATCTTAACATTCGCATCTCTGCTGCATGCAATAACCTTTCATCCTTCCCATTTGTGGTCCAGCATTCCGATCCATATAATATGACAGGTCTTATTACGGTCTTTTGGGTTGCAAATTGTTCCTGAGACCTGTCGCCGTTTCATCCATCCTGCATTCACTCTGTTTTCCACATCTCTGTCCATCTCACCGTCATTCTGGATTAATGATCCGAGGTACCGGAAGTTTGAGCAAGTTGGCAGAAACACGCCTCCTAAGATAATCGGGGTTAAGGCGGCAAATCCACCGAAGTCGCAAAATAGATACGAGTATATATGTATATTTCAACTTTACATACATCATCATCATCATCATCATCATCTAAGCGTAGTGTCCCGGTTGCAACCCAAACTTTCGTTTCGGTGCCCGGGGTCCGCTTTCCGACTTTTTCTACTCCACTTCGCACGGTCTTCAACATCCCTGGTATTGAGCCCATTGGCACGCATATCACCCCTTACGACGTCAAGCCAGCACTTTTTGGGTCTACCCCTCCTGCCGGGGCCCGGCGGAGGCGGCATGGCCAGACATTTGTTTCCCACGTAATCATCCGGTTGCCGTAAAACGTGGCCGTACCAACGGAGCCGACACTCCTGCAATTAACCGCAATGTCACGGACATGAAGGCTGCCGCGAATGCGGGAATTCCTAACGCGGTCCTTCCGCGTCACTCCACACATCCACCGCAGCATATTCATCTCCGTGACACGCAGCTCCTGCTTGTGTCGCTCTAACACCGGCCACGCTTCACAGCCGTATAAAAGAACAGGCCTAATGATGGTCTTATAGACCTGTCCCTTCAACTTTACCGGCATCTTGGGATCACAAATGACACCAGTTACCTCTCGCCATTTGGCCCACGCGGCAGCAATGCGTGCCTTGACGTCGCAATCGATGTCACCAGACGCATGAAACACAGATCCCAGGTATTTCACTTGGTCCGTGCGCTCGACCGTGTCGCCGCCTATGCGTACGGGTGTGGGATCTGTGGAGTTACAGGCCAAGTACTCGGTCTTCGCCACATTGAGCTTCAAACCACCGTTCTCAAACGACTCCTTCCACGCCTTCACACGTCGCACCAGCCTACCCCTGTCCGAGTCTGCCAGCGCGATATCATCAGCATACATAAGCAGCCACGGGGGCTGCTCATGTGAGTTTCTGATGCTGTCTGACAATACGTCTAATACCACGCTAAACAGAAACGGACTAAGGACGGATCCTTGGTGCACCCCGACGGTGATGGCGAAAGGTTTTGTGTCGCCAACAGCGGTCCGAACTACAGAATCGGAGTCACGGTACATGTCTTGGATGATGTCAATATAGGCCTCTGGAACCCTTTTAGATCGCAATGCCCACCAGATTATCGTGCGAGGAATACAGTCGAAGGCCTTCTGCAAGTCAAGAAACAGGCAATGCAGAGGCGTATTCTTCATCCTGTATTTCTCCGCGACAGTCCTTAGGGCAAAAATCGGATCCATAGTCCCATGACCAGGGCGAAACCCATACTGACATCCCGAGACAGTGCACTCCTGCCGAATCCGAGAGTCGATAACCCTCTCGAGGAGCTTCATGGTGTGGGACATGACCTTAATCCCCCTGTAATTACCGCACTCCTGCACCGACCCCTTGCCTTTGAAGACTGGAGTAATGATACTCAGATCTGGCGGCTGCACCTCTTTGTGCTGCGTGTTCAGCAGCTCGTGGAAATATGAACGCCATCTCTCCTTCACCGCGAGGTCCTCGCATAGCAGGTTGCCCACAGGGTCTTTTACACAGCGGCACTTGGAAATATCCTGTGCCGCTTTGACCCTGGAGCGCGCCAACTTATAAATGAGCTTCTGCCCCTCAGACGATTCCAACTTGTCGTATAGTGGTTTTAAGTGGTCTCGTCTGGCTCTGGCTACAGCTCTCTTAGTGGCGCGCTTGGCAGACCTATATGCGTCGCGATCTTCAGGAGATCTGGACGCTTGCCACTTCTTAAAGAGGGCTTTCTTCGCTCTAGTCTCCCTCTGGACTGTGTCGTTCCACCACCAAGTCTCCTTGTCACATTTGCGACCACCCTTAGACACACCAAGCACCTCCCTCGCCGACCCAAGGATAGCCGCCTGAATCCTGTCCCAGTAAGCTTGAACCGGTTCGCCCTCACCACCGGCGCACTTGTTGCCGATGGCAGAGGCGAGCTCCTGGGACTTGACTTCATCAAGCAGCCACCACCTGATTCGACGCTGAAGGCGATCGACACGTTTGCCTTTGGGCTTCACGCAGAGGTCCATGACAAGAAGACGGTGTTGTGCAGTGAGACTCTCACCGGGTATGACCTTGCAGTTGGCTACTTTGCTGATGTGGTGTCTCCTAGTGAGTAGGAAGTCGATTTGGGTAGCATTCCTCCCGCTCTTGTAGGTGATGAGATGCTCGGGTCTCTTTTTGAAGTACGTGTTCACGATGGCAAGGTCGGCAGCCGCACACGTATTGAGGATATCCTCCCCTTCCGCGTTGCGGCTACCATACCCAAATCCACCGTGAACACGCTCAAATTCCTCACATTCATCACCCACATGACCGTTTAGATCACCGCCCAAAACGATCCCATGTGACAATGGAATCCCACGAAGCACTTCTCCGAGTAGGTTCCAAAACGCTATCTTATCGGCGTCGCTACAACCGGCCTGTGGCGCGTAGGCGCTTATCAAGTGGGTGACTACCCCACCAACAAGCACCCTCACAACCATAAGCCGATCGCTACAGCGCTTCACCTCTAAAATGTCGTCCTGGAGCTCCTCCGAGAGCACTATGGCGACCCCATTTTCCCCACCAGGTGCACCCGTGTAGATCAGTTTGTAGCCATTCCCAATGAACCGGGATCTGCTGGCCTTCCACCGAGTCTCCTGCAGGAACGCCACGGCCACCCTCCGCCTGGAGAGTACATCGGCCAACTCTCTCGCGCGTCCAGTCAGCGTGCCAATATTCCAAGTTGCGAAGCGGAGTTTCCTTTTGGATGGGGCTAGTGTCTTTAGCCGTGCTCGCCCACGGCACGGCAGCCCTAGTCCACTTGTCACAGGAGTCGGGCGAAGTTCCTGCGCGTCGTTATGCGGCGACGCCCTATCCGTGACAATTCCCTTTCTTGTTTCGACCATGTTGTTTGACTAGGTTTTGGTTTTTACGGGAGCGACTGCCGTCTGACCTCCCAACCCCTAGAGGAAAACCGAGAGGTGCACTTCCTTTGCCGCATGCAAGCTGGCAAAGGAGTAGTCCATCAGTCGCCTTTTACGACTCCCTTGGAATGACCTGGGGTGACCCTATTCTTTACATACATACATACATATAATCACGCCTCTTTCCCGTAGGGGTAGGCAGAGACCACTTCTTTCCACTTGCTACGATCCTTAAATGCTTGTTTCGCTTCGTCCACTTTCATTATTCCCTTCATACATGCCCTTCGGTTTAGGATACTCTTAACCTGGCCCTAATCAAGATGTCCCTGATCTGGTCTCGAAACGTCCGCCTAGGTCTACCCCTTCCAACACTTCCATTCACACTCGCCTTATACACTTTTTTCGTCAATCGTTCTTCATTCATTCTCTCGACATGGCCAAACCATCTCAGCATACCTTTCTCAATTTTTGTCACTACATCTTCTTTCAACTTTAACACCCCAAAATGTGTTTTTAGGTTCGTATATAAATTTGTATGTAACTTGCGACAACTGCTTGGCTACGATGCGGGCGAGTTGGCGGATCTAGTCCGCGAAGTCTACGATTCAAGGTTCAGCGAGGAAAGCGAGTCGAAACAGTGGAAAGAGTAGCCTTACTTGAAGATAAATGGGGTATAAGAAAAATGGGAACAACCGAGATTAAACGCGTCAGAGATGTAAAGGTCTCGGTACATTGATGGCGAAGCTAAATGATTTTTTTAAAGCACATTCATACCACCGACACAATAAGACCATCGGGGGTAAATAGTGGGACACATGATAGGCCAAACTACGCTGATATTTGTACCGACTGAGTTTTTTCTTTTATTGGTGGGGGTCAGCAGACAGTCTAAACACTTTATAATAAGCGGTCACCGTCGTCTATGGATGTTTGCGACGACAGGGGCACCGCGAACACGCTCCTGTCCCATAATGTTACAGGAATCTAGGTTGGCGGAATACAAAAGGTTATTATGTCAGCATATTTATAGAACAAGGGTGGTTGCAATTCACACGGGCTTGTGGCCCTACCACGTAGTTACTAGGGTGGTATCGTCGCGTTTTACAACAGGTCGACCCCGGCTGCAGGGGTTAGTATTCTTACTCTACCTCTGCATGGAGAAAAAACATTATTTGGCATTGTTATTAAAGATGGAAAGATCTTACAACTAAAGAAATTGAATCACAAAAGAAAAGCCTTTATAACCTCGTTGGTTCTTTCGCTCCTTTCTCCCAGAACATTGTAATCAGTGGCGTAGTGTAGTGGGGGCGGCCCGCCCCGGGCGGCACTTTACGGGGCGGCAAAATTTCACAATAAATAGTAATAATATATTGTAAATATTTTTACCATATTCTTTCCGCACCTACGACTTGGACCGATTGAGACGAGCGGCAATTTATTTGTGTCGGAAAAGTTCTTTAGAATTGGGGTATTTGAAAAAAAATTTTTTTTTGTCATAAATGAAAAGATCATATATAAGTTTTATAACAAAACTTTTTATTTAATTTTTTTCGCAATAATTCAAAAGTTATTTCAAAATAAAAATTAATTTTTGAATCCAGAACCGAAGACACGCCGTTAACTCCCGAACAAAACCCAGCGCGTGTGTGACGTCATAATGTCAGTTTTCACTCATTGCAGTTGATAGAAAAATAATAAATACAGTGTTTTGATCTATTTAATTTTGTTGTCATTGTTAAATATTTAAATTTATATTAAAAATGTCGAACCTAAAAAGTTATTGTTCTTGTTTTGCACCATTATGTACGAATACTACAAAAACAACTGACAAAATGTTTTTAAATGTTCCCCAAGGTGACAAATGTTGAAATAAATGGTTTCAAGCAGTGCACCGTGATAACCCCGAAACAATATAATATATTAAATACTTAAATATTTCATTTATTATATTATTTTTTAACAGACTTACCTTGATGCCTTGGCACCTCGAACTTGAGCAGAAAAACCGAAACCGAACGTCATTTTTTTTAAAATTGGTTATCATAAATATATCAACATCAGGAATATTATCAGACTTTGCCTTAATAGATCCTTTATCACACAAAGCTAATCGGAACTAACAACTCGTATTTTAGCAATAAATGTTCAATATTAAATAGGCCTTAACGCTGTACTGTTTTGGAGTATTTCTTGATTTACAAAAAGCTTTTGATACAGTCTCGCCCTATATACTTTTAACCCGACTAGAAAATCTTGGAGTCAGAGGATTAGTTCTGAACTGGTTCAGTAGCTATCTGCGGGACAGAGAACAAAGTGTGCGTATAGATGACCTTGAAAGTAAAAAACTTACGTGCACTTTTGGGGTTCCACAAGGTAGTACGCTTGGACCTACTTTATTCTTGGTATATATAAATGACCTTTTTACAAACCTTCTGCCTGGTATGGATCTAATTATGTACGCTGATGACACGGTTTTAATCACTCATGGAAGCAACTGGATTGAGACATTTGAAAAGACTGAGCTAGGCTTAGCTAAAATAACACATTGGCTTGAAAATAACTTGCTGTCTTTAAATATAAATAAAAGCAAATACATATGCTTTCACCTGTCCCATTTAACCTGTCCGGACTTAAGTAATGTTCTTAATATACATACATACCCATGCAACACTGGTAGCAATAGTGATTGTATGTGTCTAACTTTGTCTCGAGTATCATCTATTAAATATTTGGGTGTTGTTATTGACGAGAACCTCAATTGGAGTGATCATTTGACTACAGTAGCCTCCAGAATCAGAAAATTAATATATATATTTAAAAAACTCCGTACTGTGGCTGACCATACGTTATTAATACAGACATACAAAGCACTTGGTGGGTGCCTTGTGAGATATTGTATCTGTGCTTGGGGTAATGCGGCCACTTCACGCTTGATTGTAGTAGAACGTGCTCAGCGTGCGCTGCTCAAAGTGCTCCTGTACCTGCCCTACAGACATCCTACAATAAGTGTGTACGAAAAGGCGGAAGTCTTGTCGGTCAGGAAAACCTTTTTATATGAAATGCTTAGATTGTATCACAAGAAATTTGTACCAAACCTGAATATTAGTTCTAAACGTGTGGACATGTGTCCGCTTCCACGAGTCAGGACAGTATTAGCGCAGAAACATATATTTTTCACGGCCCCTTTTATTTATAATAAAATTCTCAAAAGTAGACCAATAAAAAGTGAATCTAATAATTATTTTAAACATTATATAATAAGCTGGTTAAAAACACTTAACTATGATGATGTGGAAAATTTACTAAAAATAGGGAATTGAAATGTAATATCGCACTCTGTCTCTCTCTCTCTCTTACACACATATACATGCACGCACACACATATATATGCAGGCACACACACACACTTACACATACACACGCACACATACATACACAAACACAAGCGAGCTCATTAGTTTGTTATGGGTCTGCTTAGTTATATAGTTTGGTTTCTGTTTTCTGCCTTTTTTGTAATTTTATGATCATATGCATTATATTATTGATCACAAGAGAGGAACCTGGCCCCCGAGATACAGTGTAAACTAGTTCAGGGGCCAGGTGAATTAAACTAGATATGTATATGTTACTTTTCAGAAATAAATTTATTATTATTTTCTTTTCTAGTTATTTACATTTTTCAAAATAATTTACATTTCATTTTATAAAATACTTATTAATATTAAAAAAATAATTTATTTTATAAAACGATATTTACAAAGAAATTAAATTAAAAAATATAAAAAACTGTCCGTCGCTGGGAGCGAGGCCTAGGGCCCAAGCTACCGGTGGTTAGGGCTCCAGAGACAGGAATCTCCTCACTATTCGTGCCGTGCTTAGGAGAACCGCCTTCTGTATCCGACCCTTCACCCATTTACCTAGCGAAAGCTTCTCTAGGTGTTTATCGAAGCTCTTCGCTATAAGCCCGTTCACTGACACCACTATCGGTACGATGCTCGTTGATTCCATGTGCCACATGGCGGCAACCTCATGAGCGAGATCTAAATATTTTGTAATCTTGTCAGTTTCTGCTTTCACGAGGTTACCATCATGTGGGACACTAATATCAATGATCATCGTATGTCTCGCAGATCGATCTATTATCACAATATCAGGCTTATTGGCAACAATAGTCCTGTCTGTGATAATAGATCGATCCCAGTAGAGCGTGATATGGCCACTATCAAGAACTGACTCAGGCGTGTATTTATAATAGGGCACTTCTGAAGATATAAGCTTGTATCGAAGGGCAAGTTGCTGATGGATGATTCTGGCCACTAAGTTGTGTCTGTGCAAATACTCAGAGTTAGCAAGACGAGAACAACCAGAAGTAACATGCCTAATCGACTCACCAGGACAGTGACAGGCTCTACACGTGTCGATCGTGCCGTCTTTTAGGATGTACCTCCGGTAGTTGTTCGTCTTAATAACCTCGTCCATAATTGCACAGACAAAACCTTCGGTTTCCCCAAAGAGGTCACCGAATCGAAGCCAGTTCACCGATGCCAGCAGATCTATATCGGGCCCATATAGTGCTCGATAAAATCTACCGTGCAGCTCCTTGCTCTTCCACACATCCATACGCTCAGCAGTACTCATTACTTCAGGCCTGCTCCAGCTCTCTTTTGCAAGAGAGAGCGGGGTGAGTCCCTTGTCTACTGCCTTCATATCCCGATGCATCCCCACGTTGGTTTTGAGAAAGTATTCCCGGAGCTTGTATATCTCACGGTTGTGCAGATTTTTGGCATTTAGCAGACCTCGCCCTCCGCACTTCCGTGGGATATACAATCTCATAACCGATGATCGTGGGTGATGAATCCGATATGAAGTCATCATGCAACGAACCCTTCGATCCAAGGCATCCAGCTCTGTCTGAGTCCACCTTAGTATACCAAAGGAGTAGGTCAGCGATGGCATAACCCAGCTGTTAATGGCGCGAATCTTGTTACCACCTGAGAGGAAGGAGTTCAACACTTTTCTCAGGCGGCTAAAAAATTTCTCCTTTACCAGCTGTTTTATGTCTACGTCATCGATACCTAATGATTGTGATATACCAAGGTATTTGTAGGTGTCACCTTCAGAGAGAGATCTGAAGGACATATTTTCAGAGAGTTGTAATTCGTTTGAATTGACAACTCGCCCCCGCTGTACATGCATAACCGCACACTTGTCCACGCCGAACTCCATTCCTATAGAACTACTGAACCTTTCAGTTAGTTTTAATAGTTCTAGTAGGTCCGTTTTTTTTGACGCGAACAGTTTGAGGTCATCCATGTATAGTAGGTGAGATATGACTTCACCCCCTCTGCGAAGTTGAAAACCTAGTCTTGAATCCTCAAGCAGTGCGCTCAAAGGGTTCAATGCTAGGCAAAACCACAATGGGCTCAGGCTGTCACCTTGAAAAATCCCACGCTCTATTCTTAATAGTCCGTCTAAAAACCGTCCTCTTCCTGGGAGGCTAAGTCTTGTGACCCACTGTCGCATGCACGAACCTAGGAAGGTGCGTAGAGTAGCATCAATTTTATACAACTCCAACACCCTCATAAGCCATGAATGCGGCACTGAATCATAAGCCTTTTTATAATCAACCCAAGCAGTGCAGAGGTTTTTTCTATTTCGACGGACTTGTTTATTGATAGCCATATCTACGAGGAGGAGCTCTTTCGTACCACGGGACCCCGGCCTACATCCATTTTGAGTATCAGCCAAAATTTTGTTGTCTAAGAGATGTTTCATTAATTTTGTTCTCAAAATGGATGTAAGCAACTTGTAGATGGTAGGTAAGCAAGTTATGGGTCTATAATTTCTAGGATCCATGGTACTACCAGATTTGTGTATAAGGTGCGTGACCCCCGTGGTCATAAAGGATGGGAGGCAGCACGAGTTTATAGCATCTTGGAATTGAGTTGCCAAACAGGAGTGCGAAATCTTAAACCATTTGATCCAAAAGTTGTGTAAGCCGTCCGGTCCAGGACTTTTCCAGTTTTGGCACGAACGGATTGCACAACTTACGTCTGATGGAACCACTATGATTTGTTCCATCTCTGGAATAAGTTCACACCTCTGTTCAACAGCCCCTTTCCATTCGTTCTCAGTGTGACTTCCCGGAACAGACCAGATGCCACGCCAGAATTCCAGCGTTGCATCGTTATTTGGCAACTGTCCGTCAGCCACTAATACCTTCGAATGTTCCCAGCCTCTATACACACCTTTCTGGTTTCTTTGGAAGCGACAATTAAGGAAATATCTTTCTTATTATTATTATTATTATTATTATTGTTTAGCTATAACATTATGACGTCACAACTATGGTGACCAATCATGGCGCGTTTATAGTCACGTGATTTTTATTTAAATTTCATCAATTTTTACTTGTTTATAATTAATTAAAAAAATTTTTTTTGCATTAAATTAAGTTTAAAAAGAAAAATTAAGTTTTAAAATACATAAAAAAATCAATAATATTTTCTTTTCAAATACCCAATTATTGTATATTGTTTTATAAATTGAAATACGTAAGAGGCGGCAAAATTTTCTTCCGCCCCGGGCGGCTAATACCCACGCTACGCTACTGATTGTTATTAAAGGTTTGTGCAACCCGACAATCTGCCTCGAGCAGTGACGAGTAAACTATCCATTCTTTTATATTTCTAGTGACTTTAATAATGAAAATAAAAACATTTATCGATTGATACCAAAATCTTCCAGTAAAATTACTGACCCCTGTGGCCAGGGCTGCCTGTCGTAAAAGGCTACAATATAACCCAAACTACGTAGTAGGGCTCCTACTGAAAGGCAACAATCTCTGGTCTCTAAACATGCCGCCATAATACACGGCATTGCTTACGTTTATGTATTATGTGGACCATCAGCCTGTCTACTGTCCGTCAGCAATAAAAAAGCCTATTCCATAATGGTGATTAGGTCATTCTCATCGCTATAGCTTCGCATTCAGTGTGACAAGGTCTCAATACAAATGTAAATAATATATTTTTATGTAATAAATTTTATCATATGTTTATAATTGTATTATTTTTCCCTGCAAAATGATTTTTGTATCTAATAATTCCCAGCCAGAACTATAAGTGAAATATATTTACCTCGGGGGTGGGGCGGGGTGGGGTTGGGTTTGAATTTTCATCATGATTTAGTACCTAAATCGGTTCCAAATAAATAAAATTCTACGCTAAGTTACACGGAAGATAGGTTCCCGATATAACCAATTTAAAATTACACATAAAGGTTACAAAAATGTAATGTTACAATATTTTTTAAATTAAATTTGCCGCGACAATCGAGCGTTGCGCTGATTGGCGGAGCTGCGCGTGACGTACACTTTCCGATGTAAGATGAACGCACACTTGTCCGAGCCGAACCTACTCTCGTAAGAGAGTAGTATATTCTTTGAGCCGAACGCATCGAAATCAACACACATATCCGCACCAGAAGAATCGACCGCGTTGAAGATATCGTTTCTATGTTCTTTACGCCTGCCGCGCTGTTATCACATGTGAATTGTGATGGATCTTGACGAGGTTTTTATTATCAGTGCTAATGGAAGATGAAGAAAGTGAAATACGTCAAAGGGAAACAAGAATGTGGGTTCATAACATCGACTTAAAAAGGCAGTGCTTTGGAGAGTATTACACATTATTCCCAGACTTATTACAAGATGACATAGAATCACTCATTTTTAACACAATGCGGAAATAGTACTCGCTCGTTGCTCTGTCATACGCAACTGATAGAATGCGAGCCAGTGTTGCCGCTTAGGAAAAAATAAAGGCCCCAGACCTCAATGAAAATGTCCCTAGATATTAAGAAAAACATACTCAAAGAAACCTCTAGAAGTCGCTAAATATTTTAAAATCTTCAATTTTAAAAATATGGTCTAAATAAAAGCAACTCTGTCATTTAAATTTGCGAACATTTCACTGTGACAAAACGAACAAAAAGCTTTAGTTGGATCAGTCATAACAGGTTTCAACCACATTTTAAACTCTTCTTGTTGTTCCCATTCTGGTCTATACTTTTGAGCGTATGCCTTCTTTTAAAAAGGAATTTCCATATCCACAATATGATTTTGATATTAATGACGACAATATACACAGACACTATGTAAAACCGGTTTGTTCTGCGAAAAAGTAACAAATAACAGAAACAGGGCATTTCTTCCTTTGAATAAACAGGATGATGAATGAATGAGAAAGAAATAGCTATATCTGTACATCTTTTGATAGAGTGAGACGCATAAAACCGATCGAACAAAAATATATTGAAAAGTTGCTAGAAGTTGCTAAATTTATTTTTGTCGCTAGATGGAAAAAAAATGTCGCTAGACACATCCAAAATCCGCTAAATCTAGCGACAAAGTCGCTAAAACGGCAACACTGATGCGAGCGCATCGGTCGAGTCGACCGCTTAGGAAGCCGCGCCGAATCTAATGACGTCATCCGAATTCGTCTAGGATTTCTGGGGTTCTTCCAGATTCGACGCGGGGAAGTGTGCGTTCACCTGTAGGATCCTATTTTAGGAAAAGGATGATCGGATCATCCGATTTTCAGATTTTGTAAAAATAATAAAAATGTTAGGATCTGTTGCACAATGCATTGTCCGATTTCATCCGATAATTAGGATAGGAAGGTGTGTATCGTATTTAAAGGTGCTCATTTACCGAAATTGTATTTCATAATACGGGGAGTCCCCATTATTTATTACATAAAAATGTTATTAACGATGTGTATATGGAAATATGGCATATATACATTTTTATTTTTCTAAATTCGTTAATTTATAAACCAATATAAAAAAACGAAACCGTGTAAGGGGACTGTATTAACCCGGCTCCCACTAAAGTTTTCAATGGAAATAACATGGGGAGATTCTTTTTCTTTATTTGGAATTTTATAGGATGTTGACGAATAATACTAATGTACATATCATATTTATGAGATTTCCACGTATGTATATATTCTCTCATCACGATATCTCTGGAACCATTAGAGCTAAAGACTTGAAATTTGGTAGGAATATTCTTTTCACCGAGTAGAGGTCAGCTAACAACGGATTTTACGAAATTCCACCCCCAAGAGGGGTTGCGGGGGCGTTAATTAAAAAAAATCACATTTTAAAACTACAGCTCATATAGGTATGAAACTTAGTCAGGATATTATTTTAGGCACGTTTGAATTTACTAAAAACTAATTTTATGATATTCCACTCCCAGAGGGCTGTGCGGGGGGGCTGAAAATTAAAAAAAAATTAACTTCCAATTTATAGCTTTTAATTTTGACTTACCAATTATCTGCTTCTTGAGTTCGTGCGCAGTGTTGCCAACTTTATTTCAACGAAACCACAATTTGTGGTGTTGCAACCCACCAGAAAACCATTAAATTTGGTGATCCCTCAAACCACCAGAAAGTGACTAATATATTATGCCAGACAGACACTACCTGCGTATTCTGTGTATATGTATGTTCGTTACGGACTCCGAAACGGCTGGATCGATTTCGAGGAAATTTTTAGGCAATCTTCAGATTGGCCTAGCGGGTAATCCGCGGTTGCGATCGGATAAACAAAACGCAGGCGGAGCCGCGCGGGTCAGCTAGTACTATACAGGGTGACTAACAAACTCGTCCAAATTCACACAGAAGAATCTTTAGTAAAAGTTATGAGAAACATGTATTTTAGTTTTGTATCACATAGTACAAAAATGTTGAGTAATCAGCATCACAAAGTCATTCAAAGAACTCGCAATTTACATAATACGGCGCGCAAGTGTCAATGACCTCTCCATCTGACCTAGTAAAAGGTCGAGGACGGCGACATTGCACCCGGCGAGCGAATACGCACTACTCATTTACGCGGGAGAGACAGAGACATGTAATAACAGGTTAACGTACGAAGGTTGCACCATAGCACTATTCTGTACGATTGAATTAATGATCATATAATGAAATATTTTATGGTGAAAATTTGACATACAATTTTTTTTTGCAAAAATGGGTTCCTTAAATGATGTTTAGTGCGTAAAAAAAATTTGGACGGGTTTGTCAAAGTCACCTGTATATTCTCGTGGGAAGTCTCTCTCTACAAAAAAAGGTATCTTATAATTTTAGTCGACTACTTAGTTGAAAAGTTATTCGGAGTGCGAGTTGAAGTAAACTTTATGGTTTTCTCTTTTCATCGTCTTTTCTATTGCTGAGGAACAACAAACAGGCTGACGGGCCACTTAAGTAAGCACCTAAGCGTCGCCTATAGAATAGATGTTTACCACGCTAGTGGCACCGTGAACTAGGGATGTTCGATATACATCGATGCATCGAAATCACTCGATGTTTACAATGCGATACATCGAATCGATCCAATTGTCACGACAACCTGACGGTCGTCGACAAATACAGATAAGAAATTAAACATTTTTAAATTAAATACAAGTTTATTACTAATATAAAGTACTGAATGAATTAACAATTTAGAGTTCGGTTTATAATTACATATATAACCGGGACGTGGGTACAAGCACTAAGAGGTTTATATTGGGCGTTAAATCGTAAGGGTGTAGGGTGACTTAGCTTAGGCCTCGTCCTGCGCGTGGAGGGTCATCAACATCCTTTCCTTTCACGGGGCCTGACGTGCCCTGCCGTTGGAAGTGGTCTGCAGCTCCAGCCCGTACTGAGGGTGGCTGCCTCGAGACCGCTGCGAAGGATGGCAGCTACGGGTTGTTGTTCTGAAGGACCCGTTCTGGGGCGTCTGCTCTCAGCCCGTACGGTGGACCCTCTCCTCTGAAATGCGTCGAAGATGTTTCTGTAGCGCGAAAGACCCGGCACCCTGACACCCTGGACGACCAGGAGTGGTGTCGGTATCCTTCGCGTTACATTATAAAACACGAAAGTGGAGTGGTGATAGCTTATGACCGTCTTTATAATAACAAGCAAAATACGGAATGAAAATTAAATAATAAAAAAAATATAAAAATGAAAATTGTCTGACCAGGAATCAACTAACTACTATTACTCGGACTATCACCATTCCACCACGCCATAAACACAAAGAAAAGTTTACGTATAAATTTGAACAGAGATGGACAGAGGGTAGTTTCAGCATATCAAAATAAATAAAAAAAAAAATTCAATGAAATGACCTTCGATGTATGAATCGTCGGCTTCCAAAGGAAAATCCGTTTTAATACGGTATTACAAAATAACTTACATTTACAGATTACAAGATCTAATTAGCGACATTAATTTTTATACATATATAAGATTTATGACGATACGTCGGTGGCATCAACATTAAAAGCTTATTACAACTACATTAGGTTTACAGTAAAAAACAGATATAACTAAGAATACATACAAGCCACGACGTTAACCACTGCGCGAATTAAATTTTTTTTTATATTTTTAAAGAATTTAAAACAATAACGCGGCGAGCACGTTCGCCTAACACAAATTAATTAGGTTATGATTTACATTTACACCCACGTGACTAGTCCCGGTAGCTTCCTGTTAATATTAACTTGCAATATTTAAATATAAAAAAAAAAATAATTTATTTTGGATTAATTTTTAGGCACAAAACTAGGCAATAGCGACCGGCCCTAATGGACTTAATTTTATGAGCTCACCTGAGGGTTATATACGCGGCATAATTTAAATAATTTCTCGAACGAACAACATGATTACTTAATTAAGTGACTGGTTTAAACATTATTAAAAATAAATTAACCACAATCGCGAACCACCATAGTGGCTGAGTAGCTGGTGTCCGAATCTTGGCGTCCATCGCGGCTTCGCCTTTTTATACTAGCCGTCAGGACACCGCCCACTTTTTCGAAGATTCTAGATTTGGCTTCTAATGGTTTGGCATGGAAAAGTACTGGGTAGCACCTGTACTTTGACCCGCTACTCGTTTAGACAATGACAGAGCTATAGGCCAGAGGGGCAAAGAATTATTTGTGACGTAAGCCCTGACGACACTTGGTTCCCGTTCTTCGTTCATTTGTAGTATTTTCGATGACCGGTAACCGATCGAATGATTCGCGTTCATTCATCTTTTTACTTATCGATGGACGCTATTCAACTGAACGATTTCTCGAAGATTCTTCCCAGCCGTCGTTTAATTCTTAACTACCTACTTTTAAGGTGCGCAATCGAAATTATTATCTGGTTCGTTTCATTTAAATACCCTCAAGATTAAATATTATATATTGTTGAGATTAATTCGAAATTTTTATTAAGTATTTAGGGATTAAATATTATATAAAGAAAATTAATTATCCTACTCTTGTTACAACGTAACACAATGTTTTGATAAGTTATTGATATATGGCGATGTATCGATGTATTTTCATAAAACATCGATTTTAGTCCATAGCAACGTCCATTTTAGCAACCTGCAAGTTACTTTAGCTACACTTTATTTTTATGGAGTTAAGGTCGTGTTTAGTTAGGCTGTCATAAGAAAAGAAAAGTAGCTGGTTTTACTCTAGCCAATATTCGCTCCATCTCTTTTTATATATAAGGACTCGCATAGGAAGGTAAAGAAAAGGCATGGTGATGGTGATCTTCAGTTATGTTTTACATGGAGTGTCAGAGGGCTGACTAGGTGAGGTCTTTGTGATGTAATGTTAGAAAAAGTACTCGATTTTCAGTAAACATCGATGTTTCTATCCAATACATCGGAAGACATCGATGCACACTTCCGATATATCGTATCGAAAAGAACATCGATGTTTTTTCGACGTGGACACCCCTACCGTGAACACGTTGCTGTAACATAGGGTTATAGGAACCTAATGCCTGAACACTAGGTTATTATCGCGGCATACTTATAGACCATTTGCCATCCAGACGGGCCTGCGTGGCTAAGGTTGCTTTGTCTCCTTTTACGACAGGCAGACCCAGGCCGCAGGGGTTAGTATTCCTCCACCTGCACGGAGAAAACGACTCCACCTCACTTGAATATGTCAACACGAGAAAAAATTACCTAACAGGGATTCAAACCCACGATGACTAAGTTGCATATATTGTAAATAAAACACACGACCTGTAACTAATATTCATTTTATTTGAAAACAAAATAACACAATAAATAATTTTAACCAAAACACCTTTTATCAATTATGTATATTTTTTAAATAATCTGGTCAAACATTTGACATCAAAAGGCTCTTCAGTCCCAGTAGCCCTAAGACCTCCCAAATCAGGATCTGACTAACTTTAGCTATGCTCGGGATTAGGGAACGTACGCGTACTACGTGACCCATTCAAGGGGGAGGTCAGACAGGAGGGGGTTGTTCTTAGGTTTTCGTCACATAGTCAATATCCTCTAAAGTAAATCTTGCGCTTTTTCGATCTATATTCCCAAATATGGCGCGCAGCGTTTAGCACTTTAAGAGCCAAATTATTTTTTTACTTTCTGTTTGCCGTTATTGATAACCGTATTCTATTTATATAGAATACGGTTATCCGTATATTATAGTCACCGGCGACCCTAGTTGGACAGCACACTCCCCTCCCGCCAACGCAGGCCACGGCGTCGGCCGCCGTAGAATGCAACAGCGGCCCCTCGGGGGAGGATTCGCCGTCCGCACCATTGTCAGTGCCGGGGGGTCGAAAACCTAACCACCGTGGCGCCATACTCATGGAAGAGGTCCGCCCTGAGCAGCAATGGGCGGGCCGGCTATATATCCGTGGGCCCAGACATAGGCGATAGGAGGATAGCGGGGTTTTTGTGGGTAGTCAGAGGCCGACCATCTTTCCCGGAGCCCTACATGTCACTCGGGCCGGGCGAACCCGTTAAGAGAGGATTTTCCCCGAGACCAAAAGAAAAAAGGGGGTAGTGGGGGATTGTCCTTCATATTCCATTTACTATGAACAGTCCAAAGGGGAGGGGATAAAATAATCAAAAATAGGTCATGTGGTATGTATATCTACGCTTAACTATTATATTTTTAATATAAAATGCATTATAAATGCCACAAGTATTTCTAAAAATTGTGATTAAATGATAGATTATGTTTGAATACAGTGGAACATCTATCATCCGAACGATGACTTGTTTATCCAAATGCTCAATTATCCAAACGTTGTTGGTGCAAAAGATGACTATCACTACAACGACAGCAGTGGTTCGGTGAAAACGTGGATGCACCGAAGAAACCTTCGCATGCGGAGACATTTGCCGCTTTTGAGATAGGTCTCGAATGGTTCGAGAGACAAGAAGAATGTTGCCCAAGACAACTTATCCTTCTCAAACGGCTACAAGACTTAGCCGCTCAAAATCGCGTTACAGCTGTTTGTCAATAAAAATTGACGATTTATTAAAAAAAAAAAGTACTATTTGACTTTTTTCAGGTGTTTAAAATACACACACATTCGACATTAATATGCATGTCAAATTTTAAATATATTGTACCAATTTTTATTAAATACGTGTTGTTTATGATCTCATCCCAAAAACCCATTTTTCAATTGGTTCTGATAATTGAGGTTCTACTGTACATCTATTAGGGTGAGACAGACAGGATAATAGCGATGTATATATAACCCACTAATCCACCTTGGACAAGTGGGGTATACTGTCATCCCCTTTAGCCCAGCTATGGGACACTGGGTATTTTTATGTATGTGTATATATACATATATAAATATATACCATGTGGATCAGTTGGACTCAAGCAGGTGGTCACCGTCACCTATGGATGTTTGCAACACCAGAGGTCTCTCATTTCAAATCCATAGAGTATATAAGATGAGTTATATTACTGTATCACTTGCATCTTTGTTACAAGATTGTTTCACAACAAAAACCATACTTAACCAAATTTTTGATTCTGACAGTCTTATACACTTTTACTTTTTACAGTCCAAGTTAAGGGAACAACACCCATAAATCAATCATATATTTTTTAAATATGTTCTGGTCAAAAATTTGACATCAAAAGGCTCCTCAGTGCCAGTAGCCCTATGGCCTACCAAAATTGAGGCCTGATGATTAAACCCTAGCTAAGATCGGGGGGGCATGTTAAGGAATATACAGTTACGATCGTTTATATTATAGCAACATGGTTCAGAATAACATCAAAAGTCCCGGCTGAATTTGTACTTCGAAAACATCACCTATTGTTACTATTGGCTTTTACGACTGTATTTAAGTGGTCCCTTCAATGTCCTTACAACAGGTTTTGACTGTACTAACTACATGACCCATACACGAGGTAGGGAGGTCTCTTAAATACCACAAGGTTTTTGCCATGTAGTCAAAGTAAAGAAAATCTCATGCTTTTCCGAGCTATGCTCAAATACAGCCTTTAGCATTATATGAAGACATATGCCAAATTAGTTCTTTTTGTGAATCGTATTTGTGAATTAGGGTCTAATTATATTAAGATGGTCACCAAGAGGAAAATTGTCAAAAAGAGGTCATGTTGTATGGATACGTTCCCTAAGTTAGAATAAGTAACTGCTGAGATGGTTTGGCCATGTCGAGAGAATGTGATGAAGAACGTTTGACGAAAAAAGTGTATAAGGCGAGTGTGAATGGAAGTGTTGGAAGGGGTAGACCTAGACGGACGTTTCGAGACCAAATCAGGGACGTCTTGAAAAAAGGCCAGGTCAAGAGTACCCTAAACCGAAGGGAATAATGAAAGGGGACGAAGCAAAACAAGTATGTAAGGATCATAGCAAGTGGAAAGAAGTGGTCTCTGCCTACCTCTACGGGAAAGAGGCATGATTATACGTATGTATGTAAGTCATAATATGATTTTATTGCTATTATATCATATATGATTTATTGATGATTTATTATATCATATATGATTTATTGCTAATAAACAACTTGCTTAATAGTATGCAGTTACCATCGCCTATAGAATGGTAACATGTTGACATTGGTGTGTCCCTGGTTTCTGCCACCATCCATGTTGTCACTATACATTCACTATATATCACTAATTTGTCACTTTTATCCATTGTCACTACATTACATAACACTGCACTGTCCAGCGTCTGGTGCGTTGGGGGGCGCGAAGCCCGCGGGGGGAGCTGCGATGTCTCCCACCAGTTCGGTGGGGGGTTGACCTAGATCTTGCATCTGAAATTTAAAAGTATATACTACATCCATTGTTTCTAAGAATATGGTTCCAAATACATAAATATTTCGAAGCCAAATGATCACTACACATGAGGACCACTGTTTAATTTAAACAATTTCTCAGTTCTTCAGAAAGACAATGGAAATTATAAAGACAAAACTTGCATATCATATGCAACATGAGATCCTGGGAATCTATTCGTAAGCCATCAATCAATCTTGGATACATTTTGAGGGTATACTTTGTACATTTTTATCCTTGCAAGGGTGGAGAAAGAATACTAACCCCTGCTGCAACCCACCCTAGTTGGCCCATCCCGATGGCCAACCACCCTCAGTCTTAAGCATGCCGCCATTGCGTTGTATTCCGGCATTAGTGAGCCAGGTACCGATATGCGGACAACAGCGTGTTCGCGGTACCCCTGACATCGCAAACATCCGTAGGCGACGGTAACTACTTATTATTAAGTGGAACATCAGCTGTCTGTCTGATGTATATCCTATGGGGGAGATGATTAAGCCTGCTAGTAGGACGATATGGGCTGGCTGGATAATTAATATATGTAGTTAACGAATTGTAAAATAAGTAACGGAATATTCAGATTGCAACTGACATAATTCTTCTTTTGATGTTGTGTCAGTACAGCTAGCTACCTCCGAGAGTGGGGGCGTCATTTTGACACCCCCCCCCCCCACTCCCATATCGAATTATTAGATTAGAGGGCAGAATATTTTCGACACACCAATATGGTCTATAGATATGGTTTACGTTGCGAACGACGCGTGCGGTGCTAGAGGGGGGGGGGGGGGGTAATTTTACCCAAGATCGACTGTACTGGGTCAATGCTCTGCTGAAACATCTGGAAACAGGAGAACAGGGCAGAAAACATAGTTACCTTCTGCATTAAATCCAATACGACTTCGAATCTCTTCCTTTTCACGTCGTCAGGATCGGATTCCTGTTCGGGCTCCAACTCGGCGCACACTTTCAGCATCAGTTCCTGTTGTTTCTCGAACCTGCAAGTTTTTAGTGATTATATATCTAATCTTTTTTTTATTTTTGATTCTCCATTTTTTTGCAAGCTGTCACATGTCATAAGACATTCAGCAATTCTTGGGTATGCGGGGGTGGAGAAAGAAGCCTGCCTGGATGGCGACCACCTTTGGTCTTAAGTATGCCGCCATAATAACCTTGTGTTCCGGCAAGGTTCAAGTGCTTCACTTGTATGGACGGTGAAGGAAACCTGCCTTGGACAAGCATGACGGGTACACTGTACATCCCCTCTAAGGGGAGACCCAAGTCCAGCAGTGGGATGTGATTGGCTGTTATTATTAAATAAATATTTTTGTGACAATTCACACAGCGCCATCTAGTCCCAAACTAAGTAGCATAGCACTTGTGTTATAGATACTAAACACTGATATACTACTCGCGAGACGGGAATTGAACCAGTGATCTCCACAAGCGTACCGAAGTGCGTTATTCTTCACGCCACTGAGATCGTCCACATTATATGGTTAATGTTATATAGTCCTATTTTTTTTATTGCTGACGAACTTCTGACAGGCTGACGGCCCACTTAACACTAAACAATTACCGTCGCCTATGGATGTTTGCGACGCTAGGTACACCGCGAACAGGCCGCTGTCCCATACGGGTTACAAGAATCGGGGTGACTTATGCCGGAATACAACACGTAGTATGGAGGCTTAGTTATAGACCACGGGTGGTTGTCATCCAGACGGGCTTGGAGCCCTATCACGTAGCAAGGGTTGTTTTGTCGTCTTTTACGACAGGCCGACCCCACCCGCAGAGATTAGTATTCTTACAGAGTTAGGCACTCACCTTTCATATTCCTTCTGGTCAATCTTTCCCTTGTTCTCCGCCAGCCACGTGGGGTACTTGTCCACCAACTCCTTCAACGATGGGTACAGCACCTCCTTGGACAACAGCGATTGCATCATGCCTTGCATGAATGGCACAAACATGTTGGAGTCCTGAAAAGAGCCATCATCTATATATATAAAAATCTTGTGTCACGATGTATGTTGTCAATAAACTCCAAAACTACTGAACCGATTTCAATCAAATTTCACATGTACCAGTATTTTGGTCTAACTTATTGGATAGGATAGTTATCATTTAAACTATTCGCTTATGTCGTGAATGTAAACGAATAAAATGTATCAATTAATTGTTTCTTAAGCAAGTGTTTATTTACTGTTTAGTTTTATGAAGTTCTCATAGATGGCCGTGTACGTTGATTCATCGATAAAATTCTTCAATATTGTTTGACATCTAGGTTGTAAATACACCCAATAGATGGCGCTGTTCGATTTTACTGGAAGGGTTTTATTTCCTCAGTTGTGATTAAAGAAATAAAATATGGCGGTACGTAATTGTTCGATCCTTGCATAAAGAGTAGTTGATATTTCACCTCCTGATTATTGTTATCTACCCTCACTTCGGTGAGGTGAATGGTGAAAGCGTGGGACGAGGGTAGTTTCGCATGAGCCACTAACGCGCGGGAGGTTCCCACGTTCGACCTCCCTGAAGAACACTCTGCGCCGAGCGCAATTGGCTTCAGTTACTCCATGGTTAACTCTCATTGGCCGTACCATAAGATTGTGTTCAGTGTCTAGTTTGTGACATTTAGCCGTTGCCATGCAACAGTTCCTCCGTGAGCGGACCTGAACCGAACCGGGAAGGGGTGGAATCGAGGTCAGTGCAAGTTTCTTTGACCACTGCAGGGCATCGCATTTCTCCAATTTATTTTTTGAATGAATTTAGCAGTTACCGTGACCTATGGGTGTTTGTAACGCCAGTGGCATTGCAAACACGCTGCTGTCCCATAAGGGTACAGGAACTTGGGTCACTAAGGAGTGATGTCACGACCACTGACTTGACACATTAAGCTCGCGATTACTTTTGTATTAAAAATATCAAATCATTCCAAATTGCGTTGGTAGTGTTAATATTTTAAAGCATTTTATTTAAAGATACTGTGTGAGTGTTATTTGTTGTTGGATATAAACGTTAACAGTAACTAATTGCCTTTAAAACATTAATTCACGTACAACTCAGTGTTTTTTTTTTCTGTTATACGGAGGGTAGATGTAAAACTATTTCCAATAACCATAAGCTGTAAAGTATCGGATATATAACATTTACTGTTATTTACATATATAAACAACAGTAACAAATCAACATGGCTAAATGTTCGAACTGTGGAAAATATCTCGCACCGGCGGGGGCCGCTGTGTGTTCTACATGTCCGCTGGTATTCCATAAAGGATGTGTGGCAAGCTCAGATACGGCAATTACTATGAAGACCTGGATGTGTCCACAGTGTAATCAAGGAAAGATACGCAAGGACAACACTTGCGGACGAGATACCGCGCCTAAAAGTGCGCATAATGGTTTTTTGTCATCTTCCCCGGATGACAGTGCCCCCCCGGAGGAAGAAGGAAATGAATTTAGAGCCTTGCGACGAGACATTTCTATGTACATGAGAGAATTAAGGGAGTTCCGTAATGAGATGGTCAACTTTCGGACGTGCATTTCCGGAATGGGGCAGCGCCTGGATAAAATTGAGGACAGACTGGATGTGCTCGAGAAAAGGGAAATCTCCGTAGAATCTGCAAATACGTTAACACTACAGGATACTGTAGAACAACTTAAATTACAAATTAATCAGCGTGACCAGGACGCTTTATTATGTGATTTAGACATCGGCTGTGTTCCTGAAAACAAAGATGAGAACGTGTCGCATACTGTTTGCGTTTTAGCCACCAAATTAGGAATTAGTATAGATGAGCGGGATATAGTCTTAGCCGAACGCATTGGCAGAACTTCTCGAAGTAACATGGAATGTGAAAGCGGAAGAGGGGCACAATCTCGCCGCATCATTGTCAGATTTGCTCGTCAACTATTACGAGACAGCATCCTCCGCGCCGCACGCCTTCGCCGCACTCTCAGCACTTCGGACATGGGATTATCAGGGCCACTGAATCGTATATACATCAATGAGCGGCTGACTTACACAAACCGCTTACTTTTCTATAAAGTTCGAGACGAGTGCCGTAAAAAAAATTGGCGATATTTTTGGACCAAGAAGGGGCGCATTTTCATTAGACAAAATGATGGTTCACAATCGTTTTTAATCAAAACTGAAAATGACATTATACGATTATTTGAAGTTAGTAATGTTGAAATTCCAATTGTTTCTTAAAATAAGATTACCTATAAATTTATATTGTGATAAACTCTCCTCAGTATTATTCTGGTAATACTGAAAATAATATATATTTGATAAACACTTGTAGTTGTTCTTAAGCTTTTAATTTTGTTTTATATTACTCATTTAATATATTACACAACTTCTTGATGATGTCTTTTTATAATTTAAAAAGTCACCAGAACACGTTCAGTTGTTTTAGAGATCAGGCAAGAAATATTTCTTTTTAATATTATATGCATAAGTTATGTTTATACACTGGAGTATATAATATGAAATATTGTATATCTGAAATGTGTTTGACTATGATGTATTAACCAGTTTATAAATATGTATACTTTATATTCAGCGTGTTAAATATATTTTTACTTCATTTACTATTTGTTATTACCAATAATTTTAATGTAGAAAATATTAAAATTATACTTTAAAGATCTAGGTTTATTACACTATTACATTATTACAGGTTTACTAACATTAGAAATGTTTAATGTCTAATATACCTTTAAAACTTTAGAATCAATTCATAATTTCAAATAAGGTTTAATAATATCAATATTACTCATGTTTTGAACTGTTTGTATTTTATATATTTGTATTTATTTTTACTCTTTATATTAAAATGTTTAAAAATATATTAAGGTTTATTATAAAAACAAGTTATATTGTAAACTGTTTCAATTTAATTATCTTGTAGCTATCTGTTGCTTTTGTCTTGAGACTAGTCGCTCAAATTATTATTGTCTACTTTATAAAAATATTTTATGTATTATGTTGTATTATAATTTTACAATTTGGAATTTCAATTATTAATCTATTCTTCATGTACAAATTGTTTTCAAACTGTAAATTCTTTGCATAATTATTAACATTGGCAGATGTAGGTGGGTTATTGTATTAATTAACGAACAATAATATTTTGTTCCATAATTTATTCTTCTTTACTAGTTGTGTTTATTTGATAAAACATATTTTTTATAGAATTTTTTTTTGTTTTATACCTATACTAGGAGGATAAAATGTTGTTCTAATGATTATATCTAAGGTGTTAATCAAATCTAAACAAAATTATTACCCTCATGCAGTGTTTTGGAAATTTATTTTCATTCATATGTATACATACTTTCTTACCTTTTTCATACAAGTATTTTTTTTTGTGTAACGCTATGGATGTTTTATTGTTGTTAGTATTGTTTATTTTGTGAGGGTTTGATGAAGGTTTTGGAGTGTTCGTGACGTCACTCCAAGGGCCTAATGGAAGACCAGCGCTGGTTTTACAAACCAGCATTAATGCTGAATTGGGTCCAATTTAGGACAAAATTATTATTATAGTGAACTTTTTTAAATGTATAACATGTATCATATGTATATTTTGTTCCTAAATAAATGCTTTTCTTTCTTCTTTCTTTCTTCTAATGCCGGAACACAACGCAAGGCTATTATGGCGGCATACTTATGACCAATGGTGGGTTGGTTTGTCGTCTTTTACGACAGGCCGACCCCGGCCGCAGTATTTAGTAGTCTTTCACCGCCCCTACACGGTTAAAATGAATCCTGAACGGATGTATTTTATTATTCCTTTTTTTTTAACTATTTTTGTTTTGTTGCACCAAACAAATATAACTCGTTACATACTTAAGTTACATGCACAAGTTTTTTTGCATACAAATTACCTGTTCAATGAAAAATAAGAAATCTTATACCTGTTCAGCCCCGTCGCCGCCAAGATTGAAGTTGTTGAACATATTCGCTAAATCCTGATCGGAGAACGGAGTCTGTAGAGTCTCTTTATTGCTGTTCAAGTTTTGCAGGGTCTGACTGATGGCCGCTGAAACCTGAAAAATCAAAAAATTACTTTAAGCATTGCGCTTGCTGAATCATTCTATAAGCCTGTAGCAGCACCGCGCGCTTATCGCTTTACGCATAAAACATCTTCTGTCTCGCTCACACATCTCTTGTCTCATTCACGTTCATTTATCTAATTATGTTAGCGTCTATTTACATACTACATTTTTATCCGTGCAGGGGCAGAGAAAGAATACTAACCTCTGCGGCCGGGGTCGGCCTGTCGTAAAAGCCGACAAAACAACCCACCCTAGCTACGTGGTAGGGCCTCAAGCCTGTCTGGATAGCGACCACCTTCGGTCTTAAGTATGCCGCCATAATAACCTTGTGTTATGTTCCGGCATTAGTGACCCAAGTTCCTGTACCCTTATGGGACAGCAGCGTGTTCGCGATGCCACTGGCGTTGCAAACACCCATAGGCGACGGTAACTGCTAAATTCTAAGCGGGCCGTCAGCCTGTCTGCTGTTCTACAGCAATAAAAAAAAAAAACTATCTTCGTAAATAAATCACAATGTTCTCAAATAAACTGACTGGGCTGCGCATTCGCTCCCGCTGTTTGAAACAGTTTAAAGACCAGGGATGGTCACCATCCAATCGAGCTTGGACCCTTACTACTTAGCTAGCTAAGTAGTAAGGGTCCAAGTCGACTTTTACGTCAGACCCTCCCCGGCCGTAGGGTTCAGTATTTTGCACCTGAAAAGAGACTATACAATCGATACACTACTTATGTAATTTTTTTACACCGTGCAGGGGCGGAACAAAAATGCTATCCTTGTGCTGGGTCCCTTGGCTTCGCAAACATGCATAAGCAACGGTAACTGCTTACAATAAAGTGAACCGTCAGCCTATCTGCTATTTTTCAGAAATAAAAAAAAATATATAAGTGAGTTAGTTAATTATACCTCGTCAATCTTCTCTTGCACGGCCGGATCGTTGGTGATGGGCGGGTCCTCTGCGTGATCTTCCGTTTGCGGCTTCATTACTTGCGCTGCTGCTTCTGTAAATGGACACAACACTTTGTATAACAATATTGTTTATGTGTAGTAGATGGATAAAAACAATGAAAACATTGATATGAACACTGGAAACCGTTGCGCAAGAGCAGCTCATTTCATGGACCGGAGTCAAATAGGCGGGCGCAAGGCGGCTGTTCTATTCCCCGCACGTAACCCACCTGCTGGCGCTACGCACGACGCTTCATCATCATCTTATGGTAGCGCTGAATCCCGGTTGCAACTCAAACTCTCGCTGCAGCGCCTAGGGTCCGCTCACCAACAATTTCATCTCCTCTTCGCACGATCTTCTGCTTTCCGGGTGGTCAGTCCATTGCTCTATACGACGTCAAACCAGCACTTCACACTTCACTCCAGGGGTCTACCCCTCCAACTGGGACCCGGTAGAGTGTACAAACGTACTAGTGTATAAAAGCTACGAATGCCCTAACAAATAAACAGAGAGCAAGCACTATATTCTTGTGTTCTATCTCGTTCTCTCGCAGGCTAAATCATATTTATGTATATGTTAGTCTCTTTTTGGTGTCGCTTCTTTGTTTCATAGAATTTTCAAACCACTACAACGCTATCTTATCTTATCTTATTTTGGGGCCGAGAAATATCTCGGACACTTCGACCCAATGGGATCTTTTGTGTTCCCCTAGATAGCAATCACTCCTCTCCAATCTCCTTGAAGATCTGCTTCATGAGCCTAACAATGAGGTATGGAGATAGGAGCCTGTAGTCTTCCGGTGTTGGATATCCTACACCCAAAAGATTCATTCGCCTCCTGGCCAATGCATCACATGTACACAGTAGGTGTTCCATGCGTTCTGTATGTTCCCCACACAACCTGCACATGGGTGTCGCGGTTAGACCCATCTTCATGAGCATGTTGTTGGTTCCAAAGTTCCCAGTAAAGGCTCCAAGCAAGTAGCGTATTTGCCCCCTGCTCATGTTCCAGATGGATCCTCGTGCTTTGTACGTGGATCCCAAAAATTTTTTGGAGTGTTCCAGACCGATTCTAGTCAGCCAGTGTTGTTGTTGACTGCGGACTACAACGCTAAAAAAAGTTTCAGTACAAAAACCGTGTGTTGAGTTCCGGCACTAGTAAACCAGGTTCCAGTTCCTCTTCGAAGAGCGTTGGCAATGGTGTTCCAAACGTCTATAGGCAACGGTGACTACCTACCACCGAGTACAACCTAGTCATGCTGATCTCAGCTATAAAAAAAAACACTACAGGCACCTTCTGTAACTTACCGGCCATTTTCGAGAAGGTTTGAGCTATTTGTTCTTGAGTTATCTGGTCCTCTGAAACAATAGATTTTTACCACAATTTTATTAACTTGGCCTGTGTGTATCTATGTAATGGAATTTTCTGACACGATTTTTACCCACTTTGAACAGTCAAAAAATATTCAAAATTTTGCACACACACCTGAGGACTATAGACAAATTTAATAATTTTGTCTCATAGTCCTTATCAGGATCATCAGGATTAACGCTTTCTTTTACTTCTGCGGGAAGATAGCGTTAAATTAATTAAACCATTTACAGATGGTTTAAAAAGCACACTTTTGTAGTTAATTAAAAAAAATACAAAATATATTTCCTAAACATAAGAATAAAATTATTGACAAGAAATGTCACTTTTCTAAAAGCCTGGGGTACTTTGTAAGATATTTTTAAACTAACTCTACATTTCGGTATGAAACTAGTAAACAAAAATTATAAAGATTGATATCAAACAGTGTCATTAATTTGTCACATGGGGCTGAGACATGGACCCTACTGTCAGCTGACCGGAAGCGGATCGATGCATTCGAGATGTGGTGCTGGAGGCGCATGCTCCGAATACCCTGGACAGCTTTCCGAACCAATGTGTCCATACTCCAGCAACTAAAAATAAGGACGAGGCTTTCCACCATCTGTCTCAAGCGGATACTGGTCTCAAGTACTTCGGCCACATTGCCCGAAAAGACAATAACAACTTGGAAAAGTTAGTCGTCACCGGTAAAGTCGAGGGCAGCCGATCGCGTGGCCATAGTCCGACACGTTGGTCGGATCAAGTTCGCACCGCACTAGACACATCCGTCTACGAGGCGCTACACGGCGCTGAGAACAGGAAGCAGTGGGAAACAACCATACGAGATAGACTGGAAGGTGGTGGTCACGACCCTCAGATATGAGGACTACGACTCGAGGAGGAGGAATTTGTCACATAATAAGGGTCGAGTCACACCAGAATGGCAGCGGCCGGCATCGGCGCGGCGAGCACTGTGAAATAATTTTAAACCTTATCTACATAAAAAGAAGATCACCCATAGGCGACGGTAATTGCTGCTAAATTCTAAGTGTGCCGTCAGCCTGTCTGATGTTCTACAGCAATAAAAATAGCCTGCTTGGGTATATTGTCTGTTTTCCTTAAAATTAAGCTGGAGTCCGGGGGTCCCACCCTTTACATTACAGGCTGTTATTATATAAGACAAGCATCGCTAATTTTTTATAACTGGTGTATAGCACAATTCAGCACCCCAGAAAGGACCCCCCTAAGAAGTAAAATAATCACACACACATATAAAATCATCATCATCATCTCAGCGATGAATCCCGGTTGCAGCCCAAACTCTCGCTTCGGCGCCCGGGGTCCGTTTTCCGACTTTTTCTTCTCCACTTCGCACGGTCTTCAGCATCCCTGGTAGTGAGACCATTGGCACGCATGTCAGCCTTTACGACGTCAAGCCTCTTTTTGGGTCTACCCCTCCTGCCGGGGCCCGGCGGAATTGGCATGGCCAGACATTTGTTTCCCACGTAAGCATCCGGTTGCTGTAAAACGTGGCCGTACCATCGGAGCCGACACTCCTGCAATTTATCCGCAATGTCACGGACATAAAGGCTGCCGCGAATGCGGGAGTTCCTAACGCGGTCCTTCCGCGTCACTCCACACATCCACCGCAGCATATTCATCTCCGTGACACACAGTTCTTGCTTGTGTCGCCCTAACACCGGCCACGCTTCACAGTCGTATAACACACACATATATAAAATAACTAGGATTTATTCAGACACATGTATGTGATCTAAGAGAAAGAGATCATAGACAAACATTTACATGTCATGTAATGTAACCCATATTATGCTGGGTGTGAAGTTAAAAGACAAGATCCACAATGATGATATCAGATCCAAAATAAAAGTTACCAATATACTCACTCGAGTCGACCAACTAAAATGGAGATGGACTGGGCAGCTACTAAGAAGCAGCCTGGATAAGTGAAGCAAACGGATTACAGTGTGGTACCCAAGGAATGGCAGTCACAAAAGAACCCGTCTAGCTCGAGGGTCATTGTGGACACGAGTTGTGCTAGATAGAGCTCAATGGAGACAGTTGGAGGAGGCCTTTGTTAAGAGGCACACCAGAAATATTATGTAAATTTTAAAATAACTTTATATGTCTAGAAACTCTCACTCCTGTAATAAATGCTATTTTATTTTTATTTATTTAACTGATTTATCAAACAATATCGCAGTCAAAACTCTCAAACAGCTGGTGTTCAGCTCATGGATGCAGACTCACGGGATTGCAGATGGTCACCCAATATTTACCTGGCACTCCGCTGAAACTCCCCAATATAGCGGCCATGTTACTCTCAAACTGTGATGCTGCCTCCTTAATGAACTCTTCACTCCACATATTCTGTCCCACTTCATTACCGTCCGGTTTGGGCTCGTCTTTCTGTTCTTTCTTCGTCATGTCTTGTAGAGCACCTAGAAAATTGAAGTGCTTCAGCTAAAATAACCATCTATAATAGACTATGGCATCCCTTAGAGCAGTGGTCGGCAAAGTGCAGCTCCAGAGCCGCATGTAGCTCTTTGGCTCTTTAAGTACGGCTCTGGCACAAATATCAATAAAGGTGCATTAATATTTTCATTAAAAAAACTTTGTAAGAAAAAAATTACATCTTATTTTGATAAATTATAAAATTCTTTGGAGAACATGTTTAATTTTTTGTTTTAGTTAAAAGATAGATATGTAATTAAATTTTTATATTGTTAATCATGAAGATTATCAAGAGTAAACTGAGAAGTTGTCTTATTGATAAGAACTTGGAATCATGTCTAAAATTAAAAACAACAACATACAAACCTGACTTACTCAAACTTTTCAAGAATATGCAAGCACTTGATTATGAAATTTAGTTTTATTTAGTGTACTGCTTATTTGTGTAATAAAAGTTTACTAAACAAACAAATTTGGCTCCCAATTTTTTTTTAAATTGTTGTAATGTTCATATTTGGCTATTTGGCTAATAAGTTTGCCGACCACTGCCTTAGAGGGAAAAGAATATACTCGCTATGCTTGTCCACTTTGGAATATGGATCATAAGGGTACCTGGTAGCTCAGTGGTATTAAACTCGGAGAAGAATCTAGAGGTCTGCGTCTGAATCCCACTGGCATGCACCACTCAGACAGTTCTTCTCGCCTGCCAATCGGCTTTGGACATGCATGGCGGGTGTGTTGTCCATTCCTTCATGAGGGAGGACCAAGCCTAGCAATGGGCCGTTTATGTGCTGTTGTTATACAAGAAAAACTATCTAAGAGGTGCACACCATCATTTTTATCCATGCAGGGACGGAGAAAGAACACTGACCTCTGTGGCCGGGGCGGCCTGTCGTAAAAGGCGACGAAACCACCCACCCTAGCTATGTGGTAGGGCCCCAAGTTCGTGTGGATGCCCACCACCTTTGGTCTTCAGTATGCCGCCATAATAACTTTGTGTTGTGTTTTGGCATTAATGACCCCAGTACCCGTACCCTTATGGGACAGCAGCATGTTCATGATATCACTGGCGTTGTAAACACCCATAGGCAACTGTAACTGCTAAATTCTAAGTGGGCTGTTAACCTGACTGCTATCCTACAGCAATAAAAAAACTATCATAGATATTAAACCCAAGACCTCTAGCTGTCTCTGATAACACATACTTGAGTTATAGCTATACTATTTGAATTTGAAATCAAAAGACCTTCAGAATCTGATTTTCTTAATCAAATTGAGATAAATTCTTAGCTGAATAGAGAAAATATTGTAGTATAATCTTTAAAACACGTTGTTGTCTAATCATGTGACGGAACTCGTCGATAAATTAAGAATAATTGTCAACTTAAAATAGGTTATACGGATTGTGTAATCCCGTCCCTGAAAATGTTTATTTAAAAAACCGCTTACTGTCCAATAAATCGTCCAATTCCGGGTCAACTTCTTTTTTCGGCACATCCTTGTTGTCAGACATTATATTATTTATTGTAAAAAACCAATGGTAATACGATATTTCAATAAAAAAATTATGATGAAACTAAAAAATTATTAGAAAAGAATTAGAATGACAAATTGACTTAATTGACAAGTTTGACAATGTCTATTTAAAAAAACTAAAAACGTCATTATTTGGAGTTTGGAGCAAAACTGTTGTGTAAATCTGTCAAACGAACTAAAGAACTCATTTTACAGTTTTGTCAGGTGTATATTTTTCCAGTTCAAAAACGGACCAATTATGTAGATTTTTAATCGACAGCAAATTTATCAGGAAATTGGAATGTGCTAATCCAATGTAAACGAAGAACGTATGAAGTCAGTTTACTGCTTTATAAGTTTAACTATGAACCTTACTTCTCCATCAATTCCATCATTCATCCACCGGTGAAGATAAACTCACTCACTCACGATTTAACGAGATCTGTTATCACTAAGAAGAGAAATTTCTGGATTTGACAATAAGTGTGGCTTATTAGATGGCCGCCAAAATGTTCATGTAAATTTTTAATTAGAAAATAACCAAGGTGAAGAAAAACCTGGAGCGTAAATAAAAAACAACAATATCTATTAAAACTCATTTTATTTATTGTTAAATTAAAGAGCAGTTCTTGAAGTTTATTTATGAAAAACAACCGTTTGCAAATGCGCACCATTCACTTGTTCACACTCATTTAATCTGAAGCTAAAATTTTCAATCACTCGCTGGAACATCGCTCTTGCAATAGAGTTGATTTCTTCCGTCATTCTGTGTTTCAAAACATTCAGGTTGGGTGGCAATGGATTGTAAACTTTACTTTTTAGGTAGACCCATAGGAAAAAATTAGCAGGCGTTAAATCAGGGCTCCTCGGTGGCCAGTTGATGTCTCCTCGGCGACTTATCACTTTTCCAGGGAATAAATCTTGAAGAGCAGCTAATGAGTCATTTGTAACATGAGAAGTGGCTCCATCTTACTGGAAAAAGGTGTTTCGTTTGTAGCCATACTGGTATTGCATTTATGTAGCCAAAAAAGTCCAGATCATATGGCAATATCGATCAGAATTAACAGTCTGAGTTCGACCTCGGTCATCCTCAAAAAAATAAGGACCGATAATTCCTTGATTTGATATGGCAGCCCAAACAATGACTTTTGGCGAGTGCAAGGGCTTCTGATGCAGTTCTAGTGGATTCTCGGAAGCACAGTATCTGCAATTTTGTTTATTCACGTGACCGTTGATGTGAAAATTCAATTCGTCGGAGAACCAGATGTTAATGAAACTCATAAAACGGTTTTTCATTGTCCTGCAGAATTCGACTCGTTTATCAGAATCATCAGGCTTCATTTCTTGACAATAACAATTTTAGGATGAAAATGCAAGTCTTTCGAAATAATGCGATGAACCGTAGATTTCTTCAAATTATGAGAAGCTGCGCGCAATCTCAACGATTGTCGTGGGTCGTCCATATCAGATTGGCGAACGCGGTCGACGTTCATGCTCGTTCTTGATGTCCTTTTGCGTCCAGACGATTTGTCCGGCATTATATTCCCAGTGTCTTCAAACTTGCACACCCAATGCTTAATTAAATTGGCACTTGGCACGTGTTATAAGCTTGTTAAATTAAAATGTGTCCTGTAGAGACGACGAACAATATTGTAGGAATCGTTGTTTTTATAAAGCGCTCGCACGCAAAACGCGAGCTGCGGTCTCAGGAAATGATTAATGGCTACAAAACTTAACAAACCAGCTAAGCGTTTGAGACCACTCCCCTCCCCCTGCTACCTGCGGTTGGCGCGTATTAGTCAATTCAAAAACGAAAAACATTCTGAGACACCCTTTAATAAACTTGGTGATTTGGCTATGTTGCTAAGCAAACAGAATCCCTTTGGACCGCAATGCCCACCAGACTATCACGCGAGGAACACAGTCGAAGGCTTTCTGCAAGTCGAGAAACAGGCAATGCAGAGGTGTATTCTTCGCCTTGTATTTCTCCGCAACAGTCCATAGGTAAAAACAGGGTCCATTGTCCCGTGACTAGGGCGAAACCCATATTTACACTCCGAGACAGTGCACTCCTGTCGAATCCGAGAGTCGATAACCTTTTTGAAAAGCTTCTTATTGTGGGTCATGATCATAATACCTGGGTAATTACCGCACTCCTGCACCGACCCCTTGCCTTTGAAGACTGGAGTAATGATATTCAGTCTTAGTTATAACGGTTTATTAAGCCCATATTTAAAATTTATTGGTCTAACAAGATCATATATCGATATTTATCAATATATCTTGTTTCCTATACGTCTTCTTTTTTAAATATTACTTGTTCTTTTTATAGAAATCCAATGTTATTTTAGTTATATCAAACGATATGCGATTATGTTTAGGGCTGATTTTTTTTTAAATATCAATAGTATTGATATTTTTGGGAGTCGAAATATCGATATTAAACAGTTTCTCGATATATCGTAGCAAGCCTACTGCCTAATTGCGAGCTCAAAAAAAAATTAATCTTTAGTACAATTTGAATTTGAATTATTTTGAATCTTTACAAATACAATCAGAATACAATACAATCGGTTCGGTATCAAATTCCATTTAATGAGCAAAGTTCACTTTAAAAAAATTATTGTTAAAAGAAACTCAAATGTTTTGTAATTGAAATTTCTGAATAAATATTTGTGTTTTAAAAGTGGTATGGTATAGGTTCCTAATAATATAGTTATATTTTTTAAATGTATTGTATATGAAATCAAATTATTGACTATGTGCAATTTAAATATATAACAAGTGCGAACAATGCAGGATAAAATAAAAAAACAAGTGAACTTTAATTTTTATAATTTCTTTTAAATACCAGATAATAATATTGAAAGTAAAAATAAATATATAAAATATTGCTAAAAAATAGCTGGGGTTTCTTTTGCTATTTCTTCTCTAGGTAGCATATTGGAAATGGTAGTAGCTTCTTGACTTAGTCTTGATTCTTCTTGCCCTTATCCCAAATTATATGTGGTGTGTTAGAGTTTTTATGTATAGTTCGTATATTAGAAGAATAAAGATTGAATTTGTAATTGACATAGAGTGACTTTTAGAAATAGTATAAATAATGTATCAATCTGCTAATACACTCACTTGTTATTTTGTTATCATTATACATACATATTATACATTACTATATTTAGGGAAGTCGTTTTTATTGCTTCCACTGCGTGCCTCCTTCTTCACACCTTCTAACATGGTGCACAATATGTTCTCTCCTTCCACCTGTATTAGTCATCTTCTCAACATACCTTATATCCCATATCATCTTTTACACAATCTATCTTTGGTCTACCCATCTTTTTGCATCCATCTACTCTTATTTTGAGCATTTTCCTTGTAACATGAAATTATTGAACGATTGACGAAAAAAGTGTTTAAGGCGAGTGTGAATGGAAGTGTTGGAAGGGGTAGACCTAGGCGGACCTTTCGAGACCAGATCAGGGACGTCTTGAAAAAGGCCAGGTCAAGAGTACCCTAAACCGAAGGGCATGTATGAAGGGAATAATGAAAGTGGACGAAGCGAAACAAGTATGTAAGGATCGTAGCAAGTGGAAAGAAGTGGTCTCTGCCTACCCCTATGGGAAAGAGGCGTGATTATATGTATGTATGATATTATTCTCATGACATTTTTTAAAATTACAAAAGAAATGCAGTTAACCATAGATACTCTGTTGTATTTTATTAACACTATCAACCGCTAGTTTAATTATCAGATTTTCAATTGCCAACACCACATGCTTATTGACCAGGGGATTTACTGTTTTCGGAGTAGCTGTATTACCTCTCCATATCTTACATAACAAGAAGATCACCAAGATCAGACCATCCAGCAAGATTATCATGCTAGAAGCATAAAATTATAAGATTAGTGACAAGTGATAAAAGCAAGACACCTTGAAAACAATGTAGAATATGTGCATCAAAAAATATAAGAAGTTGAACATGCTTCATATGTAAATTTTGTATTTCATTACACTGACTGGTGATTGTTATGAGGACACTAAAGAATTATTAAAAAATTGAATTACTATTATCTTGAATTAATGTTATGAATGTTAGTTTATATGGGCCTTTATTATAAAAATAAATGAAAAATAAAGTATAATTATCAATAAAATTACATTCCTTTGTAAAAAAAAAAGGAAAAAGGACAACATAATGAATAGCAAAAATTTTGCCGGTACTGGGAGTAAATGTGTTCGCAACTAAGCTGGTACTTGCAAAGGGGCAGACTCAAAAACGACCACTCGATAAAGTGTTAAATTTTGATTTTCTTCCAGACAATGCCCTGCCGTGTAAAAGTAGACCAAGGTGTCCTGCAAGGCAAAGAATGTGTTACATACTATGGGAAGAAGTATTATAGTTTTGAAGGTATACCATATGCAGAGCCACCTGTTGGTAAATTAAGATTTTGTGTAAGTGTATATAACATCTATTTTTTATTTTTTTTAATCGGTCTTCAAAACTGAATACATTTACAGGCTTACTTAAAATGTGGCTAATGCTAAAAATTATATAATAATAAAAATGTATTCTTTTTTTTTTTATTGCTGTAGGACAGCAGACAGGCTGACGGCCCGCTTAGAATTTAGCAGTTACCATCGCCTATGGATGTTTGCAACACCAGTGGCATCGCGAACACGCTGCTGTCCCATAAAGGTACTGGAACTTAGGTCACCAGTGCCGGAACACAACACAAGGTTATTATGGCGGCATACTTAAGACTAAAGGTGGTCGCCATCCAGACGGGCTTGAAGCCCTACCACGTAGCTAGGGTGGGTTGTTTAGTCGCCTTTTACGACAGGCCGACCCCGGCCGCAGAGGTTAGTATTCTTTCTCTGCCCCTGCACGGATAAAAACAACATGAAGACACAACTTCTTATGTAAGCTAAGAATACCCATACATTAATCATAAATTAAACTTAAACATAAACATATTATAACAAATTATAGAAATAAAAATAATAATAATAATAAAACTTACTTGCAAACACATCTTAATTTATATTTCATAGAGAGAATAGAACCAAAAAAGATATAGATTTCATTACATAAAGCATTGTAGCTGGAAGTTATTCTATATACTGGAGAGTGTTGGCCAATATTTGTTTTGCATAGTGGTAAAGAAAATGTTCTTCTGTTTTCAAGTCTACTACCTACACGTGGAATGGTGAATGTTATTTTTTCTAGTATCTATAAAATTATGATATTACAATATTAAATTAAAAATTGGTTATTGCATTTTAAACATTTACAAACCTCCAGTTAGAAAATGACATTATTAATTTAAGCATTTTCAATAGAAGAATCTTCGATGTTGAAAGAAGACCAGAATGATACTATTTATAGCTATACTATCTACTTTGTGCTGGAATTAAACAGACAGGCTAGTAGTCTACCTTAAAGCAGGTAGTCACCGCCATCTGTAGATAGAAATTTTACAATAATATTTACAGATTTAGATGGAAGGGACAGTATATCCAAGCTGTGTTGGATTACACATACTGGTGACCTCCAAATTGCAGGTTACCTAACAATGGATTTTTTTATTGCTGTAGGACAGCAGACAGGCTAATGGCCCACTTAGAGTTTAGCGGTTACTGTCGCCTATGGGTGTTTGCAGTGCCAGTGTCATCGCGAACACGCTGCTCTCCCATAAGGGTACAGGAACTTGGGACATTAATGCCAATACTGCCAAGTGGTGAACGCCTCCTAGGGATTCAAACTCGGTTTTATCAGGTTCCTTTACAAGTGGTTACCATATGACACTTACCTAAACTTGGTTTTGCTCAAATAATTACTGTCTCGCTTAAGTCCACAAAAATATGATTTGGGTTTTCGTTCTTTGCTCGAAAATTCTCCTTTTAGCCAACGATTGGCTAACTTGAGTATGTTCACATTTTGCTCTTTCAGAACCCAAGACCACCGAAACCATGGGAAGGTGTCTTGGATGCAACGAAACCAGGAAATAGATGCGCTCAGATAAACCCATATTCTAAAACATCTTTTGAAGGTATCCTAACTAATATTTTATATGCGAAAGTGAGTTTGTTTGTTACATTTACACACTTAAATTGCTAAACCGATTTTGATGAATTTCGGTATAGTCATACATATGACCTTGGAGAAGGACATAGGCTATTTTTTTTTAAATTTATATGGCAGAACGTTTGCCACGAGTTGTATACTAAGGGCGCGTTCCCACTATGTCGTAACGATTAATTTATCGTTGGACGACTGTCATCTCTAGCTGTTCCCATTATAACGATTGTTTGTCGTCAAAATTTTTTATCGTTTAGCGACTATCGTATCTATCTGTTCCCATTGGATCGCGATGACATTTTATCGTTTCACAGCAGTCGCTTTGTCGTTTACACATCATTAGCAAGTTACAAATCTACAGTCACCTCTACGTGTAAACGGCGAGACGTAATTTTTATCGTGGCTACGATAGATTTGCCGTCACGATTTAGTCGTAACGATTTTTTACCGTTTTACGACTGTCGTGTTAGCCGTTCCCACTGTCATGACAATCTGTCGTCACTGCAAAAAATGTCGTAGACGACAGTAAATCGTGTCGTTCTATATGTGAACACTTCCATTTAAACATATAAGCCACGACACTTAAAACTACACGATTATCTGTCCTCACGACAAAGTGGGAACGCGCCCTAAAACATTGACAACAAAATTAATGAATGAAATCATCCCGGAATTCGAAATTCCATAATCCTGATATTTCTTTTTAAACAACATATTTTGTCAATAGCACCCAAAAGTCGGATCTCTGTGACACAAGTAAAATTGTTTTCTTGTCTCCGCGTTCCTACGGGTTATTCGCCTCGTTTTGTTTCGTATCACGCCCGTGAGATTTCGAAATGAGATGTACAGTGGACACCCTGTGTTCGATCCTTGCTTAAAGGGTATTTTGAAATACCGCCTCCTGATTTTTGTTACCTACCCTCACTCGGCGGGGTAAATGGTAAAAGCGAGGGTGGGACGGTAATAATATGATAGTAACGCGCAAGCTTCTAAACGCGCGGGACGTTCGACATCTCTTCAGTTACTCCAAACTCTCATTGGCCGTGCCATAAAATTGTGTGTTCAGTGCCTAGTGACGTTTAGCTGGTGCCGTGCAGCAGTTCTACCGCGATGTGAACCGAACCGGGAAAGGGTGGTATTAAATTCAGTGCGAATTTCTTTGCCCATTGCAAGGTATCGCGTCTCTCTAACCACTAGTGATGAGCAAAGCAAGACCAAGACCAAGACAGTCTTGGTAACGGTCTTGGTCTTGCTCAAATAGTCTGTTCTTTATTACTTACTTCGTTTTGAAAATTTTTCAAGGTTTTTTTATAAAAAAATTCATTTATAACTTATATCTATACTTAGATATAAGTTATAAATGATCAACAATCAATCTCTGTAATGAATTGAGCTTTATTTTACAATAATCAATAAATGTTACCGTATCCTATTAGTTTAAATACTTATATATTATTATGCATTACTTATATATTTATTATCTTATTTGATGACCAAGAATTAGTGATGAGCAAAGCAAGACCAAGACTGCAAGAACAAGACAGATTTTGCTCATCAATCTCGTTCTGTGTCCGGCATCGTATACCCTGTGTATAAAATGTGATATAAAAAGCACCGTCGTTATTTGAGAATTCGACGAAACTAAAAAGGGACACCAAAAAGAGACAAACAGAGAGTTAGATAGAATACACGTATATACATCTATACAAATAAATAAAATTGGAGTGTCTGTTTGTAATATTAAAATAACCGCTTTTTACTAAGTGCATTCGGACGTATACACAGTACATATTAACATATACCAAAACAACACTTTTTACAATTTTTGTCTGTCTGTCTGTTTGTTCCGGCTTATCTCTGAAATGGCTGCACCGATTTAGACGGGATTTTCACTGGCAGATAGCTGATGTAACTTAGGCTATTTTTGTTTTAGAAAAAAAAAATAGTTTTTGTTAAAAATGATCAGTTTCAGAAATTTTCGGTCGCAGAGGTCAGTATTCTGGTCTCCGCCCCTGCACGGATAAAAGCCACGATTCTCTCTTAGGCTACGTTTCTGAATTTTCACTTTTTCCTTTTTAAGGTTCCGAAGATTGCCTGTATTTGAATATATACACTCCATCCCTTCCCGATGAAGGTGTCAAGTCCTTACCGGTTCTTTTTTTCATACATGGGGGTAGATTAATATTTGGTTACGGTGCCTACTACACCCCAGATTATTTCCTGAAGCACGAGGTTATATTAGTCACCCTCAATTACAGGTTCGTATACTCTTTCCTACGTATTCAAAGGTAACGGATTCGAATCTTATGGCAAGCACCGCTCAGACATGCGCTCTGCTACTTACTTTCAAACTAGATGGCGCTGTACAATTTTGTTTATCCAATGCTACCGTCTCTAATCATGTAATAGCGTAATAATTTTTTTTATTGCTGTAGAACAGCAGACAGGCTGTGACGGCCTTCTTAGAATTTAGCAGTTACACGAACTCGCTGATGTCGCATAAGGGTACAGGGACTTGGGTCACTAATGCCGGAACACAACACAAAGTTATTATGGCGGCATACTTAAGAGCAAAGGTGGTCGCCATCCAGACGGGCTTGGGGCCCTACCACGTAGCTAGGGTGGGTAGTTTTGTCGCCTTTTACGACAGGCCAACCCGGCCGCAGAGGTTAGGATATAGAATATATAAAAACGTGTGTGTACTTGTGTGTGCACGTAAGGAGTCATACTTCTTCGGCTTAACAGAACAAAAATAGCTAAAGATTTCATCCCGTATGTAAAAGGAATTATAAATTATTCAAACAAAAAGAACACATCGCACGCTTAATCATAAACTGACCGATTACGATTTAGGTCTAAAGTGAGATAATATAATGGGCAGCATTGTATCGACGCCCTCTATCGGCCAAACTAAGATTTATTTCGATATCTCTTTCCCTCACCGAGTTACCGCTATTTAGTTATAAGTCAATATATGGATGTATTTATTTATTTATGGCACACCAACAGTACACACATTATTAAGTCACATTACAAATCATTTAATATAAATGTTCTGATGTGTGGACCCATTATAGGAGTGCACAGCATTTACAATACAAATGTCGTCAATGGAGTAACAATTTAATTAATGTCGATATTATACATAGTCACAATTATTATGTCAAGTACTAACACAGTCAAACATGAAAAAACAAAAAGAGTGTAAAAAGAATTAAGGCAATGAAATAAAATAAAATATAAGCGGAAACATGAACCGGCATATCAATTATTTTACAGTCGCAACTGAGCTCAACACTTTACCTTTAAACCAATTATAAGATTTGTGAAAGATATCGAGATCTTCGAAATTAGAGTTAAGACGATTGTAAGTATTGCACAAAACGAATTGAATGTAAATGACAAAACATTTTTTTGCGATTTCCCAAAAAACAGGTTTTATGAGTTAGGTCAGTTTATGATCAAGCGTGCGACATACCGACAATTAACCTCAAATCTATAAAGATAAGTCACTTTTATCACGAATTTTTATTATAGCTAGAGTTCAGCAGACAGGCAAACGGCCCACCCTGGCTTGTGGTCACCGTCGCCTATGGACTTTTGCTACATCAGAGGCATTACACACACGCTGCCGGCCTCGAAGAAATTTTATAACGCTTTTTTTGAAGAACCCCATATCGTACCGCGCCGAGAAAACCTCAGCCGGAAGCTCATTCTAGTTCCTGAGAGTACGCAACATGAACGTTCTTGAGAAACGTTTCGTATAAGTAGAGGCTCCAAGAAGTGGGGATGAACACCCAGCCGATGGCGGACAGTGCGGTGGTAGAAAGACGACGAGGGCACCATTCTAAATAGTTCTTCAGAACACTCCCCGTTGTACAGACGGTAGAATATGCAAAGAGACGCAGTCTCTCCGAAGCCAAGCGTGTCTAAATTATGCAAGTAAAATTATGACGATGCGCGCGCACACCGTCAACCAAAACGAATGAATGAATGAAGTGTTCTGAGAAGCTATTTAGAATGGTGCCCTCGTCGTCTTTTTACCATCGCACTGCCCGCCATCGGCTGGGTGTACATCCCCATTTCTTGGAGCCTCTTCTTTCTTGTTCGAAACCGGTTCTCAAGAACGTTCATGTTGCGTACTCTCAGGATCTGAAATGAGCTTCCGGCTGAGGTTTTCTCAGCGCGGTACGATATGGGGTTTTTCAAAAAAGGCGTTAATAAATTTCTTCGAGGCCGGCAGCGTGTGTGTAATGCCTCTGGTGTTGCAAACGCCCATAAGCGACGGTGACTACCTGTTAGAGTGGGCTGTTTGGCTGTCTGCCTAACTCTAGTTATAAAAAAAATTTGGACGCGCCAAAAGAAGTATAATTTCAACAGCTTTCTACGCTATCCTCCATATGAGTTGTAACGACAATGTTATATTACGTCTTTCCAGGTTAAATGTCCTCGGTTTCCTGTGCCTAGACTTGCCGGAAGCTCCTGGAAATGCTGCGTTGAAAGACGTAGCTCTCGCATTGAGATGGGTTCACGCGAACATAGTTAAATTTAACGGCGACAGTTCGAAGATAACGGTGTCCGGTGAAAGCGCAGGAGCTGCTATCGCCGCGTCGTGTATGACCTCAAAACTGACTTTCGGCTTGTTCCAAGGCCTGATATGTCAAAGTGGCAGCCTTTTTTCGGATCTGTACATAATTAACGAGGACCCTATAGAAAAGGCGAGAAATTTAACATCGGTTTTGGGGAGGCAATTTGAAAGTACCCGCGAAATATTAAATTTTTTGCGCGAAGTGAGGGTAGATGAGTTGATTTATGCGTTCAGTGTGTTAGAATTGTCGCGTCCGCCGGAGGTTATAAACGCTTACTTCTTGCCTGTTATTGAGAAGGATTTGGGGGTTGAAATATTTTTTGAAGAGCACCCTTTAGTATCTATCAAAATGAATAGATTCCATAAAATTCCGGTTATAACCGGTTATAGTTCGCACGAATACGCCTTATTCGTACGAAGGGATGAGAATGGAATTATATACGAAAAGGATTTTTTTAATTTTATACCACGTTATTTGAATGTTAAAAGAGGTACAAATGAAGCAAAGAAAATCGAATTGAAAATTAGAAAATTTTATTTAAAAGATGTAAATGTGGGTAGTTATTTAAATATGATGAACGATGTTTATTTTCATCGGGATATACAGTTCTTTGCGCATATTATGGCGAAATATACGAATGTGTTTGCTTATAAGTTTTGTTACCACGGTAACATGAATACACGGGTCACCAAGCAGCTGGGCATAAATGGGGCGACCCATGGGGATATGATCCAATACCTGTTCTATAGGGAGAGGAAGTTTAAGCAAGCCACTCTCGAAGATTTGAAAATGGCCGATACGTTGGTCGAGATTTGGTGTAATTTCGCAAAAACTGGGTAAGTTCATAATGAATGCAACCTCGGCATTAAGTTAAAACATGGTTGTAAGCCAAACTTTCGATTCCCGGTGTTCTGGGCCCGCTTGTATTTACACACACACACACACACATATACAGCGAGACAAAAATACACGCATACACACACGTACGTACAGCAAGACATACGTTTACTCGTGGACATACAAGGAGACACACTTGCGCGTGCGTGCTGTACTTACTTTGTGACGAGAGATGGCGCTCTATTATCAACATTATATTTATGTCATTATTTTTTTCTTTAGGAAACCAACATGGCCGAACCAAGAAGTGCAATGGCTGCCATACACCCCTGAAAACAGGCGTACCTTAGTAATAAGTGACAATATCACTCTGAAAAAGGATGTTGATATGGAAAATTTACGATTCTGGCTAGATATCGTGACGGAGAGGTGTAAATTGTGATTGGTGATGGCAGAAGGGGAGGGGGGGGGGCTTTTTGGTGATGGAAAAATGCTCTAACGCACTATTTGCTGTGCGGGGCAGGCTTGTGTGGGACTCGCAGGAGTAGTGTTGTCTACCCACTAAAAAACTACCCCAAATGCGCCGTTCGTTTGTGTACGGGGTGCCTGGATACGGCGCGAACAGACTACCGCCACTTCGGTTCCTATTGCATCCATGGGTTAAAACATCATCATCTTAGCGTTGAAACACGGTTGCAGCCCGAACTCTCGCTTCGGCGCCCGGATTCCGCTTTTCGACTTTGTCTTCTCCACTTCGCACTATCTTCGGCATCTCTGGTGGTCAATCCATTGTCTACCCCTACCCCTCCTGCCGGGGCCCGGCGGTGGCGGCATGGTCAGACATTTGTTCGCCCCCACAAGTAGCCGGTAGCCGTAAAACGTGGCCATACCAGCGAAGGCGACACTTCTGCAATATATCCGCAATGTCTTATACAGGGTGACTGACAAACCCGTCCAAATTCACACAGAAGAATCTTTAGTAAAAATTATGAGAAACGTATTTTATTATTATTATATTATTATATGTTATGTATTATTATTATATGTTATTATGGCGACATACATTAAGACCAAAGGTGGGTTGTTTTGTCGTCTTTTACGACAGGCTGTCCTCGGCCGCAGAGGTCAGCATTCTTTCTCCGCCCCTGCACGGATAATTTGACAACAAATACATTATAGTTAAAAAAAAACTAAAACACGCTTTTATCGAACTAAAAACCTAAAAATAATTCTTAACATGACAAGAAAATTATTGCTACTGTTCTAAAAGCATGCGTCTGGTGACATCGATTGCGACGTCAAGGCACGCATTGCTGCCGCGTGGGCCAAATGGCGAGAGGTAACTGGTGTCATTTGTGATCCCAAGATGCCGGTAAAGTTGAAGGGACAGGTCTATAAGACCATCATTAGGCCTGTTCTTTTATACGGCTGTGAAGCGTGGCCGGTGTTAGAGCGACACAAGCAGGAGCTGCGTGTCACGGAGATGAATATGCTGCGGTGGATGTGTGGAGTGACGCGGAAGGACCGCGTTAGGAATTCCCGCATTCGCGGCAACCTTCATGTCCGTGACATTGCGGATAAATTGCAGGAGTGTCGGCTCCGTTGGTACGGCCACGTTTTACGGCAAACGGGTGATTACGTGGGAAACAAATGTCTGGCCATGCCGCCACCGCCAGGCCCCGGCAGGAGGGGTAGACCCAAAAAGTGCTGGCTTGACGTCGTAAAGGGTGATATGCGTGCCAATGGGCTCACTACCAGGGATGCTGAAGACCGTGCGAAGTGGAGTAGAAAGAGTCGGAAAGCGGACCCCGGGCACCGAAACGGTAGTTTAGGTTGCAACCGGGACACTACGCTTAGATGATGATGATGACTGTTCTAAAAGCGTGGGATGCTTTGTACAATATATTTAAATTAACTGCATTTCAGAATGAAACTAGTAAACAAAAATTATATCGATTGATATCGAGCACCGCACGCTTTTTAGAACGGTGACATTAGTTTCCTCGTTAGTAATTTTATTCTTATGATATGAATTATTTTTAACTTTTTATGTAGATTAATTTTAATATATGTATGTTATTTTCTACCTTTTACAACTTGTTAAGGGATGAGGGTAGTTATTCCTAAAATTTACGATATAGGTAGATCAATGCATTTTAGGAATTTAAAATAACTTTTAATGTTGTTATATAATAAATAAGCATTTATTTTTACTTTTTAATTAGTTGACCATAACATTTTTTTATAGCTAGAGATCAGCAGACAGACAGCTGGCCCACCCTGGCAGGTGGTCACCGTCGCCTATGGACGTTTGCAGCACCAGAGGCAATACCAACGCGCTGCCGGTCTCGAAGAAATTTTATAACGCCTTTTTTGAAGAACCCCATATCGTACCGCGCTGAGAAAACCTCAACGGGAAGCTCATTCCAGATCTTGAGAGTACGCAACATCCCACTATTTAGCCAGTGTAGCAGCACCACGATTTGTTCTTCATCCTTACAAGCGAGCGAGACAGATGCGGCGAACGCAGCAAAACATAACGTTTTATATGGCACCTGGCAGGTGGTCAGCTTCGCCTATGGACGTTCGTAACACCAGAGAGATTACAAACGCGCTGCCGGCCTCGAAGAAATTTTATAACGCCTTTTTTTGATAAACGCTACATCACGCTGAGAAAACTTCAGCCGGAAGCTCATTCCAGATCTTGAGAGTATGCAACATGAACGTTCTTGAGAATCGTTTCGTATAAAAAAGAAGTCTCCAGGAAACGGGGATGAACATTCAGCCGATGGCGGGCTGTGCGGTGGTGGAAAGACGACGAGGGCACCATTCTAAATAGCTTTTCAGAACACTCCGGCCTACTTTCCCGCTTTCCGTGGTATATTAAGCGTCCTTCCCATTTATTAACATTGCGATAGTACATACAATACGACAGGTCTTATTACAGATTATTTTACGTTTGAGTTTTATTCATTGATGTATGACAGCAAACGGCCCATTAGCAGTTACCGTCGCTGATGTTTGGTGACGCCATCACGCTATCCGTGCAGTCTGCGGCCAGGGTCGGCCTGTCGTAAAAGGTGACAAAACAACCCACCGTGATAGGGCCTCAAGCCCGTTTGGATGGCGACCACCTTTTGTCTTAAGTATGCCATAATAACCTTATGTTGTGTTCCGGCATTAGTGACATAAGTTCCTGCACCCATAGGCGACGGTAACTGCTAAATTCTAAGCGGGCCGTCAGTCTGTCTGCTGTAGCAATAAAAGAAAACCAAGGACATCGTTAACTCGTTTCCGTCCGTGTAGAACTGGTATCTGGGTGCAATATAAGCTTATTATGGCGGCCATATTTAGAAACTAGTATGGATGCTCTACAGACAGGCTTGAAACCCTACCACCTAGCCGCCCCCTGCCGCGGGATCGGTATTCTTACCCTACTTCCGCAGGGAGAGTAGCATAGTCTATTTACCTTTTGATCCAAGATAACTAAATATTTGCCTCCTGCACTTAAACATACAAATCAGCTAACTCACATTTGTCGAGTTGCGGGGAGTTTCACCGTTTCTTCTCCATCTGCTATACACATTCCGAAACGGTAAGTATTAGTTTAGAATAGGATTGGCTTCCCCAGTGAACACGACATGACTAAGCTTTGCATGGCTTGATTTCCCCCTACCCATGCAGCGGTCGAGCCACGGGATCGGAATGCCTTTCCGCCCGAAGACGTGTGACCAACAGCCTTCAACATTAAAAAAATGAATTTTTGAGATACTACTGTGAAAATTACGATTTTTCTCTCAGAACACAGTTCAAAATGGAACATTTGAGAGACGGTTATCAGCTATAACTTCATCAAGTTGCATCGTAAAAAATTTTGCTCTCATATTATTCTCAAACGCGCCAAAAGAAGTTTAACTTCAAAGATGTTTAGTGGTGGGTTTACAGTTATTTAAGTAGTTGCTCTCAATATGTCAAGTTAAATCAAAATGATGGATCATCTCTTACATCCAAAGAAATTACTGTTACTAGGGGAGTTCCTCAAGGTTCGATTTTGGGACCCATCTTATTTATTTTATATTCTGCTGATATTGCAGCACAAATTAAACACTGCAAGTTTCATATCTACGCTGATGATACGCAGATTTATATTGATGTAAAACATCCGATATCGATTCAGCTATAGTTAAGCTTAATAATGATTTAGCTAACATATCTAATTGGTCCAAGAACAACTCATTATTAAAACCTACGAAAACGAAATTTATGATATTCGTAAGTAAAACTCAACTTTTAAAACTAAATCCCTCAACAGTTTCGCTCATGGAAAAACCAATTGAATGAGTTTACGAGGCTCGAAATTTGGGTTTGCACGTTGATTGTAACTTGAGATTTCAAAGACACGTGACCAGTTCTGTGCAAAATTGTTTTTATAAACTTAAAACTATAAAATGCGACCATACATAAGCGAGGCTCTGCGTATTCAGTTGGCAGAATCCTTAGTACTGTCGCGTTTAAATTACTTCGATGTTTTTTTTAAAAAATAAAATTCCGATGTTGTTTTTGGCTCCCGTCTTCTATTCAGCGTGTTCAGAATGCTTGTGCCAGATTCTGCTTCGATATTCCATTGAGAGGTCATGTAACACCTTATCTTAACAAACATTCAATATTAAAGATGACCCACCGCCGCAAGTTACATTTAGCTTGTCTCCTGTTTGGAGTAATCAAGCACAGAGTGCCTTTGTACCTATACGACAAATTAGCATGGATGTCAAGTCGCAGGTCGATCGGGGCAAGGCAGTGGGCGGTACAGCTCTCGATGCAGCGATATTCCTCAGCCTCTTAAAGGTAGCTTTAAATATGCTGCGTCAAAATCTGGAACAACATTCCTCCTCCAATAAGGAACCTGCAGTCAGTTCAAGGGTTTAGGGTCAAACTCAAGAAATTTCTTGGTGACCACCAAAAATCATAGACGGGCCATACACACGACACTATCATAATATAATTCTAGTACATATTGTTTTAAGGCCTATTTTTATTATATTTTCTTTTTTATCATACATATTATAATCTGTTATACACATCCGTAGGTATGCTAATATTCTTCATTATATAAACTTTATTTTATAATAATTTGTAAATTATATATTATCTAATATATAAAATTCTCGTGTCACAGTTTTCGTTGCCATACTCCTCCGAAACGGCTTGACCGATTTTGATGAAATTTTTTGTGCTTATCCGGTATCTATGAGAATCGGCCAACATCTATTTTTCATCCCCCTAAATGTTAGGGGTAGTCCACTCCTAAATTTTTTTTTTAATTTTTTGACATTCTATTATTTATATGGCAGAACAACGTTTGCCGGGTCAGCTAGTAACTTCTAATAAATTGTATAGTTTGCCGTGACTTCGCTCTAGGTTCAAGCGGAAGATCAGCGTTGGTCTAACAGATCGACATTTTGCTGAGGTTGATCCAATTTTTAGGACTTAGATAAATATGTATATCTTGTCTTATTACTTAGTGGTAGTTTTTATCTTTGTATGTGTAAACGTGTTTGTTCCACTTGTGTATGTTTGTCCTAAAAATAAACTTGTATCTTTCTTTATAGGGAATATACGCATTCTTCTTCTTTTTTTAATGTGGCTCCAATGCTTTAACTGATTTGCCAATGTCAAAGTATTTAGAATACAACGATTAGAAAAGGCAGGTGGCGAAATAGTTTGAATAAAGCAAAGATCAGGAAATAATTTTGACCGTATTTTTTTTATTGCTGTAGGACAGCAGACAGACTGACAGCCTGCTTAGAATTTAGCAGTTACCGTCGCCTATGGGTGTTTGCAACGCCAGTGGCATCGCGAACACGCTGCTGTCCCATAAGGGTACAGGAACTTTGGTTACTAATGCCGGAACACAACGCAAGGCATCCTTGTATTATTAGGGTGGGTTGTTTTGTCACCTTTTACGACAGACCGATCCCGGCCGCAAAGGTTCTTTCTCCGCCCCTGCACGGATAATATTGTTTCCACGAATAATGGAGTGGCCAGGAATCCAGGCCAGGCCTAAAGAAAAACATGAATGGAGAGCCTTTTTTATATCAAGAGATAAAGAGGATAGCTTTGAACGGAAAGGAGATTGGTATCCTGTAGGCAACTCAAAGAATCTGTGAAAATTATTGTTTTGCTAATATGATCAGATTCTCTGTACAGAACTGCTTTATGCAGGACAATGGATTCCAGAAAAAATGGAATTGGGGCAAGGAATTTGATAGTTAAGGATAATTTTAAATTTAGGAATCCAAACAGCGGCGCCAACTGGACCATCGTCCGAAAGTCTGTCAGACCAATAATGTACGCATTATTTATTAAATATCATGACGTAATGACTTTATCATATGGTATGAAGTTGTAAAATTGCACGTGTTGCACGTAAATTGTAATTTCATGCATGAAGCATACGATTTGTGACAAATTACCAATCGATGCATTGTTAATAATCAAGTGCATGGAACACCTTGTTTGATGGTAAGAATATTCCCTTCGTTGTAAATTAGGGAGTGGGGGTGCAAGGATTCCTGGTCTCCAATAGATTTGTTGTTATGTGAAGAATTCTGTTAACAATTTCTACAAATGACGGCAAATAACGCGTTTTCGTTATAAACTACAGTTTTTTTTTACATAAATTATACAAGTAGTGTTGTCTGTAAGATCCATACAAGCGATGTGCTGTGTGTTTTGAGAATAGATGGCGCTGTTTAATTTTTTTTTATTGCATAGGAAGAGCAGATAGGCTGACGGCCCACTTAAATAGTAAGCAGTTACCGTCGCCTATGAGTGTTTGGAACGCCAGTGGCATCGCGAACACGCTGCTGTCCCATGAGGGTACAGGAATCTGGGTCACTAATGCCGGAACATAACACAAGGTTAATATGACGGCATACTTATAGACCCAGTGTGGTTGCCATCCAGACGGGCTCGGGACCACGTAGCTATTATTTGTCGCCTTTTACGACAGGCCGACGAAATTATTACAGCATATTTATGACATAATTTCTTCTTGCCCTTATCTCAAGTTGAGTGGTCGGCACACCTCCCACTCGTCTCTATTAGTCTTTATCGAAACATTTACATCTTTTTTGCCATATCGTTCTATCCATCTTTTTTTGGTCTACTCCTCCTTTTGTATCCATCCACTCCCATGTCTAGCCTTTTCCTTGTAACAATACCAGGCTAGCTTATTTTCAGCTTCCCAATAACTGGCACTACTTTTATCTGAGGATTTTTTTTCTTTTTTTATTGCTGTAGGACAGCAGACAGGCTGACGGCCCGCTTAGAATTTCGCAGTTACCGTCGCCTATGGGTGTTTGCAACGCCAGTGGCATCGCAAACACGCTACTGTCTCATAAGAGTACTGGAACTATAGCGGCATGCTTAAGACCAAAGGTGGTCGCCATCCAGACGGGCTGAGGCCCTACCATGTAGCTAGGGTGGGTTATTTTGTCGCCTTTTACGACATCCCGACCCCGGCCGCAGAGTTTAGTATTCTTTCTCCGCCCCTGCACGGATATTTATAAAATCTAGAAATGTTTATAATATTTAAGAATTTCATGTGTTGGATTTTTTTGTCTGTAATGCTTTTAGTACCAATAAAACTGTTACGATAGCTAGAAACATTTTTTGTCATTCAATTGGCACCAATTTTATTTTCTCAAGGCTCATTAGTATTTAGTTGCTGCCATTCGAAAGGGGGTGAGGTAGATCAGGGGGAAAGAGGGAGTTACTGATAAAAAAGGTTGAAAAAACCCCCCATAAAAATCGGTATATAATAATGTGTTTGTTGTATTTATATTGTATCGTTTGCAATAAAGCGCAATATCAATTGTATTTAATGTTGATTTGTTGACGGTTTTTTTTTAAATTTGTCATACAAGCGTGGGATGCGCTATGTTTGTTTACGTTTTGAGTTTCTTTTAGCTAATAATTGTCAATTTCCCGAGTGACTTAAAAATTATCTAATAAGTCAGTTTTTTTAGTTCTATAGAAAAAACAGACGAAAAAGTATGGGATGCACAAGCGGGATTTAGGAAGGGAATGGAATGTACGGATCAGGTCTTTTCCTTGCGGTGCATAGCCGAACAGTGTTTGGCTATAAACAAGAAGGTCTATTGCGCGTTCGTTTATCTAGAAAAGGCCTATGATAGAGTGGTGAGGAATGAATTATGGTCAGCATTGTCCGTGAACGGTGTGAGCAGTATCCTCATACGAGCATTGCAATCTCTTTATAGGGATTCTAGTGCTTGTGTAAGGATAAACGGGGCACACACTGAATGGTTTAATATCGAAAAAGGTGTTAGACAGGGATGTGTAGTGTCACCGTGGCTGTTTAATCTGCTCATGAACAATTGCTTGACAGATTTAAAAGAGAATGAAAGTGGGTTGAGAATGAATGGGTTACTCGTCAAATGTTTTCTCTATGCTGATGATCAAGTTTTACTTGCGTCTTCGGCCGAGGAGTTGCAGGAGATGGTAACTGTTATCAGTGGATCTTTTGTTAGAAAGGGAATGAAGATGAATGTAAAGAAGACGAAAGTGATGGTGTTTGAAAGAGATGAAACAGTGACAGACTGCAATATTGTGATTGGAGACGAACAAATTGAACAGGTGAATGAGTTTGTGTATCTGGGTTCAAAGTTTACAAGAGATGGAAAGTGTGAGAGTGATATTGAAAGAAGAGTGAATGCAGGAAAAATGGTGAATGGAGATTTGCACTCCTTTATGAACAGTCGGAAGGTATCTAACAAGGCTCGTCTGGCTGTGCATGAGGGGGTGTTGGTTCCGACACTCATGTACGGAAGTGAAAGTTGGGTATGGCAGAAGAAACATGAAAGCAGAATAAATGGAGTTGAGATGAGAGCGGTAAGAAGTATGATAGGAGTTAAACTGAGTGACAGGATAAGAAATAGTGAGATAAGGAAACGTTGTGGTGTGAAAGAAGATGTAGTGACAAAAATTGAGAAAGGTATGCTGAGATGGTTTGGCCATGTCGAGAGAATGAATGAAGAACGATTGACGAAAAAAGTGTATAAGGCGAGTGTGAATGGAAGTGTTGGAAGGGGTAGACCTAGGCGGACGTTTCGAGACCAGATCAGGGACGTCTTGAAAAAAGGCCAGGTCAAGAGTACCCTAAATTGAAGGGCATGTATGAAGGGAATAATGAAAGTGGACGAAGAGAAACAAGTATGTAAGGATCGTAGCAAGTGGAAAGAAGTGGTCTCTGCCTACCCTTACGGGAAAGAGGCGTGATTATATGTATGTATGTATGTTTTAGTTCTATAGAAAGTTTGCAAATAAACGTGTTGTGATTATTAATGTTTTTGTTATTGATGTAAGTATAAAAAATAAACTGTAATGTCGACACGAATGCAAAGCACGTCACTACCAGACTAAAGACCGTTGTCGGCACGAAGTATAAAGATAAACACGAAAACAAAGCAGCTGTTGGCAGAAAAACATGTTTACACTGAAAATCTCTTTGTCGGCGTGATAGCAAAACAAGTAGCACCAAGATCAAAATTAAATAATAAGTATAATTATTTAACGATCACAAAAACATGTTTACATTAGTAGAACAATTCCCGAGCTAATCATGGATATTGTTTACTCAGCATCTATACTCTATACAAATAAATAAAATTGGAGTGTCTGTTTGTAATATTAAAATAACCGCTTTTTACTAAGTGCATTCGGACGTATATACGGTACATATATCAAAACAACATTTTTTACAATGTTTGTCTGTCTGTCTGTTTGTTCCGGCTAATCTCTGAAATGGCTGCAGCGATTTTGACGGGACTTTCACTGGCAGATAGCTGATGTATCAAGGAGTAACTTAGGCTATTTTTATTTTAGAAAACAAAAATAGTTTTTGTTAAAAATAAGTTTCGGAAATATGAATTTTCAATTTAAGTTGACCTCCAATTTATATCATCAATCATATGAAATAGGGTTTAGCTTAGGCTGGACTTTGTAGGTTCGAACGTACGTATCCGGAGGCGCATGGCGTAACACTTGCTTTCGATAATACTGACTGTTTGCATATTTCATTTATATTTTAGGGTCTATAGGGTTTGTAATCGAAAGTAAACCATAAGATATATCCAAAAAAAATCTGCCCACAGTCACTATTCCACGCGGACGGAGTCGCGGGCACAGCTAGTTATTAATAAGGTTGGTATTACTCGAGCAAATCTCCGTATTACGAATTTTCGATCAGGACACGTGACCTGACGCGAGTTTAACATTTTTTACCCATCACAAAAAAGTGCACAACGCCGCTAAAGAAGTTTCCACTTCAAAAAAACTATTCAGTATTCAGAAACTGTTGGTGTATCATATAACACACTCATCCCCAAAATGGTGACCCATCACCAAAGCGGTGACCCCGTGTCATCAAAGGCCCTTACCGACAACGACAACGCCCTTCGTTTAATAACTATTGGCGTTTTCCTTGAAGATTTAACTGATATTGTGGCGCCACCTTCATTTAACACAATTGACGGGCATTTCATACAGATATAGTTTGCACAGATAGTTTAATTATATGGCAGTTCAGGATCCCTACCCTACCTATCTATCTATCCCAAAAGTAGCATTTGTGTTATGGGTACTGCATAACTGGTATACTACATATACTAATAGTTTTTTGTAAATACATTTATCTATCTTATATCTTTAAACGAGCAATTCTTGTATATATATAATTGGAATCTCGGAATCGGCTCCAACAATTTTCATGAAATTTAGTATACGGGGGGTTTCGGGGGCGATAAATCGATCTAGCTAGGAATCATTTCTAGAAAATGTCTAAAGGTGGCGTTTGAGTAGTCCCAATTTAAACTGAAAAATGACTCTTCCTGACATCTATCGGCGAATAATAATACTATTTTTTTTAATTGCTTTAACGACACAACAACACTAAAGCTATTCCAGCAGATGGCGTTGTTAAGTAACACGAAGTCAATGAGTGTTTGCTTTGAGGTTATACCGAGCAAAGCTCGATCATCCGGATATTATAAATAAAATGATAGAGGTCTACAGTTGTGCGCGTATCACGGCAAAACTAGTGGATAGATTTCAATTAAATTGTCTAAGTTTTATTCCTTTAGTTATTTGACCCTTGTTTCAAAAAAATTATTGCTGTATCTTAATTTAATACTAGCTGTGCCCGCGACTCCGTCCGCGTGGTATAGTAACTTTGAGCAGCAAATTTTGGATATATCTTATGGTTTATTTTGGACTACAAACCCTATAAACCCTAAAATATAAATAAATGAAATATACAAACTACATTCGAACCTACAAAGTCCAGCTTAAGCTGAACCCTATTTTATATGATTGATGATATAAATCTGAGGTCAACTTAAACTGGATTTAAAAAATACAAAATTGATCACTTTTAACTAAAACCATTTTTTTTCTAAACTAAAAGTAGCCTAAATTACTCCATGTTACATCAGCTATCTGCCAGTGAAAGTCCCGTCAAAATCGGTGCAGCCATTTTAGAGATTAGCCGGAACAGACAGACAGACAGACAAAAATTTAAAAAAATGTTGTTTTGGTATATATACCGTGTATACGTCCGAATGCACTTAGTAAAAAGCGGTTATTTTAATATTATAAACAGAATATTAGAAACCCAGCGAAGCAGGCAGGAACGGCTAGATATTACATTTTATCCGTGCAGGGGCGGAGAAAGAATACTGACCTCTTGAGACCGGGGTCGGCTTGTCGTAAAAGGCGACAAAACAAACCACCCTAGCTGCGTCATAGGACCCCAAGCCCGTCTGGATGGTGACCACCTTAGGTCTTAAGTATGCCACCATAATAACCTTGTGTTGTATTCCGACATTAGTGACTTAAGTTCCTGTACCTTTATGGGACAGCAGCGTGTTCGCGAAGCCACTGGCATTGCAAACACCCACAGGCGACGGTAACTGCTAAATTCTAAGCGGGCCGTAAGCCCGTCTACTACATTTACAGCAATAAAATAAACACCCAGTCGCAACATGGAAACCAGTGAGCGCGCAAAGCGACCCCGGAGCCTGCGCTGGATAGTAGAATGTGAATTATCACATTCCGCATATTAATGCGGAATGTTTTCAAAATACAAGCATTGATTTACAACACGCGTGATGAGAGCCATAATTGTACTTGATATAATTGTGTTATTACGTGTTTGATTTGGTATTTGATGTGAAACATCTATAGCCGCACGTAAAACCGATTTCTGGCGTGGCGACGCATGCCGCATACCGCTTTATGATGGTATATATAAAGGCGTACCTTTATCCTTGTTGCTCTCGTTGTCTGCCATTTTACCTCTTAATCGGTATTCTTGCAAGAAACGTACCGCGCACTACTTTTTATATCTGTAATTCACGATACTTGCACACGAACACACACACCATTCGCCGGTTCTTACTCAACATGGCCGCTATCCTTTTTGTAAACGTCAAAACGTCGCCATCCAGTGAGAACCCCTTTCCTGTATCTCTGCCGAAGTATTACAGTATCAATCCTGTAGATGGCGCTAGTATTTCACCACAGTGTTAATCCTATAGATGGCGCTAGCTATTCCACCGTCATATTTAAACAGTCTATATGCAGTAGTGTGTACGGTGTGGCGGCGCAATCGACTGTGCGATTCTCTCCCACTCAATCCGGCGTTATTTGTATTTAATGAAAATAAATGTTTATTCAATAAATAGTCATTGTTATCTGGAAAAAAATCGTAATATTTTATTTTATCATTATGACATATTTAGTTCCTATCACAATCTGTTCTTTTCTGCATATTATTACAAAATAATGTTTAAAAAATAATTTACATTTCTGAATAGAAATACTGCCATCTATAGGATGTACAAGAACAATTACGTTCACGTATTAAAAACCATAGAAGTTCGTTTGAATATTTGTTAAATTAGTATTTTTATTGCTGACAGCAATCAGGCTGATGGTACATTTGATATTAAGCATATTGTCGCTAATGGATATTTGCAACGTCAGGCACGCTGTCGTTGTAACAGGAACCTGGGTCATTAAGGCCTAAGTTCCCGTTACACTAACTACGGTGACGCAACGATCCAAAGTGGGTCTTGACCTCCAGCACCAGATCACGCCATGACTCATTCTCTGTAGGACAGCAGACAGGCTGACGGCCTGCTTAGAATTTAGCAGTTACCATCGTCTATGGATGTTTGCAACGCCAGTGGCATCGCGAACACACTGCTGTCCCATAAAGGGACAGGAACTTGGGTTACTAATTCCGGAATACAACACAAGGTTATTATGGCGGCATATTTAAGACCAAAGGTGGTCGTCTTCCAGACGGGCTTGAGGCCCTACCACGTAGCTAGGGTGGGTTGTTTTGTCGCCTTTTACGACAGGCCGACCCCGGCCGCAGAGGTTAGTATTCTTTCTTCGCCCCTGCACGGATAGATCTTTTAACGGCAAGATAGTCTCCCATTCTTCCACGCTTTAGTTTCTCCAATAATGTTGGGTTCGGACACCAGGTCCTTTACTTTTGTAACACAAGATTATTAAGGCGGCATATTTATATAACAAGGGTGGTTGCAATCCAAACTGGCCTGGGACGGTTTACGGAGTTTTCTTCACTCTGACACGAAGTAATTTGAACATGTGTTCTTCCTATCTTTACACCGAAACCGACTATATCCTTCTCCAAGGTCCAATCTATGACTATACCGAAATCCATTAAAATTGGTTCAGCGGTTTAGGTGTTAAAGCATAACAAACAAACATGTTTAACATGTAAACATGATTAAGAATTATTTTTCACTTTTAGTTCAATTTATTATTTTTATTATTTCAATTTATTATTTATTATTTTTAGTTCAAGTTATCATTAAATCGTCTTTCTTAGTTTTGCCTAACTATATTTTACACACAGATAGGTCTATAATCGTAAGACGTCGACGTCTATAATCAGTGTCGCGATTTTGTTTATAAACTTAACAATTAAAAATAAAATATTCATAATTAAATGGTGCCACCAAAAATGAGATTGACTTCATTATGTCGACCAAAAGACAGATATTCAATGATGTCTCTGTGATCAATTCGGTGAAAACTGGGAGTGATCACCGCTTAGTAAGAGGCACATTGAATATCAATCCAAAATTGGAGAGGTCTCGACTGGTGAAGTCTACGCTCCGACCTGCACCCATACAGATCCAAAACCCGGTAAACTTTCAACTCGAATTGCAAAACCGCTTCGAATGCCTCGGTGACTGCGTTGACGTGGACGAGTATAATAACAGGTTCGTGGAAGCTGTTCAAACGGCCGGGTCTAAATTCTTCAAGGCCAGCCGTTCAAAAAGAACCGGAAAAATCTCAGATTCTACTCTCAAATTGATGGATGTGAGACGTCAAATGACCCTTCAGTCCCCGGACGATGCTTCCCAGTATAGGCAGCTAAATAGACAGATCTCCAAGTCCTTGACTCGCGATATCCGCCGCCATAACACAGACTGTGTAAAGGCGGCTATAGAGCGTAACAAGGGCTCTAAAGTATTCGCACGAGACTTGTCTATTGGGCAGAGCCAACTGACGAAGCTGAAGACCGACGACGGCAGGGTCGTTTCGTCTAAACCCGAACTTTTGAGGGAAGTCGAGAAGTTCTACGGACAGCTATACACGACCACACGGGCACCTGTTAACAACAAGGCTAAAGACCCAAGAGCCAAATTAACCCGACACTACACCGTAGATATCCCAGACGTCAGTCTGTACGAGATTAGTGTGGCCCTTAAACAGCTTAAAAACAACAAGGCGCCGGGTGATGATGGAATTACAGCCGAGCTTCTGAGAGCTGGTGGTACTCCTGTGCTTAAAATCCTCCAGAAGCTATTTAATTCCGTCATCCTCGATGGCAAAACGCCGCAGGCCTGGCACGGAAGTATAGTGGTGCTGTTCTTCAAAAAGGGCGACAAAACCCTTTTGAAGAACTTTAGACCGATATCACTTCTGAGCCATGTTTACAAGCTGTTTTCAAGGGTCATCACGAATCGTCTCGCGCGCAGATTTGACGACTTCCAGCCTCCCGAACAAGCCGGATTCCGAAAAGGTTTTAGCACCATAGACCACATACATACGCTGCGGCAGGTTATACAGAAGACGGAGGAGTATAACCAGCCACTATGCTTGGCGTTCGTGGACTATGAGAAAGCCTTTGATTCGATCGAGACCTGGGCGGTGCTTCAGTCTCTCCAGAGGTGCCACATTGATTATCGATACATCAAAGCGTTGAAGTATTTGTATGAAAACGCCACCATGTCAGTCCGTCTCCAGGATCAGAACTCGAAGCCTATCCGACTGCAGCGGGGAGTCAGACAAGGCGATGTCATATCGCCGATGCTGTTCACTGCTGCGTTGGAAGATGTCTTCAAGCTTCTGGACTGGAACGGACTGGGCATCAACATTAACGGTGAGTACATCACTCACCTTAGATTCGCAGATGATATCGTAATCATGGCTGAAACCATGGAAGACTTAAGCCATATGCTTGATGGCCTCAATACAGCTTCCCAAGGAGTAGGTCTCAAAATGAACATGAACAAGACGAAGATCATGTCTAATGTCCATGTCGCACCTACCCCCGTAACAGTTGGGAACTGTACTTTCGAAATTGTTGACGAATACGTCTACTTGGGTCAAACGATCCAGTTAGGCAGGTCCAATTTCGCGAAAGAGGTCACTCGTCGAATCCAACTCGGATGGGCAGCGTTCGGGAAGCTCCGTAAAATCTTTTCGTCCCAAATACCGCAGTGTCTCAAGACGAAGGTTTTTAACCAATGTGTGTTGCCAGTGATGACATACGGAACGCAGACGTGGTCGCTAACTATGGGCCTTATGAGAAAGCTCATGGTCGCTCAGAGAGCAATGGAGAGGGCTATGCTCGGAGTTTCCCTGCGAGATCGAATCAGAAATGAGGAGATTCGCAGGAGAACCAAAGTAACCGACATAGCCCGGATGATTGCAAAACTGAAGTGGCAGTGGGCTGGGCACATAGCTCGAAGGACTGATGGCCGTTGGGGCAGAAAAGTCCTCGAATGGCGACCGCGTACCGGAAGACGCAGTGTTGGTAGGCCCCCCACAAGATGGACCGATGATCTGGTCAAGATCGCCGGGATAGGTTGGATGAGGGCAGCGCAGGACCGATTATCGTGGAGATCTTTGGGGGAGGCCTTTGTCCAGCAGTGGGCGTCTTCCGGCTGAAATGATGATGATGATGATGACATATGTTTCAGTATTTCTTCAGTACTAAATAAAACGTCTAGAGTGACGCGTGTTTGCTAAACTGTGTAATTTTTAAAAACTGTTGTGAAATTGTTTTCATATTATTGGGTATGTTAAACAATACTATAGAATATATAATTCATCATCATCATCATCATTTCAGCCGGAAGACGCCCAAAGAATTCTGGACAAAGGCCTCCCCCAAAGTTCTCCACGATGATCGGTCCTGCGCTGCCCTCATCCAACCTATTCCGGCGATCTTGACCAGATCATCGGTCCATCTTGTGGGGGGCCTACCAACATTGCGTCTTCCGGTACGCGGTCGCCATTCGAGGACTTTTCTGCCCCAACGGCCATCAGTCCTTCGAGCTATGTGCCCAGCCCACTGCCACTTCAGTTTTGCAATCATCCGGGCTATGTCGGTTACTTTGGTTCTCCTGCGAATCTCCTCATTTCTGATTCGATCTCGCAGGGAAACTCCGCGCATAGCCCTCTCCATTGCCCTCTGAGCGACCATGAGCTTTCTCATAAGGCCCATAGTTAAGACCACGTCTGCGTTCCGTATGTCATCACTGGCAACACACATTGGTTAAAAACCTTCGTCTTGAGACACTGCGGTATTTGGGACGAAAAGATTTTACGGAGCTTCCCGAACGCTGCCCATCCGAGTTGGATTCGACGAGTGACCTCTTTCTATATATAATTATAAGACGTAATTTCCATAGAACATATATGAAATAACCAATCAAGTTCAAAAGTGATGCAATAAGAACAATTTAATAATAACAAGTGTCTTTTTAATTTTGTTAGGTTATACTTTAGTGAAAAATGAGTTGTGCTATTACCTAGCTGCAGTGTTGCAGCGTGGGTGAGGGCCACCCGGGGCGGGAGACAATTTTGTTGCCCTTTTATTTAGGTATTTAAATTTAATGCATACTATATCTATACCAATATTATAAAGATGTAGTTTGTGTGTTTGTGACGTTGTAGGGGGTAACATTTCAAGCACAAAATAAACTATGGGGAATCCCCGCAAGTCAGAATAGACGGTGTTGCCAGCAGTCGCTTCAAAGTATCATTCAAAGAAAGGGGACTCCCCCGAATTCGTCACAGAATAAGAAATGAAAAATTCCGTGCTCTTTTCAATTGGTCCGAATTTGTAATTGCCATAAAAATATGAAATAGTTTAAATAGTTATATTATTTATTGTGAAATTTGGTCGCCCCCTAAAAAGTGCCGCCCGGGGCGGGCCGCCCCTGCCGCTCGCACTACTCTACGCCACTACCTAGCTGACTCGCGCCATATATATATATATTTTTAAACATATATAACAAGCGGATACGTGACTGGAGTCACGTACTGTTGTTTTATCTCACGAAAACGTGTGAGCCATACTTGTTGTAGTAATGCGCACAGAGACACGTGGTATGTGTTAGCAAGCTCATCGGTATTGAACAAAATAATAAAGTTATTATATTTGCTATGTATAGATAAAACATGGTACAATAAAATACAAATTTAAATTCAAGAAATAATATTTTGACACTGGTTTTGAATTAAATTTATGTTTTATTTAAATCAGTATTTCAAGTAGAATCGTAACTAGACCCTTCTTCAGATTCAGTTTCGTCGTCACTGTCATCTTGTAAATTTATTATTTATTCAAAATCAGTGTCAAAACATTTCATATGTTCAGTTTCCTTTTTATTTACACTTGCAAGTATTACGCCACGTCTGACTCGTTATATATGTAATACTCTCTTGAATAAGTTTTTCTGTGTTGGTCATATTTTGATCGACGATTCTTAAATCAATGTAGTTTTTAAGGACCCCCGCTCTATGTCATTAAATTCAGAGTGATAAGGAGGCAGGCGTAATACTTTAAATCTTTTACTTTTTACGTAGTCATCGATTTTGTAGGTGATAAAATCACTTTTATGGTTTTTTATTATACCAATGTTACGTCACTTCTTGGAGAACAAAAAAAACCAAAAAGTAGACTGTTATAATTCAGTGTATTTCTGAATTTCTCCATTTGAGTAAAAGAAGTATTTCAGTTTGACAATGTTACAATGCTCCAGTCGTCGCATTATTTGTAGCTCTCGATTCTTAAACCGTTTATCCTGAAGGACTTTCTTGATGGCAATTAGCTCGCCGGTGTCACATAGTTTGGCCTGGCAAACGACGCCGAAGCTGCCGTTGCCGATGAGCTTCATGTCCGCATAGCTCACCTCCTGCGGCCGGTCAGGGCCGGCACCCGGCGTCGCCACCACGGTCGTCACCTTGGATCCGTCCTTGCGATGGGAGGAGGCAGCCTTCTTATCTGGAGCCAGCTCAGTCTTTTTAGGAGTTTCCACGTCGCTGATAGTACGACGTAATTTTTTATAGAAAGAAGAAAGCCGATCGCGAGCACGGCTCAGTTGGCCACTTTTGTCGGTGTCCAGTAAACGAAGCAGGGAGGGCTCGGAGCGCGCGGCCACCTCGCCGACGGGGCGCAGTGCCACCGCGGTAGGCCCTTCCGAGGCCCTTAAATTGTCGAAGAATAACTCAACTTTGCGTAAATTTGAGTCGAAATGTATTAGAAGTGAACCATTCTTGCATCTTAGATTTTTTTGAGGTTGTCGTCGGCATTTTCTCAGCACGTGTGTTGTGGTACGATGCGTTTTAAAGTACTATTAGGGAACGATCTGGCAAAGGCAACATTCACTTTTCATTCTGCCATTTTACGTAATTTTCAAAACTCATGTTCGAATACTAGTAGTAATCTCTAACTGTGGAATTAGCTTTGTTGATTAACGAAGCGTTGTCAATAAATCCGGCATTGGTTCCAGCGTGTACTAAACTAAAACGAGTAGCTTTACTAAGCTTTTTTAAAAATGGAGATGGGTTGTCTGTTGGGTCCATGTGTTATTTCAAACATGTCAATACATAACTTTCGTCAGTATAGACAATAGGCCAACCTTGAGATCGGTATACGGTTTTGTTTTTAATTTTAGTCTCCATATCGGGATGTTATGCCCTTTAACTAAAACTTTCCGGTTGTTATCGCTTTTATGCCACAATTTATTCAATAAGTTATGTAGCGTTGCTAGACATCCATCAAAACCAATTTTTTCATATAAGACTAGCTGTACCCTGTCACGCTTCGCTGTGGTACATTGTGACTGTATCCTGCCACGCTTCGCTGTAGTACATTGTGACTGTACCCTGCCACGCTTCGCTGTGGCACATTGTGACTATACCCTGCCACGCTTCGCTGTGGTACATTGTGACTGTACCCTGCCACGCTTCGCTGTGACACATTGTGACTATACCTTGCCACGCTTCGCTGTGGTACATTGTGACTGTACCCTGCCACGTTTCGCTGTGGCACATTGTGACTGTACCCTGCCATGCTTCACTGTGGCACATTGTGATTGAATGGTTGAGAAATGAGAAATAGTGTTAGTATATAGTGTTAGTTAGTTAGTGTTAGTTATATATATTTAATAATATAGATAAAAACAATCCTTGATGCGGATTATATATTATGCTAAAATTTCAGCTCGATCGGTGCAGAACTTTTTGAGTTTTTGAAGCGTACACAAACCAACATAACATTTATATATATAGATTGACCTTAGTTTTGCCAATGTTGGAATTTGTTTTTATACTTTAAGAAAATCTTATATTATGATCCGTATAACGTGAGCTGTTAATCCATCCATGTATACTTTATTTTCTCTCGCTTCGGTTATTCATCGGCGAAATAAAATTGGTAGATGAATTTGTGACATCTCTTCCCTCTTTTAACATGTTTTGCTCTGTTCTTTCACTAACTCCCGTCGCTGCTGCAGTGCGCTTAGTAATATTTGGCAAATGTGATAAATCACAATATGGTTCTCGATGAAGTTCAGTGAATTCATATTCTTCTTTGAGACAATGATAAATTTTAGTAATCATTTGACCGTCCCAAAATAAAACAATACATTATTAAAATCAGGTTTAATATGTTATTATTAAACTTAACTCAATACAATAATAGTTAATTACACAAAACATAAATGTACACGAAACATGAATATTAAACCTGCCTTAACCTTACCTCACTGTGAATAACTTTTATAATGTAAAAGACTTTAAATGACCGAGCAGAATAAAAGAAACTATAAAAAATAATTTGTAAATATATTGTTTAAGTGTAAATATTAGAATCGGATTTAATTTAATTATGTCTTGACATTCATATTATTTAAAAATAGGTATACTAATTTAATTTTTTGACTTATTATCATCATGACTTGATGACATGTATTTTCATTAATTTATAGGAATCGAAATTTTATATTTACTGTTTGTAGCATAACATGTCTACTTGTTGTTGCAAAATCTCCATGCATAATTAAAAAAAAAAAGTGTGTTTATTGTACCTATTGTAAACTTGTAACACATGTTAAAGCAAATAAATATATCTTATCTCCGTTTACTCGAACTTTTCATGCTGACGGTATTCAATAAATAATTTTGGCGAGAACCAAACAACATTACTAACTCAGCCGGCGACTCGGCCAAAACTAAGTGCTCTCGAGTCTCGAGGTCCCGATCCCGAGTCCCAAGCTTACGCACGTAAACCAATGTGCACGTACATTTACACACACAATAATAACCAGCTGGATGACCGAGCTTTGCTCGGTATTTTTTTTTATAAATTGTGTTTTTTGGAAATTAACAATTCATTTTCTTAGTGTAACCTCAAAGCAAACACTCATTGACTTCGTGTTACTTAACAACGCCATCTGCTAGAATAGCTTTAGTGTTGTTGTGTCGTTAAAACAATTTAAAAAAATAGTATTATTATTCGCCGGTAGATGTCAGGAAGAGTCACCTTTTGACGACGATGACGACGTGACGACCTCGGTGGCGTAACGGATACGCACTTCGGTATGCTTGCGGAGGTCACGGGTTCGATTCCCGTCTCGCGTCTGGGTGTTTATGTATAATATGTATTTATTTACAAAAAAAAAAAGTATATAAGTAGTATATCAGTTGTCTAGGGCCCATAACACAAGTGCTACTTAGTTTGGGACTAGATGACGCTGTGTGAATTGTCACAAAATATTTATTATTAAATATTTATTATTATTATTATTATTTATTACCTTTTTGTTATTTTTCTTCCAATAAAAAAAAGCGAACAAAATGACATTTTCTAGAAATGATTCCTAGCTAGATCGATTTATCGCCCCCGAAACCCCCCGTATACTAAATTTCATGAAAATTGTTGGAGCCGATTCCGAGATTCTAATACTATATATATATATATATAGGTATATATATATATATATATATATATATATATATATATATATAGGTATATATATATATATATATATATATATAGGTATATATATATATATATATATATATATATATATATATATATATATATATATATATATATATATATAACGTAGCGGCGATGAGTTGAGAGTGGGGCAATTTGGGTTCGGAAATCGGAACACCCGAGGCCAGATGCTGGCCGACTTCATGGAGAAGGAGGACCTGTATATGATGAACTCCTTCTTCATGAAGCCAGAACAACGCAAATGGACTTGGATTAGTCCCGATGGTGCCACCAAAAATGAGATTGACTTCATTATGTCGACCAAAAGACAGATATTCAATGATGTCTCTGTGATCAATTCGGTGAAAACTGGGAGTGATCACCGCTTAGTAAGAGGCACATTGAATATCAATCCAAAATTGGAGAGGTCTCGACTGGTGAAGTCTACGCTCCGACCTGCACCCATACAGATCCAAAACCCGGTAAACTTTCAACTCGAATTGCAAAACCGCTTCGAATGCCTCGGTGACTGCGTTGACGTGGACGAGTATAATAACAGGTTCGTGGAAGCTGTTCAAACGGCCGGGTCTAAATTCTTCAAGGCCAGCCGTTCAAAAAGAACCGGAAAAATCTCAGATTCTACTCTCAAATTGATGGATGTGAGACGTCAAATGACCCTTCAGTCCCCGGACGATGCTTCCCAGTATAGGCAGCTAAATAGACAGATCTCCAAGTCCTTGACTCGCGATATCCGCCGCCATAACACAGACTGTGTAAAGGCGGCTATAGAGCGTAACAAGGGCTCTAAAGTATTCGCACGAGACTTGTCTATTGGGCAGAGCCAACTGACGAAGCTGAAGACCGACGACGGCAGGGTCGTTTCGTCTAAACCCGAACTTTTGAGGGAAGTCGAGAAGTTCTACGGACAGCTATACACGACCACACGGGCACCTGTTAACAACAAGGCTAAAGACCCAAGAGCCAAATTAACCCGACACTACACCGTAGATATCCCAGACGTCAGTCTGTACGAGATTAGTGTGGCCCTTAAACAGCTTAAAAACAACAAGGCGCCGGGTGATGATGGAATTACAGCCGAGCTTCTGAGAGCTGGTGGTACTCCTGTGCTTAAAATCCTCCAGAAGCTATTTAATTCCGTCATCCTCGATGGCAAAACGCCGCAGGCCTGGCACGGAAGTATAGTGGTGCTGTTCTTCAAAAAGGGCGACAAAACCCTTTTGAAGAACTTTAGACCGATATCACTTCTGAGCCATGTTTACAAGCTGTTTTCAAGGGTCATCACGAATCGTCTCGCGCGCAGATTTGACGACTTCCAGCCTCCCGAACAAGCCGGATTCCGAAAAGGTTTTAGCACCATAGACCACATACATACGCTGCGGCAGGTTATACAGAAGACGGAGGAGTATAACCAGCCACTATGCTTGGCGTTCGTGGACTATGAGAAAGCCTTTGATTCGATCGAGACCTGGGCGGTGCTTCAGTCTCTCCAGAGGTGCCACATTGATTATCGATACATCAAAGCGTTGAAGTGTTTGTATGAAAACGCCACCATGTCAGTCCGTCTCCAGGATCAGAACTCGAAGCCTATCCGACTGCAGCGGGGAGTCAGACAAGGCGATGTCATATCGCCGATGCTGTTCACTGCTGCGTTGGAAGATGTCTTCAAGCTTCTGGACTGGAACGGACTGGGCATCAACATTAACGGTGAGTACATCACTCACCTTAGATTCGCAGATGATATCGTAATCATGGCTGAAACCATGGAAGACTTAAGCCATATGCTTGATGGCCTCAATACAGCTTCCCAAGGAGTAGGTCTCAAAATGAACATGGACAAGACGAAGATCATGTCTAATGTCCATGTCGCACCTACCCCCGTAACAGTTGGGAACTGTACTTTCGAAATTGTTGACGAATACGTCTACTTGGGTCAAACGATCCAGTTAGGCAGGTCCAATTTCGCGAAAGAGGTCACTCGTCGAATCCAACTCGGATGGGCAGCGTTCGGGAAGCTCCGTAAAATCTTTTCGTCCCAAATACCGCAGTGTCTCAAGACGAAGGTTTTTAACCAATGTGTGTTGCCAGTGATGACATACGGAACGCAGACGTGGTCGCTAACTATGGGCCTTATGAGAAAGCTCATGGTCGCTCAGAGAGCAATGGAGAGGGCTATGCTCGGAGTTTCCCTGCGAGATCGAATCAGAAATGAGGAGATTCGCAGGAGAACCAAAGTAACCGACATAGCCCGGATGATTGCAAAACTGAAGTGGCAGTGGGCTGGGCACATAGCTCGAAGGACTGATGGCCGTTGGGGCAGAAAAGTCCTCGAATGGCGACCGCGTACCGGAAGACGCAGTGTTGGTAGGCCCCCCACAAGATGGACCGATGATCTGGTCAAGATCGCCGGGATAGGTTGGATGAGGGCAGCGCAGGACCGATCATCGTGGAGATCTTTGGGGGAGGCCTTTGTCCAGCAGTGGGCGTCTTCCGGCTGAAATGATGATGATGATGATATATATATATATATATATATATATATATATATATATATATATATATATATATATATATATATATATATATATATATATATATATATATATATATATATATATATATACAAAAATTGCTCGTTTAAAGATATAAGATTATAGCTCGCCCGCTTTCGTGAGAATATCTATACCCTGTTCTTTCATGCTTTGCGAGGGACTTCCCGTGGTCCGACGCCGGATCGGCGGACAGTCCGTCGCCGTAGTTTTCAGTCGTTTAATATGCTGTGTTAACATACGCGTTACAATGGCGACCAACTAGTGGCTAAACTCTATTTAAAACTAAGATATAATTGTGAAAATGCCGCCAAAGAAGATGAGAGGAGAGCCGCCTGCTGGACGAGCCAGAAATGAATTCAACCGAAGAATAGGACAGAGAAACAAGAAATGTTTCCGGAGATGTGAGGCAGGCGCCGCACGACCCACCTGTGCAGTATACACCGCCAACACAAATCTTCTTCGACACGCAGCAGTTTATTGCCTCATTAATAGCGTCTTTCCAGCATCGAAAGCGAGTGAGTTACCGGTCAATCACGAGATCTGGAGGTGCTGGAAGCATTTTTGGATGCCGTTGAAACCTATAAAGAGTGCGCCGCCCTAAGCGACGTGCACGCAGTCTGGGGAGTATCAATGCTGCTGAAAGGAGACGCCGCCGTTTGATGGCGAGGAGTCAAAGCGGCATCATCATGGAGTGACGCGACTGACCGCCTGCGCGCTGTTTTCGATGCTCCGCGCCCTTCCTACAAGCTCCTGCGTGAGATTCTCCGAGGAACAACAAAACGAAAGTACAGAACTTTTTGATTGTAAGATTGCCGTACATTGTTCCAGAAGAAATGCAAGTGAACATTATTTACGGTTTGCTAGACCGCCGTATTATTATTTCAAAAGGTGGCTATGCTAGTTTATTCTAACCTAGTATCACTGCGTCCAATTTAATGAACTATTGTGATCGCCACATTTACTATAGCTCATTGGTAAGACCTGCCTCGTTGATGTAACGGAACAGTTTTTTAGCAGGAGCTACTCGTATCTCATCCGGTTCCAGCATGTGCTTTCCTAATATGAGATTACGTTTATGCATCAGGGAACAGCAGTAGCACAGCAGGTGCAGAGGCGTTTCATCCGCCTCGTTACAGAATCTGCAGGCTTTGCTATCCCTGATCCTTATGATACTGAGGTGCTTGTTTAGACAACAATGTCCGGTAAACGCCCTCGTTAGGGTGCATAGCTGATTCCTGTTTAGTACTAGTGCTTCAGACGCAAGTTTGCTGTTGTAGGCTTTAACTAGCACCTTGGAGTGATTTAGGCCTGGAAATTCAATGGAATTCATAAACGGTTACCACGAGATATTATCGATACCGTCGATTGTTTATTAAACAAGGCGAGGGCCACGGAAGACGCTGTTTCCGAGCTAAGTAAATCCGCGTCTAACACCGGGCCATCCGTTTCAAATGCCGCGAGCATCACCATTATATCCACGAGTGCTACGAATCATCCTACAACCGTGACGGTTAACCCGTCGAATGCTACTGGTAGGAATGCTAGTTTGTTAATATGTAATACAAAACTTATTCGTGTTCGTCTTAGATGTGGGTATTGTCGTATTTTCGGTCTTATTACGGTAGAATGTTTAAGAAATGTTTACGGTAGAATCTTTATCCGTGCAGGGGCGGAGAGAGAATAATAACCTCTGCGGCCGGGGTCGGCCTGTCGTAAAAGGCGACAAAACAACCCACCCTAGCTACGTGGTAGGGCCTCAAGCCCGTCTGGATGGCGACCACCTTTGGTCTTAAGTATGCCGCCATAATAACCTCGTGTTGTGTTCCGGCATTAGTGACCCAAGTTCCTGTACCTTTATGGGACAGCAGCTTGTTCGCGATGCCACTGGCGTTGTAAACATCCATAGGCGATGGTAACTGCTAAATTCTAAGCGGGCCGTCAGCCTGTCTACTGTCCTACAGCAATGAAAAAAAAACAACAGGAAGCTTTCGAACGTATTAAGGAATTACTTGTTACTCCACCTATTCTGCGCCAGGTGGACAGGAAATTGCCGTAAACTTTACGAACGGACAGTAGCGCGTACTGTATAAGAGCGGTCCTGATGCAGGAAAAAGTGAAGATGAAAAACCAATGGGATAATAATAAATCGTCTGTTAAACAACGCTGAACGAAATTACTACGACGGAGAGAGAATCTTGTAGTAGTGTGGGCCGTAAAGAAGTTCTGGGTTACATCGAGTCTGACCATCGAGTCGAGTCATCAAATCTGACCATCAGCTACTATGCTGGCTTATGAGCTTGAAGTTACCCGGTGGTCGCCTAGCTAGATGGGCACTCACCCTTCAAGAATATAATGTAAAAATAGAGTGGCCGCCACTCTTTCCCGCCCACAATGCTTGAATGAAGGTGACTGTCACCTAGGATACACTCAGAGGGCTATGGAGTTATGTTGTGTGATTCTCTTATGGAAGGAGGAAGGACGAGGAAAGCCGTAGGAGAAACAAAGTAACCGATATAGCTCGCACTACAACTGCAGCTAGCAAGCTGAAGTGACAATAGGCCGGTCACGTTTGTCGCAGAGCTATGACCTGCGCAAGGTTTCCGGTCGGGGCTGGATAGGTAAAGTAAGTGACCTGGATTTGTGTAGTTGATTAGTGGTGATTAAATTATGATTTTGAACAATAATAGCTTTCAATTAGCAGCCCTACGCTACAGGAGGCAGCCCTAGTGCTGACCGTGACAGGGCACGCTTGTTAGTGTATAATTCGCATGATTTAAAAGTTGTTATTTACCGAAGCTGTTTTTCGATTAACAATGCCGCACGTGTAATTTTACACGTGTAATAGCATACTAATTTAACGCATAATTAAAAACAGGACTCATAGTTAGTTAATGACTTATTAGCTTTAAGGCGATGATTCTTCTTCTCTGGCATTACACTCTTGCCAGAGTGGTCGTGGCCGTCACGTTGAGGTTTTTGTAGCCTGTTTTACAATACGACGCCACTCTTCGCGAATTGCCGCTCTCCTTGTGCATTCGTGCAGAGGAACGTCGACGGCGCCTTACACTTGGTCCGTCCACCTCATCGGTGATCTCCCGCGTGGTCGGGTGCCCTCAACCTTGCCCTGCACTACCAGGCATTCGATGGATTCGCCTCCGCGCCGTGATACGTGTCCAAAGAAAGTGAGAATGCGAGCCTGCACTGTGTTTGATAGCCTCTGATTGATGCCCAGCTCTCGAAGAATAGACTCGTTGGTTCGGAATTCCGTCCACGATATACCGAGCATTCTTCTCCAGCACCACATCTCAAGAGCATCAATCCGTTTTTTCTCACCTTCTCGTAGGGTCCATGTCTCCGCAGCGTAAAGAAATATGGGGAATATGAGAGCCCTGACAAGTCTGGTTTTGGTGGCTCTGGTGATGTTTCGATCCCTCCATATTTTCTTCAGATTATCCATAGCTGATTTGGAGATGAAGGCGATGATTAGTGTTATTTTAATGTATAAAATGTAAGCATGGATACTGAGTCATTAAGGGAAGGTTGAAGAGATACATGTCTAGATGCGAATGCTGAGATGGATATGTAGAGGTACGGTTTTCTCCATGCAGTGGAGAAGTAAAAATACTAACCTCTGCGGCCAGCCTGTCGTAAAAGACAACAAAATAACCCTAGCTACCTAATAGGGCCTTCTTCTTCTGAAAGTGGCACTCCATTACTGGAGGTTGGCCGTTAGCTCTGAAAACTTCTCCCTGTCTTGAGCCATACGGAATAGTTGTTCTGCGCTGCTGATTCCGGTCCACTCCCTAATGTTCCGCAGCCATGATTTCTTGCGCCTTCCAGAGTGCCGTTTTACCTGTACTTTGCCCATCATTATTAATTGAAGCAGCTGATATCTGCCATGGCGCAACACGTGCCCCAGATATTCCATTTTGCGCTTTTTGACGGTGTGCAATAATTTTTGGGTCATACAAGCACGCTGAAGCACCTTCTCGTTGCTAACTTTTTGGGTCCAGCTTAGCGATGATAGCACCACATCTCAAACGCCTCTAAGCGCCGCCTGGTGCCTTCCTATATGGTCCACGATTCGCTGCCGTACATAACCACAGGCCAAATGTAGCAATGTAGAATCCGAATAGGGCCTAAGCACGTTTAAATGGCAACCATCCTTGGTCTATAAGTATGCATAATAACCTTGTGTTGTGTTCGAGCATTAGTGACCCTGTGGGACATCGTGTTCGCGGTGTCCACTCCTAAGTGGGCCGGCAGATTTTATGCTGTGAGTCGTCTATAAATAAATAAACATATCAGGACAATTCACGCGATGCAAAGCACGTGTGTTATAGGTACTAGACAACTAAGATACTTTTATTTTGTAAATAAATACAGAAACACCCAGACGAGAGGGGAATCGAACCCATAATCTCCGAAAGCGTACCAAAGTGAGTTAGCCGTTAGACCAAGGAGGTTGTTTGAAAAAATGATTTAATTTTATTTTTAATGTTATTATTATGTTTTATTCTTAAATTATTTTGTAAAACTAGATCAGAGAAACAAAATGCATTTTTATTTTCTAGCGATATTAAATAAAACACAATAACTGAAGCCGCGTAAACCCAGTTTGGTTACTTTAACTATGAAAACACTCTGACAGTTCAATTTCTCACATTGTTCATTGTTTTGATTTAGAATTACAAGTTTTCCATAATGGAGGATTTGTTAATTTATGTATTTGGAAAACACACAATTAAAATAAATCACAATATAACATATAAATTGCGGCCATGCAGAGAGTCCTATGCTGTCGACAACTCTCCATTGCGTTGAGAACCAGGCTCCTTCAGTGAAGCGTGGACCATGAAAGCAGAGCTTCGTAAAAAGGTAGAAGCTTTTGAAATGTGGTGTTACCGTCGCATGCTTCGCATCAGCTGGACGGATAAAGTTACAAACGTGGAAGTTTTGTTTCGAATGGGAAAAAACCTAGAACTTGTCCGGACAGTCAAACAGAGAAAGATTGCCTACCTCGGACATGTGCTAGGCATGATCGGTATTCCCTTCTGCAGACCATCATGATGGGGAATGTGCCCGGGAAACGAAAACCAGGTAGACGTAAGATGTCTTGGCTCCGTAATATCAGGGAGTGGACAGGAATTGAAACCGTTGAGCAACTGTTCAGATTGGCGATGGACAAGAGGAGATTCAAGGAGCTGACTGCCAACCTTCAGTGATGGAGAGGCACTTGAAGAGAGAGAGAACATATAAAATAATAAATCAGTAAAGTTTCCACTTATGGGTAATGCACATAATTGTATTATCCAATAAAATAATAGTAATACCAGTGATACTATAGATTAAAAATATAAAATGCAATAAAAATAAAAATTGAGAGATTTAATTTTCATAATTTAGTTATTTGCGTAGTTCAGTTATTTTTGATTTATAATTTACTTGTGGACCCGGCAAACGTTGTTCTGCCAAATGAATTTGATGTAATGTAACAAAAATATTCAGTAGATTGTGACCCGTGTAATAGAGTCAGTGAACGAAAAAGTAAATTAGATGGAGCCAAGTGACTGGAAAAAGCTATGCGATAAGGTCATAACAATGGATGAAGATTAAGTCATCAACGAAATGAGTGAAGAATTTATAATACGAGTTGGCTATTCTGGCGGCAGTGAAGATGAAGTCGCAGGCATGGTCCAAGTTCCGGTGCCATACCACTTAGAAATTATGTTGGTGTCGTGCCAATGAGTGACAGTGATTAATTAATTAGTTCTGCCATATGAATTAAAAAAGTAGGCTATGTCCTTGGACAAGGATAAGGTCCTGATTGGACCTTGAAGAACCAAGGCCCAATCTATGACTATGCCGAAATTTATCAAAATTGATTCAGCGGTTTAGGTGTGAAATCGTAACAAACAAACAAACTCACTATCGCACATAAAATACTTAAGATATTGTCAGAAAAAAAATGTCAATACTGGTGTATAATTTTAGTCCATTGAAATGTTACATGAGCTATGCATTTTTTAGAGGACGCAATTTTATTTTTGGGACATGTTTGGTGGGTTAATAGAAGCTTAACCTCAAGTTTGTGGGGTCGCCACCCTTGTCCGCCGGCCGCCATCTTGGAAAGAGGGGTGAAAACACTTTTTTCGCGATATCTCGGAAACTATGCGTCTTACAAAAAATTTGTGAAAACATAATTTGTAGTAAATTGTTTTGCCTACAAATATGTTTATATAATTTTTTGCCCTAAATTAAAAATTAAAGAAGTTATAAGCAAAGAAGTGAGAATTTTTTTATAAAAATTTTATTTTTTGCTCTATCACTTTTTTTATACATTTTACAAAATTACTTCAGACCACTCTTGTAGATGATCTTTTGAGGAAAATTTTTCCTTATAATTTTTTTAATTTCATTCATTTAAGACGCTGTTACAGCGCTTCAAAGTTGACCGGGTTCGTTAATGCTCATGAGAATTCGGTCAAAACGAAATGTTTAGCTTATTTTTGATTTTTTTTTATTGTCAATATATTCTTTCAAAATTTTTGTTAAATTTGTACACAAACTTGAGGTTAACCTTCTATTGACTCCCCACACATGTCCCAAAAATAAAATTGCGTCCTCTAAAAAATGCAATACTCAGTAAATTGTAACATTTCAATGGACTATTTATTATATTCGAGACAAGATCTATGTAAAAGAGTTTCTTTCAAGATTTCATTTTATGAAGGGTAAAAAAGTGACTAATGCCATGAAATCAAACGTTTTCTAAATTGCGTCTATCTTGAAGACAAGAGTCATGTTACGTTGCAGAGTATTCACACACCAGAGGTCGGCAACCTAGTCATCTAAAAGACATTTGAAAATGAAATGAACTCTTTATTGTTCACCAGCTGTACAATGAAAACTAGAATACATTACAGTGATACGAGTACAATGGGCGGTGTACAAACTGGTTAAACTGACGGCCGGGGTCAGCCTGTCGTAAAAGGCGACAAAACAACCCACCTTAGCTACGTGGTAAGCCCGTCTGGATGGCGACCACCTTTGGTTTTAAGTATACAGGGTTATTGGTAATTCGACGTATTCCCGTTAAGAGGTGATAGGGGTGACTATCTATATATATATATATGTATGATTGTTAGGTGGGGTTAGTATAAAGAGAAAAAAAAATTATATAACCACAACTAATCGCACATTTTTAAAAAATGGTTCTTCGAGCTTCTTAGTAGAAAAAACAAAATGATTGTTATATATATATATATATATATATATATATATATATATATATATATATATATATATATATATATATATATATATATAGGTATATATAAAAATTTTATGTTGGTTTATGTACGCTTCAATAACTCAAAAAGTTCTGCACCGGTCGAGCTGAAATTTTAGTATGATGTATAATCCGCATCAAGGATTGTTATTATCTATTTTTTTTTTATCTATTTTTTGTTTCTCATTTGCCAACCATTCAATCACAATGTGCCACAGCGAAGCGTGGCAGGGTACAGTCACAATGTACCACAGCGAAGTGTGGCAGTGTACAGTCACAATGTACCACAGCAAAGCGTGGCAGGTATACAGCTAGTTTGCAATAATTTTAACCCCCATATGCAATGTGCAAAAGTGAACCATTTTTGAGTCATCATGTTTTTTAGCTTTTTTCAAAATAAGTCAAAAATGCAACATCAATAATTTATTTAAAAAAAAGTATCAATCTATTCTCATATTTTCTTTTGATTTATAAAAAAAGATTTAACACTTGTTATTTATCAATGTTAAAACAACAATTATCGGTCCAAATTAAAAAATGCGAGACGAAAAACGATATTATTTCAAATTATGTGTTGTGTTCCGGCATTAGTGACCTAAGTTCCTGTATCCTTATGGGACAACAGCGTGTTCGTGATGCCAGTGGCATTGCAAACACCCATAGGCGACGTTAACTACCAAGTTCTAAGTGGCCGTCAGCCTGTCTGCTGTCCTACAGCAATAAAAGATAACAAAAAATATTTTAAGATTATAACATAATAACATTTTATTTGCAGAAATTATAAAATGGCAGACGGTGTTACGAACCCATCTTACGAAGCCACAGAGGGTGATTCTGACATCTTAATCGTATTTAACAATTCCAAAGACAATATAGAAGAAAATGCAAAAAGAATTAATGGTGATGATACAATTAATAACTTTTCCGTTGAAACTGATTATAATAATTCGATTTACGGTGATAGTAAAATTGTTTTTCAAGATTTTAGTGAAAATAGTAATAATTCAATGTCCGAAGATATAAGTCCGGATATGTATTTTGACAATCCGGACATGAATAGTGAATCGAAAAATCGTGTACAAGATGCGTTTAGTGCTGATAAAGTTAAAAATATTAATAATAATAAATCAAGTGATATTAATGATATTGAAGAAATTGCTAAATTCTCTGGAAGTGTGTTCAGCAGTTTTAGAGATAAGCCGTTTAAAAAGACGTGGAAGAGACGATCGTTAGGGGACAAGACAGAAGCAGCAGCTGATATGTGAGTATTTTTATTCATCTTATCGTTAACTTCGTTACCCGCGCTTGCTTTTCTTCTCCATTTCGCACGGCTTTACCATGTCAATAGCCAGCAGTCCTTGGATCTAGCTCTCTTTTTAATTGGTGAGAAACAGGACCCGGGGAAAAAAGCTATATATAATCATATAAAATTATATAAAGTTTATATATAATTATATATAAATATATATAGTTATATATAATCGATCGACTATATATAATTATATATTATTTATTACGTTTTGTCATATGAAACTAGATGGCGTTGTTCATTTTCATCAAAATGCTAATTCGCGCTAACATATCCGTATGCATTTTAATTAGGTCTTCTTTGGTATCGCTACTTGGCCTTTTGGCTAGTGTAAGATCTGCTTTTTAGCTTAATATCTGAAAGTTCCCGGCTTCCCGCATCGCGGGACCGCAGTCTCGCTGGGATCGGCCCTTGATATTGATATAATTAATATATAATTATATATGGAAAATGGTCTTATATAAAATTATATATAGTTATATATAATTCATATATATTTATATATGATATTATATAATATAATTATATATAATTTTTTCACCAGGGAGACAATATAACGGCCCACTTAATAAATGATCGTCGCCTATGAATATTTGTAACCTTAGTGGAACCGCGAACACGCTGTTGTATAGGAACCTGCTTTTATTCCTGAAGATAACAAGGTTATTACGGCGGTATACTTATAGACCAAGGGTGGTTGCCATCCTGACAGGCTTAGAACCTTAGGCCTAGAACACCTAGCTAGATATGTTTTATCTATTTTACGAAAAGGTTAACCTGAAACGCTTACAAATATTCTATTAACAACATATAACCCAATTATGAAAACCCGTAACTCAGTGTTGAGCATAATCCCTTTATGGCAACTTACTCGTCCCTGGTAGATAGTTGATGGATTATCTGCTTGAGTGATTCAAATCTCTGATATTTGTGTTGCCTCTGATATGTGTTGTTGTGTTGAGTATGATTACACCTACATGATTAAAATAGCAAAGAATGTAAAGATGATTTTTGCTATCAAATTAATCATCATCATCATTTCAGCCGGAAGACGCCCACTGCTGGACAAAGGCCTCCCCCAAAGATCTCCACGATAATCGGTCCTGCGCTGCCCTCATCCAACCTATCCCGGCGATCTTGACCAGATCATCGGTCCATCTTGTGGGGGGCCTACCAACACTGCGTCTTCCGGTACGCGGTCGCCATTCGAGGACTTTTCTGCCCCAACGGCCATCAGTCCTTCGAGCTATGTGCCCAGCCCACTGCCACTTCAGTTTTGCAATCATCCGGGCTATGTCGGTTACTTTGGTTCTCCTGCGAATCTCCTCATTTCTGATTCGATCTCGCAGGGAAACTCCGAGCATAGCCCTCTCCATTGCTCTCTGAGCGACCATGAGCTTTCTCATAAGGCCCATAGTTAGCGACCACGTCTGCGTTCCGTATGTCATCACTGGCAACACACATTGGTTAAAAACCTTCGTCTTGAGACACTGCGGTATTTGGGACGAAAAGATTTTACGGAGCTTCCCGAACGCTGCCCATCCGAGTTGGATTCGACGAGTGACCTCTTTCGCGAAATTGGACCTGCCTAACTGGATCGTTTGACCCAAGTAGACGTATTCGTCAACAATTTCGAAAGTACAGTTCCCAACTGTTACGGGGGTAGGTGCGACATGGACATTAGACATGATCTTCGTCTTGTTCATGTTCATTTTGAGACCTACTCCTTGGGAAGCTGTATTGAGGCCATCAAGCATATGGCTTAAGTCTTCCATGGTTTCAGCCATGATTACGATATCATCTGCGAATCTAAGGTGAGTGATGTACTCACCGTTAATGTTGATGCCCAGTCCGTTCCAGTCCAGAAGCTTGAAGACATCTTCCAACGCAGCAGTGAACAGCATCGGCGATATGACATCGCCTTGTCTGACTCCCCGCTGCAGTCGGATAGGCTTCGAGTTCTGATCCTGGAGACGGACTGACATGGTGGCGTTTTCATACAAATACTTCAACGCTTTGATGTATCGATAATCAATGTGGCACCTCTGGAGAGACTGAAGCACCGCCCAGGTCTCGATCGAATCAAAGGCTTTCTCATAGTCCACGAACGCCAAGCATAGTGGCTGGTTATACTCCTCCGTCTTCTGTATAACCTGCCGCAGCGTATGTATGTGGTCTATGGTGCTAAAACCTTTTCGGAATCCGGCTTGTTCGGGAGGCTGGAAGTCGTCAAATCTGCGCGCGAGACGATTCGTGATGACCCTTGAAAACAGCTTGTAAACATGGCTCAGAAGTGATATCGGTCTAAAGTTCTTCAAAAGGGTTTTGTCGCCCTTTTTGAAGAACAGCACCACTATACTTCCGTGCCAGGCCTGCGGCGTTTTGCCATCGAGGATGACGGAATTAAATAGCTTCTGGAGGATTTTAAGCACAGGAGTACCACCAGCTCTCAGAAGCTCGGCTGTAATTCCATCATCACCCGGCGCCTTGTTGTTTTTAAGCTGTTTAAGGGCCACACTAATCTCGTACAGACTGACGTCTGGGATATCTACGGTGTAGTGTCGGGTTAATTTGGCTCTTGGGTCTTTAGCCTTGTTGTTAACAGGTGCCCGTGTGGTCGTGTATAGCTGTCCGTAGAACTTCTCGACTTCCCTCAAAAGTTCGGGTTTAGACGAAACGACCCTGCCGTCGTCGGTCTTCAGCTTCGTCAGTTGGCTCTGCCCAATAGACAAGTCTCGTGCGAATACTTTAGAGCCCTTGTTACGCTCTATAGCCGCCTTTACACAGTCTGTGTTATGGCGGCGGATATCGCGAGTCAAGGACTTGGAGATCTGTCTATTTAGCTGCCTATACTGGGAAGCATCGTCCGGGGACTGAAGGGTCATTTGACGTCTCACATCCATCAATTTGAGAGTAGAATCTGAGATTTTTCCGGTTCTTTTTGAACGGCTGGCCTTGAAGAATTTAGACCCGGCCGTTTGAACAAATTAATGGTAGGTGCTAAATAATTTAGTTCCGTATCTTTGATGACAGTACCATACAGTATTAAAATCTGCCGCTCAGCGCCAGGCGACGGAGCGCAGAGCAGTGTGTGAACCGCCTTAATTAATCAGTCTATTTCAAACAAAACATTTAAATAAAAAAATAAGACTGAAATAAAGAATTCCTTTAAATGTATATTTTTTATTCTACAAATAAACTGTTTTCTTTTGAAATTGACAAATATTTAATATGATATTTTAATCAATGATTCAAAAATTATATATAATTTTTTTTAATTACTTTTTTATTATTTCCTAAGTACCACCCTTTCCCGAAAGGGTGGTTTGACTTAATTGAACCCATACACATGTACCTACTATATAAAGTGATATAAATCTCTTAATTTTATTTTGATATGTGACTAACTCGTAGGCAAGTGTTTTGTTACACACATACTAATGAAGTGATTGGCAGTGATTTCGTGCGAAGTATAAACCATACACTTTCTCGATATATCATAAACGGTTTCACCTAAATTCTGGTGAAAAGAACTTTGTGATAATAGACCTGTTTTGTTTTTTGACTGAGGAACGTTACAGTGATCTGGGATAGCATTTTAATTATTGGTTTTTATTTAGTATCGTACACACTATGCCATCTGGTAGCAAGATTGCAAAACTTAGTTAATGCCATCTGTTGACATTTAAAAAATGCTTATGATATAACCATAACTCAGGTCTTGAAATGCTTTTTTATGGTCTCGGGGAAACCCTTTTGCCTGGGGGGGGGGGGACCGAGGGATATGTGGGATTCCGGGAAAGATGTTCAGCCATCCGACTACCCATTAAAAAACCCCGCGATCTCGTGTTCGGGCCGGTGTTGGCTCGCCCTTTGTCTCAGGACGCGCCTCTTCCATGTGTTTAGTGCCAGGGCCTGACCCTGACCGGGTTGCGCCCCCCGGCGTTTTCCTTCATTAGCTCTAAGGAGTTGAAGCGGGCCGCGGAACAGCAGGCGGCCCTCATCCTCGCGACAGGTCTTGAAATACTTAATTTAAATAACGCTAACTTTGTGAAATCTATATATTTTTAATATTATTTTTATGCATGTATTTCTTTATTTTACAATATTTTTATAATACCTTACTATATTACTATTATATGATATGTTAATTCTATATACATTAATTATTATTAATATAACACCATTTATACAACAAAACAGATGTTTGTATTTTTGGAGGATTAACCGGACCTCCTATGGGGTAGATTCTCTAAGCGAGACATTTAATCAAACACGTATATCCACTGGCTCACTATTTTTAATGGTGGTGTGTATCATGTTATTGAGTGATATAAATAATTAATAATTACAAAACTTATATAATATAAAATAATTTAGTGACAGCTCCGAATAATATTCTTACATTTTTTGTATTGACATAACATAACTCTCGAAAATATCTAAAAAGTATACATATAACTAGAAAGAAGAATATATATGAAAGTATACAATTATTCGATTTTAGCAGTGTAAGAAATCAGGTGGCGAGTGAGGCGCCACATATTGTTATCATAACCGTATATATTATACTTAAGTACTAAAAACCTACAAAGTCCAGCCTAAGCTGAACCCTATTTCATATCATTGATGATTATAAATCTGAGGTCAACTTAAATTGGAAATAAAACCTACAAAGTCCAGCCTAAGCTGAACCCTATTTCATATCATTGATGATGTAAATCTGAAGTCTACTTAAATTGGAATTTAAAATTTCCGAAACTTATCATTTTAACAAAAACTATTTTTTTTTTAAAATAAAAATTGCCTAAATTACTCCTTGTTACATCAGCAATCTGCCAGTGAAAGACCCATCACAATCGGTGCAGCCATTTCAGAGATGAGCCGGAACAAACAGACAGACAGTCAAAAATTGTAAAAGAATGTTATTTTAGTATATGTACCGTGTATACGTCCGAATGCACTTAGTAAAAAGCGGTTATTTTACTATTACAAACAGACACTCCAATTTTATTTATTTGTATAGATTTATATTTGCCAATACTCATTACGACTACAATAAATGTCGGCTGCACCCAGGAGTCTCTTTTTCACCAGGGTCTACCGTTCTTGTATGCTTATTTTACTCCAGTGTATTTATCAATCATTTGCGATGATTAAACAATAAGTTTTTAAAATTTGGGTTATTGAGCTCTCATTGGACTAACCATGACGAGTTTTTTTTATTGTTGTAGGACAGCAGATAGTCTGATAGCCCGCTTAGTAGTTTATTTAGCAGTTACCGTCGCCTATGGATGTTTGCAACTTCAGTGGCATCGTGAACACGCTGCTGTTCCATAAGGGTACAGGAATTTGGGTCACTAATGCCAGAACACAACACAAAGTTGTTATAGCGGCATACTTAAGACCAAAGATGGTCGCCATCCAGACGGGCTTGGAGTCCCACCCTAGCTACCACGTAGCTAGGGTGGGTTGTTTTGTCGCCTTTTACGACAGGCCGACCCCGGCCGCAGAGGTCAGTATTCTTTCTCCGTCCCTGTACGGATAAAAAGTTAGTTTTTATTAGTCACTAGCTGTGCCCGCGACTCCGTCCACGTGGATTAGTGACTGAGCAGAATTTTTCGGATATATCTTATGGCTTATTTTGGATTACAAACCCTATAAACCCTAAAATATAAATGAACAGTCAGTATTATCGAATGCAACTGTTACGCCATGCGCCTCCGGAATACTTACGTTCGAACCTACAAAGTCCAGCCTAAGCTAAACCCTATTTCATATGATTGATGACATAAATCTGAGGTTAACTTAAATTTGAAATAAAACCTACAATGTCCAGCCTAAGCTGAACCCTATTTCATATGATTGTTGATATAAATCTGAGGTCAACTTAAATTGGTTATCAAAATTTTCGAAACTTGTCATTTTTAACAAAAACTGTTTTTTTTTCTAAAATAAAAATAGCCTAAGTTACTCCTTGATACATCAGCTATCTGCCAGTGAACGTCCCGTCAAAATCGGTGCAGCCATTTCAGAGATTAGCCGGAACAAACAGACAGACAGACAAAAATTGTAAAAAATGTTGTTTTGGTATATGTACCGTATATACGTCCGAATACACTTAGTAAAAAGCGGTTATTTTAATATTACAAACAGACCCTCCAATTTTATTTATTTGTATGTATATGTATAGATGAACAAACAGTCAGTTAATCATCAACGAAACTTGGTTACGGCCAGGGGAAGAAGGACGAGGTGCATACAGGTCAACTTATTATATAGCGTGTAAAAAAAGAGCAAAAGGGCAACGTCACGAGGTGTTCCCAGGCGGTCACCCATCCAAGTACTGACCGCGCCCAACGCTGCTTAACTTAGGTTGTCGGACGAGAACCGGTGTGAAAATTAATTGATCCTGAGGATCCTGGTAAGGATAATGATACAAACTATACAAATTATTGCATTGTCGTCGGTCCTTGATAAGTATGCCAAATTTCGATTTAATCCGACGTTTTGAAGGGGCTCAAAATCATGTTCAAAGTTTCCGTTACATACTAATATACGTATGAAGCTAATAACAGCGTGTTAAGAGCAAAGACACAAGATTTATGATTTAACTGTTACCAGTTTGATGATTCATTCACATTTATTATGAAAATCCTGTCACGGTTACCAATTGTTAAAATAAATTAATACGATACGATACTAAAAATAACACATTTTATTATTTTAAACAATTATAATATAATACTATTATTGTAAAAACAAGACATATTTTCTATTCAGTCTTAAACCTTTTATTGTTACTTAAATTCTAAATTTATTTATTTTACATTTCAGTAAAAAAGCTTACGGTAAGAGAAAAAAGTTCTAACAAGTTCGTTGTAAATAATTGTAATTATTGTAATCATTATCTGGTGGTCGTTTCGATAATATTCAGCACTTGTTTGTGGTAGTTGCATTCAACTTTGTTTACGAGTCCTTGTAATTCGCACAAGTCTGTTGTTATATCTATCTATGTGACATTATATATTTAATTAATAACATCTTTCTGATTGCTTTAATAAACTTGTACTGGTGCAACCACTACAATATCTTATATCTTTAAACGAGCAATTCTTATATATATATATATATATATATATATATATATATATATATATATATATATATATATATATATATATATATATATATATATATACCTAGTCAGGTCATAAATTCTGTCACATGTTTAATGTAAAATAATTGTAACAAATTTATTCATTATGTAACCATTCATATACCAAAATGAACTTAACAAAACATAGATTCTTATGACATTAAAGTTTATTCAAAATGACCTCCGTGATTTTGAATACAGGCCTTCAATCTGCGCGGCCAGTCGTCTATCGCAGCACGAACGAGGTCCATGTCAATATCGGCGGCTGCCTTAATCAAGGATGTCTTGAGTGACTCCAAATTGGGATGAGGCTTTGAGCACGCCTTTTCCTCCAAGTGTTGCCATATCTTGTAATCTAACGGATTCAAATCTGGACTGGAGGAGGGCCAGTCTTCGTGCCGGATGAAGTCGATTTCACGCGCCGCCAGCCAGTCTTGTGTGCTCTTCGCTCTATGAGCTGGCGCCGAATCTTGTTGGAATACCCAGTGCCTGTTATTGAACATGGTATGAGAAACAGGTTCCACAAGGTTCGTCAGGACTGTATTTTGATACACAACAGCATTCGTTTTTACACCTTTCTCACAAAAATGTACCTCTGTTAAGCCCCAATAAGAAACTCCCAACCATACCATGAGCGAGGATGGAAAATGACCTCGTTGGACACGCGGAATACGGTTGCTCGCTTCTTCACTACTGTGTGCGTACACCTTATCATTTTGTTTGTTGTAGCTCTCTTCTACGGTAAACATTTTTTCATCCGAAAAAAGAATTTCCCAATATTTTTTTCCCGCGTACCGCTTCAACAAAGCGCGGCATCTCTTCAGTCTGAGGTCCATTAGACGAGCATTCAAACGATGTCCTGTTTTTCTTCGATATGCCCGAAGCCCTAACTCTTCATTTAACACCCTTTTCACCGTGGTTCTGCTTAACCCCATCTGAAGGGCCAACAGTTTCTGCTTACGTTTGGGATTTCTTTGAATTCGTGCCTTCACAGCTTTTATCACTGCTGGAGTCCTAACAGACCGAGGGCGACCACTTCTTGACCTGTCATCTACACTAGAGTCTTCATTGTATCGTTTGATGGTACGATAAACGAATCTTTTGGTTATATTCAAATTTTTCAGTATGTTAAAAATTTGAATTGGCGCGTAACCGCAACGATGCAACGCAATAACTGCAACACGGTCTTCTTTAAGCGTCCACTCCATATTTAAAAATGAGTAAAATTCTAAAAGTATACATTTTTATTTTCATGAACAATTCGAAATTCGTATTCAATAAACTTTTTTGTGGCCAGCATTCTAAAAGAAAAGTTTTTACTGTGTGACAATACTTATGACCTGACTAGGTATATATATATATATATATATATATATATATATATATATATATATATATATATATATATATATATATATATATATATATATATATATATATATATATATATATATATATATAGATAGATAGATAGATAGATAGATAATACTTTATTGTCACCAACTTAACCTAATGATTATAATACAAATTAAAGAGAATATTGTAAATATTGGAGACAATGGGCGGCCTTATCGCTTTAAGCGATTTCTTCCAGGCAACCCATATATAAATTTCTTATGGAGAATACTAGCACTAACTTATCGTGCGGTGTATACAGAAAGAAAAAAAAAAAATCTACATGAATGAAAAAAAAAAAAAATACATGATTCAAATCGAGGAAATAGTCATCTATTAAACATGGCCTACATCTTTAAGTAATGTTCGACAACCATTCGCTTGAACACTCCTAAGGATTTTGCCTCTCTGATAGTGACGGGAAGTGAATTCCACAAAAGAGTGGCTTGATAAGTAAAGGATTTACGACAGTATGAGGAACGGTGTCCAGGAACTTTTAGAAATCTGTTGTAGTTAGAGCGCAAATTACGTGAACAAGAGGAGCGGAGAAAGTAAAAACATTCTTTTAAGTAAGTTGGTAAAAGAGGATTGAAAAGAATGTTATACAGGAGAGACAGCAAATGAACATTCCGGCGAAGTCGGATAGGTAACCACTTGAGCCTTTTACGAAATTCTGATATGTGGTCATATTTGCGCAAGCCAAATATGAACCGGATACAAAAATTCTGAAGACGTTCTAGCTTATTTAGTTGCTCTTCGGTTAAATCAAGAAAACTAGCATCAGCATAATCCAATAAAGGGAGCAACAGGGACTGCGCAAGAATAACTTTGGTGGCTGTCGGAAGAAAGTTTTTAAGCCTTCTGAGAGATGCAGATGATGCGAAAACTCTTCTGCTTAGTTCAGCTAGGTGAGGTTGCCATGACAGCTTATTGTCAATGATGACACCAAGATCCTTCACTTTGTCGCTATATTCAATTATTGTGCCATCAAATATGACTTGTGAAATGTTGTTCCAGTCAATGTTTGTTATTCTGCGAGAGCTACCTATAATTATAGTCTTAGTTTTGCTAGGGTTCACTTTAAGGCCGTATTGTTTACTCCAAACAAGAATTTTAGCTAAGTCGTCATTAGTTGTATCTATAGCATCATTAAGTTTTTCAAGAGTAGCTTGGGTATAAATTTGAAGATCATCTGCATACAGGTGGTAAGTAGAAGAAATGTTACTGGTAATTGAATTAATAAAAATGGCGAATAATAGCGGAGATAAAACGCCACCCTGAGGGACACCCGCCGATAAATCACACCACGATGAAAAATTATCATCAATGCGAATGCGTTGCCGGCGCCCAAACAGATAACTGCGAAACCAGTCAATTGCAGTTGGAGATATGTTCATAGAGTATAACATTCCAAGGAGTAAGTCAAAGTCAACACTATTGAAAGCACTGCTAAAGTCAAGTAGAGTTAAAACAGTCAATAGTCCAGTAGCCATACCGTTACGAATGTCATCAGTAATTTTAACCAATGCAGTGGTGGTACTGTGGCCAGGGCGGAATCCTGATTGGAAAGGATTCATAAGACAATTTTTATTGAGAAAATCACTAAGCTGTCGGTGCACCAAGCGTTCTAATACTTTTGATATAAAAGGAAGGATGGATATAGGGCGGTAATCAAAAAAGGATGGATTTAATTTTTTTGGTAAGGGAAGAACATAAGCTTCTTTCCATATGTCAGGAAATACTCCAGATGATATAGATTCATTAAGAATATGAGTAATGATAGGCGTAACTTGGTCCAATATAGGCAAGATCATATTACGGCTAACACAATCACCACCAACTGCATTAGATGTTATCGATTTTATGCTTCTCTGAACATCACAATCTGTAAATTGACAAAAAGTAAAAGGAGGATATTTAGGAGTTGATAATTTTGAAAGATAATTTAAAGTATTGGCCTTAGTATACTGATCAAAATTAGCAGTACAAGAAAAATGTTGGTTTAAGTGATCGATATCTAACTCGTTTGAAGAAGAAGTATTAGATGACTTTCCAACTCCTAATGACTTCAAAAACTTCCAGATTTTACCTGGTTCTTCATTTTCAAGTGATTTGTGGATATGTCGGCGTTGTGCATCCCTACACACCCTGTTGCAGTGATTTCGTACTTGAATATAATGAACCCTGTTCTCTTCAGTTGGACGCTTTTTATACTTTGTTTTTGATACAGATTTTTTGTGGATTAATGATCTGATTTCGTCTGTCAGCCAAGGAGCAGGACGATGTTTGACCTTTATATTACGCATGGGTGCATGTACATCATACAATCCTATCAGTAAGGCATTAAACGCACGAACCTTTGCATTGACAGTAACCGCATTAACAACCTCAGACCAATCAATTTCTTTAGCATCTTTAATAAGTTTCTCGACGTTCATGCCACTAAAGTTTCGTTGCCGGATTATTTTTGGCTTGATTTTCGAAGGACGCAATTTATAGGAAAGAAAAATCAAATCATGAAAAGAAAATGCGTCCGCCGAACATTGACCGTAATTAGATACGAAGTTTGGAGAAGAAACTAAAATTAAGTCAAGAAGTGATGGAACAGAATTAGGGAAATGATGAGTTGCTGATAGAGGAAGAATGACTAAATTACTAGATCTCACAATATTTTCAAAAGCTAGAGAACGATGGTCCCGTTTTAAAAGGCATGTATTAAAATCACCCATTATAATAATGTGATCATAGGACAGGGAAAATTCTTCCAGGAGCTTTTCAAATGAAGGGAAAAAATTTACTTTGAGAGAAGGACTATAGTAAACTCCAAGAAGTAAGCGTTTATGGGCTATAGTTAATTCTATAAATAAATATTCACCTGCATCGACTGATGGTGGCTGCGCAGATGTACTAACAACTTTATGAGGAATGTGTGCACGAATATACAGACCTACGCCACCACCCCCAGAACCAATGCGATCGTTTCTGATCAGCTGGAAGCCTGGTAAAGCATAAGAGGTAGACGAGAGACATGGCTTTAACCAAGTCTCAGACACGAGTATAGCGTGGATATATGGGGACGAATCAAATGATGCCAGTATATCTGTAAAATGAGCCGGAATGCTCTGCGCATTTATATGGATGATGTTGAAATTCAATGAACATTTAGAAAACTTATTAAGGAGGATATTTTGGAGAGGAATGTCACAATTACCATCACTATCAGACGAACAAATCGAATTGTCATTGTCACTAGTTGATTTTGACATAGGCTTAATCAATCTTGTATATAAGACAAAAAAAAAAAACAAAAAAAATTATAATAACAATAATTAAAATAAACAATCTCTTATACTAAGTTAACCACAATTATCAATCACCCAGTTGTGTTAAAAAAAAACGTATATTATTTAAACATGTAAATCTATATAGGTATGTATATATAGGACACAGACATACAAAGTATCATATAAGAGTACTGACAAAAGTCTAATAAGTATTAAATAAATGAAAAAAAAAAAAAAAAAAACATACAGGTATAACCTACACAGCATGATAATATCGAATACAAACAACAATTATATTCTTAAATATGTACCTGTACTAATTGTTTTACAAGCTAATACCTGTATAACTTAAAAAAAAATAGTTTAATATTAAGAACTAAATATAACAATAAGACTAAATCAGCACATTACATTCCCTAATTTGACTTTAAAATGAGACAGAAATCACCTATAATTAGTATGATGATATGTAAATAAATGCTAAACAGTATGTATGGTGCTCCATAGAAGATAAAGCTTGGGGTGACAGGACTTAAATCATAAGAATAAGAACCATTATATTGACAACGAAGTAAAATTATCTAATCAATTTATGTTCTTAAGTTTGATGCAGATTAGTGTATAAAAAAAAAAATATATTGAAATAGTAGTAATAGATATAATTAATAAGTATACATAATAATTAGATTTTTCCTTTACTTATGTTATATTTTAGCTTTACTATATTATAATATATATTAGTTTTACCTGATTTTTGTGATTATAATAACTTATAGAAAACTTGCAGCAATATTTCAACCCAAGCTCTGGATCTAAGGGCACAATAGGGATAAAAACAAAATTAAAGTAGTTTCCTATTAATACTATTGTATGTGACTCTTAATTAGAAGGTAGAATTAGAGACACATCAACACAATGAGTCATTAAAATTAATAAAACAATAGCAAAGCAACAAAATTAACATCACTTCTTTGTTGGCTTCTTTTTGGGGGGTTCTTTGGCTACAGCAACAGCTTTTTCTTGGTGACAATTTATTCCATCCAAATCTCCAAGTCTAGTGATGCGGTGTCGTGTTCCATCTGATCCTAACACGAAAACTATTCCATCTCTGGTCCAGCAATTCGTAAGGCCACAGCGTTGTCTGGCACTCATGAATATCTCATATCGAACCTTCGTAAGAAACTCGGATAGAGTTACTCCTGTACCTTTTAGATTGGTTTTTGCCATCCATATGTTATTTTTAGTTGATAAATCTTTAAGTTTGAACAGAATAGGTCTTGCCCTATTTGAAACCGACCTGCCCAACCTGTGACAGCTGATAATATCGTTGAGGGCAAAATCAGTTAACTTTAGTTTTTTACAAATTACATTTTTCACTAGTTCAGCTGTATTTTCTTTTTTATCTTCCGAAATGCCATGGATTAATAAAAATTTTCTTCTGCTCCTCATCTCCAGATGGTCCACTGATTGCATGAGGAGGTCCAGCTGGCTCTGGAATGATCTTAGTGCTTCCATTATAAAAATCTTAAAAGCTGAAAACTCCGAAACAATATTCGAAGTACTAGAAGAAGACTCTGAACCTTTCTTGAGCTCACTTTCAAACTGCTGCATTTTTTTATCAAATGTATTGGACATATCGTTGATGGCTTTCTGCAGAGTATCCATTTTTATGTGTTATTGGTTGTTGCTAAAAATTCGCAGTGATATTACAATGTCAACTTTATGGAGATAACACAACACCAGGTGATTTACACTAATTTTTCAAATTAAACATGAGGTTAGGAGTTGAATTTAAGTACTAATTTGAGACTGACTTATTAATTTAGTCAATAAAATTTAATTAAAATTTAAGACACGTACAGTTATTCACTTTTCTCATCTACCCTCTGTATATATATATATATATATATATATATATATATATATATATATATATATATATATATATATATATATATATATATATATATATATATATATATATATATATATATATATATATATATATATATATATATATATATATATATATGGGCACAACTCTCAATTTAGAGTTTTTGAATTTTTGAAAATTTGAATATCAACTGTTCTACCACTTGGCTTTCACAAAAACAGAAAAAAAGCTAATTTTTTTTAATGAATACTGTAATTATGCCCCTTTCACTCCACCCTGTCGCGCGCTCGCCTCTTCCTCCTATAAAGGCTCAACTAGTAAGGCGCCAGTACGTATTTGAATCAATTTTTTTGTAATGTTTCAGTTTTAATACTGTAGTACGTTTATCATAGTCTACATAAAAAATGTATAATTATGCTGTCGACAACTCTCCATTGCATTGAGAACCAGGCTCCTTCAGTGCTATGTATGACCCTTTGTTCTGTATGAGTGTGAAGCGTGGACCATGAAAGCAGAGCTTCGTAAAAAGGTAGAAGCTTTTGAAATGTGGTGTTACCGTCGCATGCTTCACATCAGCTGGACGGATAAAGTTACAAACGTGGAAGTTTTGTTTCGTATGGGAAAAAACCTAGAACTTGTCCGGACAGTCAAACAGAGAAAGATTGCCTACCTCCTATCTACTTTGGACATGTACTGCGGCATGATCGGTATTCCCGCCTGCAGACCATCATGATGGGGAATGGGCCCGGAAAGCGAAAACCAGGTAGACGTAGGATGTCTTGGCTCACAATATCAGGGAGTAGACAGGGATTAAAACCGTCGAGCATCTGTTCAGATTGGCGCTTGACAAGAAAAGATTCAAGGCCAAGATTCTGCCAACCTTCAGTGATGAAGAACACTTGAAGAAGAAGAAGACATAAAAAAAATTCAGGACTATATCACTTTAAATTACGATATTGAACAAATCGCATGCTTAATCATAAACTGACCGATTACGATTTAGGTCTAAAGTGAGTTAATATAACGGGCAGCATTGTATCGACGCCCTCTATCGGCCAAACTAAGATATGTTTCGATATCCCTTTCCCACGCTTAGTTACCACTATTTAATTATAAGTCAATATATGGGATAATTAGTAAATGACAAAACGTTTTTTGCGATTTCCCAAAAAACAGGTTTTTTGAGTTAGGTCAGTGTATGATTAAGCATGCGAAATGATAGAGTAAAAATATCGAGAATTCCGAATCTTTAAACGCGTTTTCCCAAAAGGTTCAGTTTTTGAAATAGGCTTTTATATTACTAAGGGAGCGATATATACAATGAACTTAATAGTCAAATAAATACAGTAGCACAAGGTTGTAAAACATCAGTTTAGACTTAACATAAACTTGTAATTGATCGTAAATAGCGACATGTGCTGGCCAAATGGCAATGTTATGCGATTTAATGATTAAAGAGATCTTGATTTAAGTACGTGATGTAGCTAGAGCATTGATGGAGCACCTTACACCTCTTTTACTTTATGTGGAATGGACAATAATTTCTTCACACCTCTCTCTTTTAGCCGACATCTCAGCATTCACATCTTTTTACGTCATATATTTCATCCCTCTTTTGGATCTACCCCTTCTTATGTATCTTTCCACTTTCCGAATTTTCATTGATACATGAATTTTTTATAGATTTTTTGAAGTGAAAACTTCTTTAGCGGCGTTTTGCAATTTTGTGATGGGTAAAAAAATGTTAAACTCGCGTCAGGTCACGTGTCCTGATCGAAAATTCGTAAGATTCGTAAGACGGAGTTTTGCTCCAGTAATACCAATTTTATTAATAATGACTTAAGGTTTATTTTATAATGTAACTTTTAAATGATTGCATTGAATTACTTATTATCTATTCGAATTGCGACTTTATTACAATGAAATACAGTTGAGTTTTTGAAGTGAAAACTTCTTTAGGCGCGTTGAGCACTTTTTGGGTGAACAATTTTTGGTTTGTAAATAAGTGAATGACCAGTTTAAACTTTAATGCTTGATCATAAACACTTCTTTATAAACCGAAAATAATAATCTAATAGCTCAACGATACAATTCACAAGTTACTTAGTTTTCACTTCTATCGGCAGTCCCCAAAGACTGCCCCGCATGTTCTTTTTTATTTTTTATTGCTGAGGAACAGCAGACAGGCTGGTGGTCTACTTAAATGTAAGCAGTTACCGTCGTCTATGGATGCATACTGTCAGCATAGGGGGGGGGGGGGGGGGGGGTACTGGAACCTGGGTTACTAATCGCGGAACACAACACAAGGTTATTATGGCGGCATACAAATACAGGGGTGGTCGACATCCAGACGGGCCGTTACGACAACCTGACGGTCGTCGACAAATATAGATAAGAAATTAAACAATTTTAAATTATATACAAGTTTATTACTAATATAAAGTACTGAATGAATTAACAATTTAGAGTTCGGTTTATAATTATATAACCGGGACGTGGGTACAAGCACTAAGAGGTTTATATCGGGCGTTAAATCGTAAGGGTGTAGGGTGACTTAGCTTAGGCCTCGTCCTGCGCGTGGAGGGTCATCAACGTCCTTTCCTTTCACGGGGCCTGACGTGCCCTGCCGTTGGAAGTGGTCTGCAGCTCCAGCCCGTACTGAGGGTGGCTGCCTCGAGACCGCTGCGAAGGATGGCAGCTACGGGTTGTTGTTCCGAAGGACCCGTTCTGGGGCGTCTGCTCTCAGCCCGTACGGTGGACCCTCTCCTCTGAAATGCGTCGAAGATGTTTCTGTAGCGCGAAAGACCCGGCACCCTGACACCCTGGACGACCAGGAGTGGTGTCGGTATCCTTCGCGTTACATTGTAAAAACACGAAAGTGGAGTGGTGATAGCTTATGTCCGTCTTTATAATAACAAGCAAAATACGGAATGAAAATTAAATAATAAAAAAATATAAAAATGAAAATTGTCTAACCAGGAATCAACTAACTACTATTACTCGGACTATCACCATTCCACCACACCATAAACACAAAGAAAAGTTTAAATATAAATTTGAACAGAGATAGGTAGTTTCAGCACATCAAAATAAATAAAAAAATAATACAATGAAATGACCTTCGATATATGAATCGTCGGCTTCCAAAGGAAAATCCGTTTTAATACGGTATTACAAAATAACTTACATTTACAGATTACTAGATCTAATTAGCGACATTAATTTTTATACATATATAAGATTTATGACGATACGTCGGTGGCATCAACATTAAAAGCTTATTACAACTACATTAGGTTTACAGTAAAAAACAGATCTATCTAAGAATACATACAAGCCACGACGTTAACCATTTCGCGAGTATAATTACATTTTTTATATATTTTTAAAGAATTTAAAACAATAACGCGGCGAGCACGTTCGCCTAACACAAAATAATAAGGTTATGATTTACATTTACACCCACGTGACCAGTCCCGGTAGCTTCTTGTTGATATTAACTTGCAATATTTAAATATAAAAAGAATAATAATAATTTATTTTGGATTAATCTTTAGGCACAAAACTAGGCAATAGCGACCGGCCCTAATGGACTTAATTTTATGAGCTCACCTGAGGGTTATGCACTAAAACTTTATATTACAACTTTATAATATGTTTACAACACGCGCACGTTAAAAAACTTAACTGTTGAAGGACGGATACTTGCAGGCGTCTTTCGGGTGTGCGAATCTTGGCGTCCATCGCAGCTTCGCCTTTTTATACTGGCCGTCAGGGCACCGCCCACTTTTTCGAAGGTTCCAGATTTGGCTTCTAATGGTTTGGCCTGGAAAAGTACTGGGTAGCACCTGTACTTTGGACCCGCTACTCGTTTAGACAATGACAGAGCTATAGGCCAGAGGGGCAAAGAATTATTTGTGACGTAAGCCCTGACGACACTTGGTTCCCGTTCTTCGTTCATTTGTAGTATTTTCGATGACCGGTAACCGATCGAATGATTCGCGTTCATTCATCTTTTTACTTATCGATGGACGCTATTCAACTGAACGATTTCTCGAAGATTCTTCCCAGCCGTCGTTTAATTCTTATCTACCTACTTTTAAGGTGCGCGATCGAAATTATTATCTGGTTCGTTCCGTTTAAATACCCTCAAGATTAATTATTATATATTGTTGAGATTAATTCGTAATTTTTATTAAGTATTTAAGGATTAAATATTATATAAAGAAAATTAATTATCCTACTCTTGTTACAACGTAACAGGGCGACGTCAAAGGATAGTATACTTACCCCGTTCCTGCACAGAGAAAAAGCTATAGTTCAGCAGACAAAGAGTCCTGATCTGATACCAAGTGGTCACCATCACCTATGGACATTTGTAACAGGCGCATACCCACGCGATGCAGCTTCACACAATGTTCTCATTATAGTTCACTACACTAATACATACCATTGCGTCCCAATTTTTTTATTGCCCTAGGACAGCAGACAGACTTAGAATTTAGCAGTTATCGTTGCCTATGGGTGTTTGATATGCCAGTGGCGTCGCGAACACGCTGCTGTCGCATAAGGGTACAGGAACTTGGGTCACTAACGCCCGAATGCAATACAAGGTTGATAAGGCGGCATACTTAAGACCAAAGGTGGTCGCCATCCAGACGGGCTTGAGGCCTTACCACGTAAATAGGGTGGGTTGTTTTGCCACCTTTTACGACAGGCTAACTCCGGCCACAGAGGTATTCAGTATTCTTTCACCGCCCCTGCACGGATAAAAATCTGTGTGTATATTTCAGTCAGTCAGTCATCAGGCAATAATTGTTCACAGCTGGACGTAGTCTTCCCCAAGTTTGCGCCACTTACCCCGATCATGTTTTCCCCTCCAACAGCTTAGCATACATTATTGAAGTAATATAACTGATAGCTGAACTAACTCAACAGTCTATTCGCACCTTTCAATTCTCTTCTTTTGATAGTCAGGCGATTCGTCTTCATTCGGAACGGCTGCCAAAAGATCCATGTGTGTTAATTTCATTTTAATTATATTTTCATTTTTTTGTGGCAGCGGTGGAATTCGAAAATTCCAGTACCCGGCAACCGCATCGTAGACTCGCGTCGGATCCTACAAATATTAACTTTCAAGTGATAAATCCAAGTGCTAAAATCCTAGAAAGGACTGAATCGTGTCGTGTGAATCTTGTGTAGTTATAAATTCTATATCCAGTGCTATTTCCAATCCTTTGGAGTGAAATACTTACCACAAGTCTTTTAAAATTTTGAGAAAGTCGTCCTGTGAAGAATCGTATCCTGTCATACCTGTCGACGCGCTCTTCGGAATGCCTAATGTGACGTCGTTAACTCGACATCACACAAGTATTCCAGTTACTATTTCCATAGTGTTACTCATCATTCACTGCGGTGCCCTCGATTGTCAGCATTGCGAACCTGAAAACATCTTCATTTTACTTCGTCTCACTTGTCGTCTAAACATCCTGTACCCGGAATTATACTAGACAGTCTAGCAACCTAAGACGCAGAGATTTAGTGTAATCAGATACGTGACCTTATCGCATCGGAATGTTCCTGCCCGTCTCGTCCGTATCCGTCGCCTGCGTATTACTAACATTGTCTTTGATTATGTCTTACTTAGTTAAAACCGATAAGTAGGTTAGGGTTGTGCAAATTGCAAAGTTAATGTTAAAATATCCGGATGACCAAGCAAAGCTATTTTTTTGGAAATTAACAATTGATTTTCTTAGTCTAACCTCAAAGCAAACACTCATTGACTTCTTGTTACTTAACAACGTCATCTGCTGGAATAGCTTTAGTGTTGTTGTGTCGTTAAACATTTTCTAGAAATGATTCCTAGCTAGAATGCTAGATCGATTTATCGCCCCTGAAACCCCCCGTATACTAAATTTCATGAAAATTGTTGGAGCCGATTCCGAGATTCTAATTATATATATATATATATATATATATATATATATATATATATATATATATATATATATATATATATATATATATATATATATATATATATATATATATATATATATATATATATATATATATATATATACAAGAATTGCTCGTTTAAAGATATAAGATACTGTTATACCAGTTTGATATTCTAATCCGATCTGTTTTATCCATTTCCTCTCGTAATTTAAATTATGCCAAAAGCGCCCAAAGTCGAAGAGACTAAGCTTTCTATTTTAATTCCCGATCCGGAACGCGTTGCAAGTGATTTGGAAACCAAATCACCACAAATATCTCCCCGAGTAATCAGAAAAACAACAGCAACCCTCATAATGTTTGAACTCGATCTAAATACTCCTTTTAAATTTATCAAGAGATATAATGTATCCGCGAAATCTTAAACTAGTTTTTAGTAAATTGTGAGAATTCATATGAGCTCGCCTCGGAGTCACAGAAATCTATTCTTTTAAGTATATCCTATGCCAAATTGAATGGGAAAGCGGAGCTTGCCTGCTCCATCAAAGAGTTCTCGTCTTGGGAACAACTCAAAGAATTCCTGAAGAATCAATTTAGTGCAAGAAAACATTACTCCCACCTCTTATTAGAACTACAGGAGAGCAGGCAAGACCCGCAAGAAAATATAAGTCAATATGCTCTACGAGTAGAAAGAAGCCTGCTTATCACAATTACAAGTGACCCAAAAGATGGGTATGATACTGTCGATGCTGAAGCATAAAACGAGTAATTGCCTTGTCCCAGTGTCGTACGGAGCACGTAGATAAAAAAAATCGACACTTTACACTTAGCTCCTAAATCTAGAATGTCTCCGCAATACGGATGTCATTCTAAAAAATAATTTAAGCCCTTGCAGTTATCACTACATAATAAATTACCAAAATCCACTGTATCCACAGATTCCTCTGAATCCACTGTATCTCGAAGGCTAATAAGAGCCAATGCAACGAAATCCGCTGTATCCAGGTCAATAAAGGTCAATATTAAAAAAATCACTGACTCCTCTATTTCCGCCAAATCTGCTGTATCCTGCATTGAAACTCCAAACATTAGTGTTACTCCCTCTAAACCTGAAAAGAAAAAATCGATATTTATGAAATAACTACTAACCCTAACGATAAATACTTACCTTATGTTGTTATATCCGTGCAGGGGCGGAGAAAGAATACTAACCTTTGCGGCCGGGGTCGGCCTGTCGTAAAAGGCGACAAAACAACCCACCCTAGCTACGTGGTAGGGCCTCAAGCCCGTCTGGATGGCGATCACCTTTGGTCTTAAGTATGCCGGCATAATAATCATGTGTTGTGTTCGGGCATTAGTCATCCAAGTTCTTGTACCTTTATGGGATAGCAGCATGTTCGCGATGCCAACAATGTTGCAAACATCCATAGGCGATGGTAACTGATAAATCCTAAGCGGGCCTGTCTGCAGTCCTACAGCAATAAAAAAAATAAAAAATTAAATACCCAAGCCTATAAGAGCAAACTTAGATTCTTAATCGATATAGGTTCTTGTGTTAGCTTGATAAAGAAATCTTCTATATCTGAAAAGAAAGAAAGAAAGAAAGATATTTTATTGGTGATCAAGAATGATATGTATTCTGTAGAAAAATTATCATAAAACACAAGCAAGTATAAAAGTTACCAAATAGAGTACATATTTTCGCCAATATTCGCCGTCCCTCCACCAATAAGGTTTGCACTCAGCATTATGCCGTATCGAAGTTTCGACACGGCGCTGATTTTCAGTGCCAACCTCTATTCTACTCTAACCTTAGTTGACCCAAGTGTTAAAATTATTATTCTCTTTACAAATTAATTAAGAGTGTTTTTTACTATTAAAATAAAATATACAAGAATAAAAAAAAAACAATCAAACAGAAAAAAACTAACAAAATATGCACTATGAAAAAGCATGATATCTCCACCTACCATTGGTCACTTCCGGTTAAAACCATTCCGTAACATAAACTCTGATATCTCTTACAAATTCCATGCGACAGATAATTTAAATCTAGAATATGACGGAATAATTGGCACTGACTTCCTTAATGACTTAGATGCAGTTATTAACTATAATTCTGAAAGTATACAGATCCGTCATATAGGAACTAAATTAAAATTCCAACGACCGGAAGGTCGTATAATCGTATATTGTATAGGAATATACAATTTGACCTCGTTCAGAAACAATAAAAGAATGTTCAGTTGATAAACCCGAACTTCCCGTAGGCCTTATTTTAGACCAACACCTATCCGACTCACTCTTATTAGCAAATTACATAGTTAAAGATAACATACGTGTAAACATATCCGTCGTAAATACCTCCAAGTCCCTTGTTGTAATTAACTCAAACCTAAAAATTAAACTTTTACCTCTGGAAAAAGGTGAACAATATGCAATACAATCATCATCATCATTTCAGCCGGAAGACGCCCACTGCTGGACAAAGGCCTCCCCCAAAGATCTCCACGATGATCGGTCCTGCGCTGCCCTCATCCAACCTATTCCGGCGATCTTGACCAGATCATCGGTCCATCTTGTGGGGGGCCTACCAACATTGCGTCTTCCGGTACGCGGTCGCCATTCGAGGACTTTTCTGCCCCAAAGGCCATCAGTCCTTCGAGCTATGTGCCCAACCCACTGCCACTTCAGTTTTGCAATCATCCGGGCTATGTCAGTTACTTTGGTTCTCCTGCGAATCTCCTCATTTCTGATTCGATCTCGTAGGGAAACTCCGAGCATAGCCCTCTCCATTGCCCTCTGAGCGACCATGAGCTTTCTCATAAGGCCCATAGTTAGCGACCACGTCTGCGTTCCGTATGTCATCACTGGCAACACACATTGGTTAAAAACCTTCGTCTTGAGACACTGCGGTATTTATGTATTTATGCAATACAATGATAATGAATAATTATCAATACAAAGATGTCTCCAAAACGCACTAAAGAAATTTTATAACTCTTGCGTGTCTCTCACCTAAATTCTGAAGAAACAGATGTTCTTTGCGACCTGTGTGCCAATTACTTCGACATCTTCCACTTACCCGACGTAAACAATACTGACACAATACAACACGAAATCAAATTTGCCCATTCCACTGGAGAGCCACTCCCAGAAAAGTTCACAAGTAGCACAGCACCCACAAGCCCTGAGCCGCCAACCAAGCCGCTGATAGGCTGAATGGCCTTGGAGCAGCTGAGAGGCCAGTGAACCACTCGCGGCTACGTTTACACCAGTCATCGGCGTTGTAGCCCGCCGAGTCGATACTGGGGATAAGGGAAGACCTTGAGGCCCCACTACCCACAAGTCTGTGGAAAAAACCAGATTGATCTGTCTGACAGATAGGTTGCACTTTGGGGACATAGGCAACTTTTTTAATTTATGTCAGAAAAACTTTTGCCGGGTCAGCTAAAAGTCCTTTTTAACCAAACAATTTCAATGTGCCGTTACAGGAATCGACCCCGTATACGCTCGATTTGAAATGCCACTAGTATTCATATTGCATAGTTTCGTGTAGTTATCACTATAACTGAGATAAGCGCTGTTAAAATGATATGAACCAAGAGCTCAGTCGCTCGATACGCGTTTAACTGAATGCATGTCTTTCGCGTTCAAATAATAATACCGGGCAATAACAATACCAGATTGTAAACAATTATAAATAAATAAAAGACATAAATTAGTGTTAAATTTAACATAAATTATATATTTGTGTATTCTGTGTATATATAATTTGCTTGAAAAAGGTTTATTTAAGAAACGAGGTGATTGCCAAGTTTTTATGCGTAGTTTTGTTTATTTTTTTTTTATCACGATTGGACAACGATTATTGTGAAATGCATATCTTTGTATGAAGCAAGTGGGTCTGTGGATCGGTGAATTGTCCAAATCTTCTTTATATTTCTTAACTGAGCTTCTTCTTTGATGATTGGGATCCGTTGTCCGTCCCCATCCATCCGTCCAGCCCCATCTCAACCAGCAGTCATCTCAACATTTACACCCATTTTCGCGTAGGTACTTCTGTATCAATTCGCACTTCGATACTCACGTCTCGCGTCTAGGTGTTTATGTATAAAATGTTATTTACAAAAGATAAATATATCAGTTGTCTAGTACCCATAACACAAATGCTACTTACTTTGGTACTAGGTGGCGCTGTGTGGATTGTGCCAGTACATTTATTATTCACTTTATTTATTACTTTCACACCATCATCCTCCGTAACTGCATCCATCTCAGCATTCGCATCATCATCATCTCAGCGTTGAATCCCGGCTGCAGCCCAAACTCTCGCTTCGGCGCCCGGGGTCCGCTTTCCGACTTTTTCTTCTCTACTTCGCACGGTCTTCAGCATCCCTGGTAGTGAGCCCATTGGCACGCATATCACCCTATACGACGTCAAGCCAGCACTTTTTGGGTCTACCCCTCCTGCCGGGGGCCGGCGGAGGCAGCACGGCCAGACATTTGTTTCCCACGTAAGCATCCAGTTGCCGTAAAACGTGGCCGTACCAACGGAGCCGACACTTGTAATTTATCCGCAATGTCACGGACATGAAGACTACCGCGAATGCAGGAGTTCCTACCGCGGTGCTTCCGCGTCACTCCACACATCCACCGCAGCATATTCATTTGGTCATAAGTATGCTGCCATAATAACCTTGTGTTGTGTGAAAAATAACAAGAGACCTTTGTTTTATGATCTTTTATGATGGTAATGTGGTAATTATATGCAAAAAAATATTTTTTTTAAAACGAACATTATTTCGTGACATTGTTAAAACCTTTTTTATTATTATTAAACACGAAACCATTAATATAATTATCAGTATTTTAAAATAAGCCTGTATCCATACTAATTCATATTAACCTTGCAGGGATGGAGAAATAATACTAACTATTGCGGCGCGGCCGGGGTCGGCCTGTCGTAAAACGCGACAAAACAACCCACCCTAGCTACGTGGTAGGATGGCGACCACCTTTGATCTTAAGTATGCCGCCAAAATAACCTTGTGTTCATGCATTAGTGACCCAAGTTCCGGTACCCTTATGGGATAGCAGCGTATTTTCACGCCTAAGCCGCTGAACCAATTTTGATGAATTTCGGTATAAAAATAGATTGAACCTTGGAGACCTTAATTAAGATTTTTTTTTAAATTTATATGGCAGAACAACATTTTCCAGCTTAGCTAGTTTTGTTATATATTTTAAATAACCACTAAAACTTAAACTAAATTTTAAAACGATGGGCCTGCTTATTTAAAAAATACATGAAAATTAGAAGAATAAATATGTTTTTTCTCCATACAGATGCAGAGAAAGAATACCATTCAGCCGGGGTTGGCCTTTTTTTAATGCTGTAGGACAGCAGACAGGCTGACGGCCCGCTTAGAATTTAGCAGTTACCGTCGCTATGGGTGTTTGTAACGCCAGTGGCATCGCGAACACGCTGCCATCCCATAAGGGGACAGGACTTCGGTCACTAATGCCGGAACAAAACAAGGTTATTATGGCGGCATACTTAAGACCAAAGGTGGTCGCCATCCAGACGGGCTTGAGGCCCTACCACATAGCTAGGGTTGTTTTGTCGCCTTTTACGATAGGCCGACCCCGGCCGCAGAGGCTAGTATTCTTTCTCCGCCCCTGCACGGATAAAAACCTGCCTGTTGTAAAAGACGGCAGCACACTAGCTAGGTGGTAGGGCTTCTTAAACCCTGGATGTCAATCACCTGGTTCCTAAATATACCACCAGAATAATGTGTTGTGATCTGACATTAGTGTCCCAGGATCCAGTTACTCCACGCGCACGGTAATAGCGTCGCAAACATCATCATCACCCTAGCGTTATTAATCTGGTTGAAACCCAAACTTTCACCTCTTTTCTACTCCACTTCGCACGGCCTTTAGCATCCTGGGTAGACTGTCCATTTGCACGCCGTTACCGTCTCCTGTCCTATAAGGGTGCTCCTGTACCTTAAGTTAGTTACTCCTGTAAGTTATTATGGCGGCATACTTAAGATCAAAGGTGGTCGTCATCCAGACGGGCTTAGGGCCCTACCACGTAGCTCGGGTGGGTTATTTTGTCGTCTTTTACGATAGGCCGACCCGGCCGCAGAGGTCAGTATTCTTTCTCCGCCGAATTTGCCTATACACACTCTCTCTAATTATTTAGACTTATAGAGGGTTCAGATTTTGAGCAATAGAAGTGTTCGAGTTAGGGAGGTTTTCTACTTATCAAGGTTCGACTTGAAGAATTAACTGAATTTACTTTAATTTCATGTCGTTTTCTGCTTTCTAGTGCCCGCAATTATGTAAAAGCAGCTTTATCTTTAATGAATTCGTTTCTAAAGTAATAAACTGCCGTCTAATTTAATTAAATTATTCATCAAACAAAACAATAACGATCATGGCCACCACCCACCGAATCAAGAAAGAGCTGTTAATCTGTCAGTCCTTCCGGTGTCCGGGCCTGGTGAGATCTCCCGTGTTGATATTCCTGGTGGTATTGTGTTGAGATTCCTGGTGATGCCCTTCCGTCAATTCCTTTAAATTTCAGCTTTGCAACCATACTCCCCCCGGAACCCAAAATCTTTGTTTCCCGGAAGCTGCCCGCCGAGCCATTGTAGTAACATCAGCGGATCGCCAGATGACATATTTACGGTTAGAACTAGTGCGATATCTAATCGCCTTCGAACCTCTAACTTTCGTTCTTGATTGATGAAAACACCTTTGGCAAATGCTTTCGCTGAGCTTACTGTTTGAATTTTGGTTTTTTTTATATTTGTATATTTCCGTTTTCGCAATTAACTTCTTGAGCATGTAGTCGTCATCTATTGTGACAACGTTTTGAATAATACTATACCCGTTTAGTTTATGATTGTGTAATTGTCATGTTGGTGTTCTATTTGAATAAATTCTATCTATTGAATAAATTGTTGGTATTCTATTCGAATTTTCCGGCCGAAACCGAAACCGAATATTCGGCCGTGGCTTCGGTTTCGGCCGAAACCGAAACTCACGTGGTCAAGTATAGAATTCCTTAAAATACTGAAATTTGGTGCATTTTACCCATTATTATTTAAAATTAGGACATGAAATGGAAAGTATATTAATTTTGTTGTAATCATTTATTTAATATGATATAAAAAAAATATTAATTTTTTTTTTATTTTTTCACATTCAGTTCTCATAGTAAAATGTTTATCAGTTATCAATAATCAAATCACTAATTGTTACTGTTTCATTAAATACCTAGATCACAATTAGTAGGACAGTCATAGTGTACACCTAAACTAACTACAGTAAACATTTAAATTGAAAACAGTTATAAAATCAAATAAAAAATTTCTTAATATCTTATATTTAAAGTTACTTTTTTGGTTTTTCGTATTATTAATATTCATAATTAAAAAGTCTTATATTGTACGCCAAGAAAAGCAGTTTGTCTACGTTTCCGCCACGTAAATTATTGTGACGGTCCGAGTATATTTGGCCAGCAGCACTGAACAGCTGCTCACTCGGGACACTGGTAGGTGGAGCTGAAAGATATTTTAAAACTGCACTTCTCAATATAGGATATGGACTGCTGTTCCAATAACTGTATATGTCAGTATTGCGTTGTAATAATGGCTCCGACTGGTAAGACTGAATCTTGCGTCGGGCGATAACGCACTGATTAAGTTGTGTTGCTACTTCCGAAATCAGTTTCGGTTTCGGCAAAAGTTTCGGCCAATTTTGGCAATTTTTTCGCATTATAACGTTGTATTTTATTTTTAAAATAATATTTTTAGGGTCCTATGATGTAAAAATAACAGCTGTTGTCTTTATAAGTTCTTTTAGTAACATAATTTTATCCCATTGTTCCTGGGTCCATGTTCTGCGTTCTCTACACCATTCATTTCGACGAGCGCGATTCCCGTGACGTTACGGTGGGCACCTAATTGGGCGTCGAGCTCGTAGGCCGTACTCATGCAGTCAATTTCGCACAGTTTGGGGACTTACATCAATACCACTTGAATTTTGTAGCCTCAAACTTATCTCTCGAGCGGTTAACATCGGCTAGCGTCTTGCAGTCAGTTGTATGTACCGGTCTTGCCGAGTGGTTGTACTCCTTTTACGGCCTGGATGCTGTTCAGCGGGTTCCCTTGTATTATTGTAGCTCTGCCAAAGACGACAAATAACACTTCTATGAATGCCAAAATGCCGAGATACCTGAGATTGATTACTTCCCGCTTGCAACATTCCTACAGCTCTTTGCATTTCATTTGCCGTCAAATGACGTCGCTCCATGACGTAAAGAATATCTAACAATTCAATTTTGTCGCTAACTTTATTTAAATGGTTGGTAAAATTATAAAATCAAGACTAAACGTAGCAATAAAAACTCACTTAAATTCAAACAAATTCCATTTCATTTAATTTTATGAAAAAAACAAATATAATCAAATTTTTTTTTACAACCAGCCTGTATGTCATTAATAACAAAAAAGTTTACATACCTACGCACTTTGAGTGAGTAAAGACTTAGAAATTAATTAGTATAAATGGTAAATTTGTAATATCATGCATGTTGCTTAGACTTTTTGATGTGTATATAAATAACTATACAAATGAAAACATTTCCAAAGTTTCGTTCCTTTTTTTATTGCTGTAGGACAGCAGACAGACTGAAGTCCCACTTAGACACACAAGGTTATTATGGTGACATACTTAAGACCAAAGGTGGTCGCTATCCAGACGGGCTTGGGGCCCTACTACGTAGCTAGGGTTGTTTTGTCGCCTTTTAAGACAGGCCGACCCCGGCCGGCGGCCGCAGAGGTCAGTATTCTTTCTGCGCCCCTGCACGGATATAAACGGTTGCACGGTTCCTTGTTTCCGTGCAATATAATTTTTCGTAAAAAGGGGTACGCAGGTTTCGCTTCACGTATTACTATATAAATTTGAAGACCGACTAGTATATACTATATATAAAAAAGTGCGTACGTACAAAGTACACATGTCAAAAATGAAACTTCTTTGGCAAACTAATTTTTAAATCTTCTAATCAATTTAGAAAAGAGAATTTATGACATATTATTATTTTATATCTTACTAAACAAAACTCAACTGTATTTCATTGTAATAAAGTCGCAGTTCGAATAGATATGTAGTAATGCAATTGCAATCATTTAAAAATTACATTATACTAGAATAACCCTTAATAAGGTTAGTATTACTGGAGCAAAATATTGCGTTTCATCCGTAAAAAATTTACCATCATGCGCGCAAAGAAGTTTCACTTCAATAAATATATAAACAGACTCGGAAATATTTTCCTAGTTATGCCGTGTAAAATTGATCAAAATAACGTATAAAGACTGTTATCTATACATACATACATATAAAAATAAATAAAATTGGAGGGTCTGTTTGTAATATTAAAATAACCGCTTTTTACTAAGTGCATTCGGACGTATACACGGTACATACCTAGTCAGGTCATAAGTATTGTCACACAGTAAAAACTTTTCTTTTAGAATGCTGGCCACAAAAAAGTTTATTGAATTCGAATTTCGAATTGTTCATGAAAATAAAAATGTATACTTTTAGAATTTTACTCATTTTTAAATATGGAGTGGACGCTTAAAGAAGACCGTGTTGCAGTTATTGCGTTGCATCGTTGCGGTTACGCGCCAATTCAAATTTTTAACATACTGAAAGATTTGAATATAACCAAAAGATTCGTTTATCGTACCATCAAACGATACAATGAAGACTCTAGTGTAGATGACAGGTCAAGAAGTGGTCGCCCTCGGTCTGTTAGAACTCCAGCAGTGATAAAAGCTGTGAAGGCACGAATTCAAAGAAATCCCAAACGTAAGCAGAAACTGTTGGCCCTTCAGATGGGGTTAAGCAGAACCACGGTGAAAAGGGTGTTAAATGAAGACTAAGGGCTTCGGGCATATCGAAGAAAAACAGGACATCGTTTGAATGCTCGTCTAATGGACCTGAGACTGAAGAGATGCCGCGCTTTGTTGAAGCGGTACGCGGGAAAAAAATATCGGGAAATTCTTTTTTCGGATGAAAAAATGTTTACCGTAGAAGAGAGCTACAACAAACAAAATGATAAGGTGTACGCACACAGTAGTGAAGAAGCGAGCAACCGTATTCCGCGTGTCCAACGAGGTCATTTTCCATCCTCGCTCATGGTATGGTTGGGAGTTTCTTATTGGGGCTTAACAGAGGTACATTTTTGTGAGAAAAGTGTAAAAACGAATGCTGTTGTGTATCAAAATACAGTCCTGACGAACCTTGTGGAACCTGTTTCTCATACCATGTTCAATAACAGGCACTGGGTATTCCAACCAGATTCGGCGCCAGCTCATAGAGCGAAGAGCACACAAGACTGGCTGGCGGCGCGTGAAATCGACTTCATCCGGCACGAAGACTGGCCCTCCTCCAGTCCAGATTTGAATCCGTTAGATTACAAGATATGGCAACACTTGGAGGAAAAGGCGTGCTCAAAGCGTCATCCCAATTTGGAGTCACTCAAGACATCCTTGATTAAGGCAGCCGCCGATATTGACATGGACCTCGTTCGTGCTGCGATAGACGACTGGCCGCGCAGATTGAAGGCTTGTATTCAAAATCACGGAGGTCATTTTGAATAAACTTTAATGTCATAAGAATCTATGTTTTGTTAAGTTCATTTTGGTATATGAATGGTTACATAATGAATAAACTTGTTACAATTATTTTACATTAAACATGTGACAGAATTTATGACCTGACTAGGTATACCAAAACAACATTTTTTACAATTTTTGTCTGTCTGTCTGTTTGTTCCGGCTAATCTCTGAAATGGCTGCACCGATTTTGACGGGACTTTCACTGGCAGATAGCTGATGTACCAAGGAGTAACTTAGGCTATTTTTATTTTAGAAAAAAAAATTTGTTTTTGTTAAAAATGATAAGTTTCGGAAATGTTAAATTCCAGTTTAAGTTAACTTCAGATTTATGTCATCAATCATATGAAATAGGGTTCAGCTTAGGCTGGACTTTTTTCGCTGGAGGTTCGAACGTACATATTCCGGAGGCGCATAGCGTAACAGTTGCATTCGATAATACTGACTGTTTGCATATTTCATTTATATTTTAGGGTTTATAGGGTTTGTAATCCAAAATAAACCATAAGATATATCCAAAAAATTCTGCCCAAAGTCACTATTCCACGCGGACGGAGTCGCGGGCACAGCTAGTAAATAAATATAATACAATAAAAGGTACAAGCGTGGTAGAAGGATTATTCCATTAATTAACATATTTGTAATAAATCGTGTATGTATTACTCATGAATAAATAATGTGTATTTATGTCTTTGTTTTCCATGTGCTAAGTGACTGCACATCAGTGACACTCAACCTTTTTATATAACCCACAAACACGTGTTAGTTACAGTGTCGCGATTCGCAAATAAGTATGTACTTTTATTTTATTTCTTGTACGAAAAAAATCTCAGGGACGTTCATGTTGCGTACTCTCAGGATTTGAAATGAGTTTCGGGTTTAGGTTTTCTCAGCGCGGTACGATATGGGGTTTGTGTGCACCGGGCGTTGAGCATGCACCAGTCTGCTCCTTCCCACACCCCGCTTCCGCAATCCGCTCCCACCGCCGTACTCTTCTACGCCCCGCTTACCATATTACCCATCCCTTATCAACACATCCACTATGAAGGGGACGGATACCAGTTGACCACAAGTAGAGGCAACTGCTGTCCCCTAGCCTTGACCAAAACTAAAATGGGCACGAACCAGCGCAGGGGGTCCCAGTGGCGGATGAGTAATCCTTTAATTTCCCGTATAACCAGGGTTCTTCAAAACCCCCATCATCAGCATCAGAAGCCTTTTTTCGAGTTCGTTGAGGCCAAGCTTCTGCATGAAGTCCCGCTCCAGCCGCCGCTACAGCTGCGTCGCCTTCTTCTTGGTCTTCGCCTTCCAGTCTGCCCATACCTATAATAAGCACCCACAACATATCTCAAAAAAAAAATGTTTGCTGAACCTTAGCCATAAAAAATTATAGTTTAAAAAAACTAAAACGCCTTTTATAATTAATCAGACTAAAAAGAAAAACATAATTCTATGAGAAAATTAATGTCATTGTTCTAAAAAGTGTGGGGTGCTCGATATCAATTGTTGTAATTTTTTTTTACTAGTTTCATTCCGAAATGCTGTTTAAAAAAATATGGTAAGTACAAATCAAACAACGTCACGCGGTGTTCGCAGGCGGTCACCCATCCAAGTACGGACAGCGCCCAACGCTGCTTAACTTCGGTGATCGGACGAGAACCGGTCCGAAATTTCATTAATCCTGAGGATCCTGGTAAGGATAATGATACGAACTATACAAATTATTGAATTGTCATCGGTCCTTGATAAGTATGCCAAATATCGAGTTAATCCGACATTTTAAAGGGGGTCAAAATCATGTTCAAAGTTTCCGTTACATAGGTACATAGAGAAAGAATACTAACCTCTGCGGCCGGGGTCGGCCTGTCGTAAAAGGCTACAAAACAACCCACGCTAGCTACGTGGTAGGGCTCCAAGCCCGTCTGGATGGCGACCACCTTTGGTCTTAAGTATGTCGCCATAATAACCTTGTGTTGTGTTCCGGCATTAGTGACCCAAGTTCCTGTACCCTTATGGGACAGCAGCGTGTTCGCGATGTCACTGACGTTGCAAACACCCATAGGCGACGGTAACTGCTAAATTATAAGTGGGACGTCCGCCTGTCTGCTGTCCAGCAGATAATAAAAAAAGGATCCTAAATTTTTTTTATAATAATAATGGCGTTTAGCGTTTCGTTTTTACTCGTTATTATAAGTACTCGTATGCACGCACTTCTGACGTCACTTTAAAGACAAATGTGAGCCAAATTGTTTTTTTTTTTAATTTCTATTTGCATAAAATGATTGAATACCGTATTTATGAGTTACGTGAAAATTAGTCCTAGTTCTCTTTTACTACGGATGGTCTTTTTTTATTGCTGTAGGACAGCAAACAGGTTGACAACCCACTTAGAATTAACTGCTAGTAATCGTCCTCTATGGGTTCTTGCAACGCCAGTGGCATCGCGAACACGCTGCTGTCCCATAAGGCTATTGACAAAAATAGGTCTGAGACGCTGCCAGCATCTGGGCAATGTTTTTGGCCGTCGTTGTTAAATGTGTGTGTTCAATACATCTAATATTATATTTAACTAGCTGATACCCGCGACTTCGTCCACGTTGCTTTCGTCATGAGGCAGAGGTAGAAGCGACTTCCCCTCTCCTACTTCTCCGCGGCAATAAAACATACATCACTGAACACGTAGTGTTTGTAAAAACCGTTGTTTGTTAAAACTTTAAAAATTTTATATTAAACTAGCTGTGCCTGCGACTCCGTCCGCGTGAAATAGTGAATTTGGGCAATATTTTTTGGATATATCTTATAGTTTATTTTGGATTACAAACCCTATAAACCCTAAAATATAAATAAATGAAATATACAAACTGCGTTCGAACCTATAAAGTCCAGCCGAAGCTGAACTCTATTTTATATGATTGATGATATAAATCTGAGGTCAACTTAAATTGGATAAAAAAATCCGAAACTGATTTAACTAAAACCTTTTTTTTTCTAAAATAAAAGTAGCCCAAGTTACTCCTTGTTACATCAGCTATCTGCCAGTGAAAGTCCCGTCAAAATAGGTCCAGCCGTTTTAGAGATTAGCCTAGACAAACAGACAGACAGACAGACAAAAATTGTAAAAAAAATTGTTTTGGTATATGTATCGTGTTTATATCCAAATGCACTTAGTAAAAAGCGGTTATTTTAATATTACAAACAGACCCTCCAATTTTATTTATTTGTATAGATTAAGATATCGAAATAATTTTTTCTTTAGACGAGGCTCGAAGTCCAAGTGTCGAAGAAATATAACTTAGAAAATTTTATTGAAATTTCAAATTGATGGAACATCCTCCATATTCACCGGACCTAGCTCCTAGTGATTTTTACCTATTTCCGCGGTTAAAGCAACATCTCAGGGGCCATAAATTTGAAATGTAAGTAAGATGTATCAAAATAAGATGTAATTTTTTTAATGAAAATATTATTGCGCCTTCATTGGTATTTGTGCCAGAGCCGCACTTAAGGAGCCAAAGAGCCCCATGCGGCTCTGGAGCCGCACTTTGCCGATCACTGGTCTAGGGCTACATTTGGGGTCTTTTTTTTATTGCTGCGGTACAGCAGACAGGCTGACGGCCCGTTTCATAGTAAGCAGTTACGACGCCGCCTATGGATGTTTATGACGCTAGGGGCAGGACTGCAGTCCGTACAGGAACACAACACGAAGTTATTATGATTTTTTTTTTTTTATTGCGTAGGACAGCAAACAGGCTGACAGCCCGCTTAGAATTTAGCAGTTACCGTCGCCTATAGGTGTTAGCAACACCAGTGGCATCGCGAACACGCTGCTGTCCCATAAGGGTACAGGAACTTAGGTCACTAATGCCGGAACACAACACAAGGTTATTATGGCGGCATACTTAAGACCAAAGGTGGTCGCCATCCAGACGGGCTTGAGGCCCTACCACGTAGCTAAGGTGGGTTGTTTTGTCGCCTTTTACGACAGGCCGACCCCGGCCACAGAGGTTAGTATTCTTTCTCCGCCCCTGCACGGATATAAATATGATATCATATTGTGAGATTATAGGTGGTTTCTATCCTGACAGGCTTGGAGATCTACCGCCGTATTGCGTTATTTTGATGACATGTTCTTCATCCTGGCCGCAGGGGTAATTTTACCCCGCCCCTTGCAGAGAGAAAATACACAACAGTATAATGTAAATAAACGTTTTATTTGTTACAAAAAAGACTAACGGTAAATAACTAACAAACATAAATTTGCAGATGATGAAAGCAGTCTTTTTAAACACTGCAAGATTTTACCTGTAGAAATTCAATTTAAAAAAATGATACTCAAGGAAAAGTTTTTTAATAAAAAAATACAAACTAAAATGAAGCACGCTGTATATACTCGGGCCGCTGCTCAAAATCGGTTTGCTACCAGCGGCGCGAAAAATATGTACGGCAAGCGCACAACTACCTACTTAGTTCCAAGATTATTAAACGATTTACCAACAAATATAAGAGATAATATAACCCAAAAAAATATTAAAGCCTCACTTAAAAAATACTTTTTAGAGAAATTGTAATCTAAATTTACTCAGTCATTTGAACGTGCGTAGACTTAAGTTTCGATGGCATTGTACAAACCTTAGTGGTTTTTTGTGCTATTATTTTATTAAGCCAATGTAATAACTGTGAATTTGATAAATAAATTAAAAAAAAATAACTAAAGTTAATTATAGTTTAAAAAGAAACTAAAAAATACGCTTTGTTGTTGTTTTGAAAATATCTTAAAAAGCACTCCACGATTTTTTACAATAAAATTAATTTTTTTAATCCCACCATCCATAGTTTAAATTTATTGAAAATTATTTTTTACCTTTTAGTTGGATTTTTTTATAAAAACGTGTTTTTTTAGTTTTTTAGTAATTTATTTTTAACTTATTAGTTTCATTAACTATGAAATAAAAGCGTGATAATATAATTTATTTGTTGTCAATATCCAGTCGGTAAATATTTTTATTAATTTAACGCCATCTTCTGGCAATGTTATTAAGTTACTAAGCTCCAGATGGCGGTTCGGCAGAATATTGATTTTATTGTTCAAAGTAAGTAAAAATCGAGTCGAATTCCGAAAAATTCCATTACATACAGGTCAAGTTAATATAAAACATATAAAAAAGAATAAAAAGAACAAAAATCCACCGTCACGTGATTTTCCTAGGCGGTCACCCATCCAAGTACTGACCGCGCGCGATGCTCCTTCACTTGGTGATCGGACGAGAACCGAAAATTCATTAATCCTGAGGATCCTGGTAAGGATAATGATACAAACTATACAGATTATTGCATTGTCATCGGCCCTCGATATATCTACAAAGTTTGAACGAAATCTGACCCTTTAAAGTGGGTCAAAATCGCCCCCAAAGGAGTCGGTTACAAACATACAAGTGAAGCTAATACAAAGCGTGTAAATACTATTTAATATATGGTATGTGAAGAGGTTCATGGAGAGAAACTCAAGAAACGTCTATTTATTGACGTGTTCTTGTTAAATGATTATCGACGTGATGCGGTTAGGAGTGACGGACATGTCAATGTGCGGCGAGGTAACGAATATGAACTCAGTCAATTTTATTTATTCAAAACTAACCGTTCCCGCCCGCTACGCTGGTCGAATAACAGAAAAAAAATTCATGAGAATATAATAGAATAGAATAAAAGTAGCCTAAGTTACATCAGCTATCTGCCTGTGATAGTTAAAATCGGTGCAACCATTTCAGAGATTAGCCGGAACGAACAAACAGACAAATATTGTAAAAATTGTTGTTTTGGTATATGTACCGTGTATACATCCAAATGCACTTAGTAGAAAGCGGTTATTTTAATATTACAAACAAACCCTCCAATTTTATTTATTTGTATTGATACGTTCATAACTAGAACATTTTTGAAAGTCAAAATATCAACAAAATAAAGTTACCACCGCTTCACAACGTGAAACATTAAAACATACAAAACAGAACAATATTTTTTTATTTACCATAAATAATACTACCATAGGTTAAGGAAAACATTGTTCTATAATAAGAAATAGTGGTTTTTTCCTGTTACGATTATTTCAAGAAATCTTTAGTCGCCTTCGGATTTAAAACTTAAATGTGCGGATTTTTTATTACTAGTGGTCGTCCAGGGGTCGATTTTCGACCTTAATTCATTTAATTTTTAAGTTTGAACTTTATTCGGGTTCTTTTGTCAAACTCAAGCCTATAATTCAAGGTTTTATTATAGCTACTCAGTTTATTTGCCATTTTTCTACATCAGTTTGAACAGCGTCTTTGTAAAACTTCAAAATGTTTCGTATTGCAAAATCTGTATATAGCATCCGTTTCGTAACCTTATATTCACATTTTCTAAACATTATTCTCACAGATACGCAAGAGTAAATCCATTCAGATTATATAAACACCATTTTCTTTATGCTTGAGCAAGATGTATAATAGCTTTAGTAAACCGAATTTAGACGGTCTCCGGAAATATTTTCTGAGAACCTAAGGACAAGGTGCCACAAGTTAAACTGGTTACAAATATATATTATTTAAAGCAAGGAACTTGCATAAAATATTTACGGATTTAGGATTGGAGATAGGGTGAGGAGGAAATTTAAATGAACCGGGCGGGTAAATTCTTTGTGCAAAATACTATGCCATCAAGAACAAAACTTGTAAAAAAAAACCAAGTCTCGCAACTCAGTTGTTCTACCATAAAAAGTTGTGAGATACATAGATAGATAGATAACCAATGATTTTATAAACAGGACGGCATTTTTGTTATAATTTTATAATTCACTACACGTCACTCTGTGCTTGGTTAGACGCGACTAAAGACAAAACGTCCCAATTGGCCTGTTTTAGAGTCTTCACTTGGCGTGCGCTTGAAACATATCTGCCTCTTTTTATATATAAAATATCATTGTAGATAACTCTTTATTGTATACTCAATTTATCTACAAACATACAAGTTCTTAGAACTAGTACAAAATAAGGTAAAGGACTCAGTTTCTGACCTTTTTAGAGTGACAGTTGAAGTTATACGACAATAATAAATATAAGTTTTAACTCAATGAGGTGCTCATGGTGGAGTGGAACTCAAGAGACAATTAATAATTTGATCAACTAGTTTATAGTTATTAAAACAAAGTCAAATACGTCAAATAATTATTTTAATTGAATAAATAATTTAAATTGACGTTTTAATAATTGACATCTAAGGCATCAGTTCTTTAGGCGCGTTGAGCACTTTTTGGGTGAACAATTTTTGGTTTGTAAAGAAGTGTTAGTGACCAATTTAAACTATATAATGCTTGATCATAAACACTTCTTTATTAACCGAAAATAATAATCTAATAGCTCGATGATACAATTCACAAGTTATTTAGTTTTCACTTCTATCGGCAGTCCCTAAAGACTGCCCGGCATGTTTTTTTTTAAACCATATTTTTTACTTCAAATAAAATCGGATAGCGTGTAACATTACACATCAAGACTCATTAAAATCGTATTTACTTCTCACGTGTCGGGTCCCGTGTGTCATTAGATGTATAATTGACTTTATCTAGCCATCGGAACATGGTCCGAACCCAAGATATTAAGGTGTGTACAATCGGATACAATCCGTATTTGCAAAAATGTGACTATTTATCGACTATCTATTCTTTTATTTATTTACTTCAACAATAATCATACAGCACACATTTCAAACTTACATAATAATATATAATTAACAGGAAAATCAATAACACGAAAAATATAAATAAAACTTGATTCCAAATCGCTTTCGGCCGGAATCGTTTCCAAAACGCTGGCTGCATTACCGCGTTGGATGGCAAATCTTTTGCCCTAAATACAAACCAGGTCATGAGACCTGTCTATCAAGCGTTTTGACAGGTCTCGATAAAGGCTTATATGCTTGTGGACCCCAAGGCCCCACAGTCTCAACACCAGAAGCCGCAAATATGTTTTTTTTGGTAATATAGTGTAATTTAAAATTAATTTAAGAATATTTCTTTATGAACAGGAAATTGGCCAAATAGACTGTACAAAAAAAAAACATTATTATGTATTCTTAAATACTAATAAAAAAAGAATAAATAACGCGAAATATTAATTTAAAATTTTACGTAGAAAAAAGAAAATACAAGTCCACAAAAAATTTTTTTTATGGAGAAAAATAAATTACGTATTGCCACTTATGTTTGGTTAACCTCTTACGTGTGTAATAAGCACACACACGCTTTTTATTAAAAATGAACAATTTTTGATTACAACTGTACTCGATGATTTTCTAAATAAAAATGGGTAAATATTTCTTACAGTATTAAAAAGTATGCCGAGTGAAAAGTTGCTTAGTTAAAGGTTATATTTAAAAAAAAAAACGTGAAAAAAATCGAGAGTATTTACGCATTCTGACTAGTTCATTAGTTATGTAATTGGGTGTGGTGTCCCCGGGTCCGATTTCCGCGAAGGGCAGAATATGATCTGCAAATAGCAATTTTTCAAGTCTGGGTGTATTTTGTTAAAAAAATTATAGCCATGCAAAAGCAGACAGCCTGACCGCCCGCTTAATAGGAGTCACGCGCTCCCATCTGACACAAAGTTATTATGGCAGCATACTTAGATACTAGGTGGTTGATACTAGGCTTTGGAGCCTTACCTAGTAGGGGGGGGGGTCAGTATTCTTTCTCCGCCTCGGAGAAAAACTTTTGTTAAAATGACACAATGCAAATTTTCACTGAAGTGTAGGGGGGCCTTCAGTGTTAAAAAAAAACTTTTTACTTACTTGTATGCCCTAATAAAAACACAAAAATAACAATGCAATAGCATATAAAAATAACATTTATATATGATGCATTATTATAATAAAAAAAAAACAGATTTGAGAATAAATAAAAAAACTTGTGTGTGTAAGTAACAGAACAAAAATAGCTAAAGATATATGTCATATGTAACAACTAGAGAATACAATCCCGGGATCCCGAATCCCGGGACTCCGGGATCCCGACCGTTTTCTGACCCCGAAAATCCCGGGACTGTACTTGGCTAATCTCGGGATTTTCGGGTTTGCCACAAACAGGTCTAATTTACATTCCGTTGTCCATTGCGAGTTGACAATGACCTTGCCTAGATTATATTAATAGCATTTATTACATATCGACAAAATAACAAACCTTTGATATGCGTACTATACGTACTACACAGGTACGGCTCTAATAATATGTTTGTCGTAGAACTTAGAAGGGATTTCCCAGCAGGCTTGCAAGTCAAACCTTGGATGCATTGATATTTCTACAACTGTATTTTCGAAATTCTAAATAAGTTTTTTGTCTCGTTATTTCTTACTTACACAAGATATAGTGTCTTTGTTTTGTCTTTTTTATTTTCTTACTATATTGTTATTTATGTCGTGGACTCGTGGACTAAAATTAAAATCATTTTTCTAGAAATTACTCATTTTTTTTTTAAATATGAGCCCAATTAGAAACCACATAGTCTAATCCCGGTTTGGCCCCGGGATCCTGGAATGACGCATCAAGAATCCTGTAATCCCGGGATCGAAAAACATGCTCGAGATTGTATTCTCTAGTCACAACTCTTTGTAAAATAAATGTTAAATTATTCAAACAAAAAGAACACATACCGACAATTAACCTAAAATCTATATAATGCACTTAAAAAGTTAAAAAAAAGTATTAAAAAGTTTTTTCAACATAAAAGTTTTGAATTTTTATCACATTTTTACAATGGTCTATCAATACAAATAAATGAAATCGGAGTGTTTGTTTGTAATATTAAAATAACCGCTTTTTACTATGTGCATTCGGATGTATACACGGTACATATACCAAAACAACATTTTTTTACAATTTTTGTCTGTCCGTTTGTTTTGGTTAATCTCTGAAATGGCTGGACAATGTAAATGATTGCATTGCATTACTTATACATATCTATTCGAATTGCGACTTTATTACAATGAAATACAGTTGAGTTTTTTTTGAAGTGAAATCTTCTTTTGGCTCGTTGAGCACTTTTTAGTAAAACAATTTTTGGTTTGTAAAAAAGTGTTAATGACCAATTTAAACTTCAATCCTAGATATAAACACTTCTTTATATATCTAATAACTCGACGATACAAGTTACTTAGTTTTCACTTCTATCGGTAGTCCCCAAAGACTGCCCCGCGTGTTTTTTTTAATTTTTTTTTAATTGTCATAAAAAAAAGTTACTGGAAAGAAACAAGGCTTAATAAATGGCAGAATAACGTTTGCCGGGTCAACTAGTGTAAAGAAATTAATCAGATTAGAACGGAAAGCTGCTGAATTATTAATTACCTGAAAGACAACTATTTTCTCCGTGCAGAGATGGAGTGAGAATACAACCTGAAACCGGGCCTGTCCTAAAGGCGACAAAACAACCCTAAGCCAGTGGTAAACTTGTCATTATGTCACTGTCAGCAACCACTCCTAATCTCTAAGTATGACATAATGACCTCATGTCGTCTTCCGGCATCAGTGCAACCTGTTAGCAGTGCTGACGTCTCAAACATAAATAGGCGATGATCCACAGCCGTGAAAAAAAAATTCACTCGTTTAATCATTCGTTCTTTCATTCATTCTCTCGATACTTTATTATGCTACGATTAATATATGTAAATTTATTTGAATATCTATTCAAATAAATCAATGTATTTATCAAAGACTGTCAGAGTTAATTAATATTAATATAATTTCATGATAAGATCCTTTTATCATTATTAAATTAATCAGTGTTACAATGTCTAATGAAATCGAATTCGACGTGATATCAAACATTTCACAACTATCTGAGTACGTTTATTATAATATAGTCAATGATGTTATAGTAAAATGTAGTGTTTTTATTCGCCATGTTTCGCCTTTTACACGCTTCATACTAACTTGACCAATACATATGTATCTATGTATCCATGCATCTCGATTGTTACCCACTTTGAACGATCAATAAAATTCAAAATATTGCACACTTGTTTTGCACCTGATGACAATACAAAAATATAATAATGTTGTCCCACAGTCCTTATCAGGATTAACGCTTTCTTTTCTTTCTACCAAAACGCCATCTTGCGTTTAATTTATAAAAAGTCGGGAGATGGCGTTAAATTTATAAAAACATTTATCGATTGGGAACTGACAACAAGTAAATTATATTTTGTATTTAATCAAACTAAAAAGTAGAAAATATATCTTAACATAAGAATAAAATTACTAACGAGAAAATTAATGTCACTGTTGTAAAAGCGTGGGATGCTTTGTACGATATTTATAAACTGTGCATTTCGGTATGAAACTAGTAAAAATTATAACGAATAATATTGAACACCCCACGCTTTTTAGAAAAGTGACATTAATTTTCTCGTCAGTAATTTTACTCTGTTAAGAATTTTTTTTTACTTTTTAGTTTGTTATCTTCCTGCATTTATCGCACATTATGACATATTTCTTCTCTTTTCACTCTCTTCTGTTAGCCTTTTTTTGACACCAGCTTTTACGCAAATATGCAGAGTAGGTAATAATATCTCTGTGTTGTTTGTAAGTGTCCGTGATAATGGATTAAATTTATGTCAATTTTAGAGGAAAGTGCCAGAAGTTGTTAGAGAGTAATTGAGAATAACTCAGCGTGTCATTAGTCTACAACAGCTACATTGATATCATACAGTGTAACTGCATTAGCGCCCTTTTGTCATCGTTTAAGGATACAGTTTAGCTTTAATGCTTTCGCTATTCGACTCACGCTATTGTCACGCGATAAAAACCTGAAGTAAATTTTAGTATTTTACCACGTTCGAAGCGGCTCTAATTTTTCTATTCTTTCCTTTCCTGGGGTACAAGGTGTTTTAGAAAGAAAGAAATATGTTTATTTTAGAACAATAAACACCTTTTTTACATCATGTCATAAAACTATAATTATGATAGTACAAGATGCAATGTTTAATAAACTTGGCTTCATGTAAAAAGTGTGTGCGTGTGTAATTCGAGAATGAGATCAGTAGTATTAGGATAATTATAAGGTTTATTATTTTTGTAATGTTTTAATAAGCTCAAACATTATATTATATTTTAATGCAAAATATTACACTTCATACATTAGTGTACAAAAGCCCGAATAAAGAGAAGACGAAGACTATGTTAAAAGAAACGTTGTATATTTGTATTCTATGTCAGTCTCTCCTATTTATGAATATGTTTGTCTCTTTTGGAGTCGCTCTTTCATTGAATTTTCAAATAACAACGGGATTAAAGAAGATTCAGTTCAGAAATATATGATTATTTGCCTTGAATAAATACATTTATGAATGATTATTAATTTAACGTGTTTCAAACCTGGATTTGTGCTTAGTATTAAAAGAAAGCGACATGATTTGGCGGCCATTAAATAAGCCAAACCAAACGTTAAATTTCATTAGTGACAGGTGATCTCATTAAGTCGAAATATGGCTACGATTCTAGGTCTTCATTTTTAGCATTTTCCTAGTCTTTCGCATTAAATAACACGCTAGACAGTTATTTTAAAATAAAATTATTAGGATAAATAACGCTTATAACAAGATAAGTTAAAAAAAACAGGCGTCGCGGGACGCCTGGTAGATATATGAAACATCGAAAATATTTTGAACAGGTAATGTATAAAAGACGACAGGAGATAAATATGGCATAGTGCAAAAAATCTTTTTTTACGAAAAATATGACTGTTTATTTTTAATCATTTATAATTATTAAATACAAAAATTAACGTCGATAGCTTTACGTCAAAATGGATCGTCGGTGAGGCACTTAACCTTAAAAATGCTCCCTAATTTGACAAGCTTCAAGACGGTACAGCTTTCGCACATTTGAATGTCTGCATGAATTCGATTCTTGTCTCGTCTGGGTATTTATGTATAATATGTATTTATTTACCAAAGACAAGTATAAGGGTATAAGACAACTTATATTAGTTGTATATTACCCACAACAAACTTTGTTGCTTACTTTGGGGCATGATGTGATTGTGTAAATTTTGTGACAAGTTTATTGGCGAAAAAAAGGTCACCGCTTCTGGCCCAGAAGCCGTGGCCTTTTTTTCAGTTTGATAGGTAAAAAGAACTAGAACATTACTATCTGTCAGCATTATGGTTCTCTGCAACCGAATATAAACTTTAGCAAACCTTGTTTTGCACGCTTCCAGTCCCTTCCAAAAAAGGTTACGTCCACAATTATACGTCTTCGCCTTGGACAGGTGTGTTCCCCTGTCTTTTTAGCTAAAATTAGAATTCGTTGATTGTGGACTTGATGAAGATATGATCTATACTTATATCATTTTTTAATAAGACTATGACCAGATATCGAGATCTTTAACACAAGTCTTATTTTTGAGCGCTAATTTATACTTTTTTATCATGTATAGTTCTACTTTTTGAGTAATTTTGTTTTATTATTTATATCTTCCACGCGGTATTTTTAAAGTATTTACATAATGCACCATAACACTTTGTTTTTTAGCTAATCACATTAGTGAAGTTTAAATGAACAAAATCACATAGAAAAAGCATTCGCATAAAAACTTGATGATGGATTCACTAGTAACGCATCGTCGTCACATTTTAATCACCTCACAAAAGTCTCAAATTTTTTTTTAATAAAGCCTTTTTCAAGCAATAATGTGACAGAATATTTCGAAAATTCAGTGTAAAGCCAATGTGACGATGGATAAAATAGTAAACAAAGTCAAAGGATGGCGTGGTTCCAGGAATGCTACTCCTGAATTGAGTAGGAGCTAGTACTCATTGGTGTCGAACATCGACCTGACCGCTGGCGCCCTTCAGCTATGGATGGACCTGCCGGAGGAGGTGAAGTACGATCCAACTCTCGCGGCGTTCCGGCAGCATTATGAGAAGGAATATGGTAAGTGGCTTTAAGACGTATTGTATCTTTATAGAACCACTTGGCCTTCATTAATTCTTTGTAAATGTTGCATCGAAGAAATCGCTTCTAGCGATAAGGCCGCCATTTCTAGAATCCTTGCTATTTGATAATCTATACAAATAAATAAAATTGGAGTGTCTGTTTGTAATATTAAAACAAAAGGTTTTTACTAAATGCATACGGACGTATACACGGTACTTAAACCAAAACAACATTTTTTATAATTATTTGTCTGTCTGTCTGTTTGTTCCGGCTAATCTCTGAAATGGATGCACGGATTTTGGCGGGACTTTCACTGGCAGATAGCTGATGTAACAAGGAGTAACTTAGGCTATTTTTATTTTAGAAAAAAACGTTTTTGTTAAAAATGATCAGTATTGGAAACTTTATATTCCTATTTAAGTTGACCTCAGATCTACATCATCAATCTTATGAAATAGGGTTCGGCTTAGGCTGGACTTTGTAGGTTCGAACGCACGTATTCTGGAGGCGCATGGCGTAACAGTTGCATTCGATAACACTGATTGTTTGCATATTTCATTTATTTATATTTTAGGGTTTATAGGGTTTGTAATCCAAAATATATATCCAAAGAATGTTACCCAAAGTCACTTTTGCACACGGACTTAGTATTGTTACACCGCTACTGTACGGCTTGTCGTAAAAGGCAACAAAAAACCCAAAGGACCCATACTACGTGATCCGTTCAGGGTCAGAGGTATTCAGAATACCACGCTTGGTCACAAGGAGGGGGGGCTTAGGTTTTTAGGAGAAAGAATACTAACCTCTGCGGCCGGGGTCGGCCTGTCGTAAAAGACGACAAAACAACCCACCCTAGCTACGTGGTAGGGCCCCAAGCCCGTCTGGATGGCGAACACCTTTGGTCATAAGTATACCGCCATAATAGCCTTGTATTGTGTTCCGGCATTAGTGACCCAAGTTCCTGTACCCTTTTGGGACGACGATTCACGATGCTACTAGTGTTGCGAGCACCCATAGGCAACGGTAACTGCTAAATTCTAAGCGGGCCGTCAGCCTGTCTGCTGCCCTACAGCAATAAAAAAAGGCAATCTCGCGCGTTTTCAAACTATATTCAAGTACTGCGCGCAGCGTTTAGCGTTTAGTTTTAAATTGTAACAATAGGCATACTTACACTTTTGTCGCGGCAAGCGCTATAAAGATACGAGCCAAATTACATTTTTAAATTTCTATTTGCAGAAAATTATTGAGAACTCTATCGAGGGCATTTATAATATACTACGAGGGATTATCAAAAGGTTGTTGGGTAAAAATTGGCAAAATACTTCACGTTGTATGATTGTGTTTTCTAAGGGAAAGCCAGAGCTCAGCAGTACGTCACTGAAGGGTCATTTCTCCCTGAGTTTATGCCGGGGTAGAGTACCAACTCGAGACCCCAAAACTCCACAGGGAGAAGACCCATTCAATCTCATTAGTTATTACATGTTATTTAAAAAATATCCGGAAGACCGAGCTATGCTCGGTATTTTTTTTTATAAATTGTGTTTTTTGGAAATTAACAATTGATTTTCTTAGTCTAACCTCAAATCAAACACTCATTGACTTCTTGTTACTTAACAACGCCTCCTGCTGGAATAGCTTTAGTGTTGTGTCGTTAAAGCAATTTAATAAAAATAGTATTATTATTCGCCGATAGATGTCAGGAAGAGTCACATTTTTGTTATTTTTCTTCCAATAAAAAAAGCGAATAAAATGACATTTTTTTACAAATGATTCCTAGCTAAATCGATTTATCGCCCCCGAAATCCCCCGTATACTAAATTTCATGAAAATTGTTGGAGCCGATTCCGAGATTCCAATTATATATATATATATATATATATATATATATATATATATATATATATATATATATATATATATATATATATATATATATATATATATATATATATATATATATATATATATATATATATATATACAAGAATTGCTCGTTTAAAGATATAGGATTAAATACACTATACCAGAGACGGTGGACCGATGGCTTTCGTGCCATTAAGGAGTCTGCCCACTACACCGTTCCGTACCATGACCGTGCTAGGAACGTGCCAGGCAAAAAAATATTCTTTGTATTAAAAAGTATGTGACTATGCCCACTAGACTGTTCGGTAACCGACCAGCACGTTTGCTTTTGTGTCTGATACGATGTTTATTGGCACGCAACACAATATTTTGGGTACGTCACTGATCACAAAATTTATTATGCATTACGAAAAAATTTTTTTTTATTTGTGTAGGACAACAGACAGGCTGACGGCCTGCTTGGAATTTAGCTGTTACCGTTGCTTATGGGTGTTTGCAACGCCAGTGGCATCGCGAATATGCTGCAGTTCGATAAGGGTACAGAAACTTGGGTCACTAATGCCGGAACACAACACAAGGTTATTATGGCGGCATACTTAAGACCAAAGGTGGTCGCCATCCAGACGGGCGACCACATTTGAAAAATAATATGTATGTTAGTACATTGCGATATAGGTAACTGTTTGTAAAAACATCGAGAGCGCGGCCTAGAAAATGGAGTTTATTTTAAACCAGTTCGATCCGGATTCGAACGCACACAAACAATGTGTGTATGCGTGTGTGTTTATATAAAAATAGAATTAATGCAGCTGGCTTAGTAGCCGTTGCGGCTATCGAGTTTGTTGCTAGATTTATAATAAACTGGCTAGTTATGAAAGATAATCGCTTTAAAAACTAACTGGTTTAAATTATATGAGGTATTTATACGATAACTCGTATAAATACCTTACCTTACCTTGCATTACTTGTAAAATGTAATTTAAACATCTTTCCAAAATCTAAGATCAACAAAATATAACGAACTAGTTAGCTCGGCAAACGTTGTTCTGCCATATGAATTTACAAAAAAAAGTAGCCTACGTCCTTCTCCAAAATCCAATCTATCTCCAAATAATCATACAACAAAATTCATCAAAATTAGTTTAGCGATTTCGGCGTGAAAGCGTAACAAACAAACACACTTTCGCATTTATATTAGTTAGGAAGGCAAAAGTAATTTGATAACAAAGTCAATGAATACATTCTTATCTATCAAAAGTAGTTGGGCGTAGAAGCAAACAATTAGGCTGCCTGTCCACCGGAGCGGAGCGAGGTTGCGGAGCGGTGCGAGAGATTAAAGCGGAGCGGAGTTTAGTACTTACGCGGCGAGTCAGTTCTTGCTCCCGGCGGCGGGCGATTAGTTTAATATGCTAAAGCTAATTTTTTCATGCCAACAAGTTTAAAAATATTCAAAATTCGGCAACACTGTCCCGAGTGCGGGCGCCCCTTGCGCCCGCGCCCGCATTCGCTTCCCCACTCCGCTGCCTCGCTCCGCTATCCCGCTCCGCTTACCGGTTTTGTATGAATTTTTAAACTAGTTCGCAACTCCCTGTCCACTAAACAGGAGCGGAGGTTTTGTGCAATCTTATTGGTTAATATTTCTCCGTTTCTCCGCTCCACTGCCTCGCTCCGCTCCGGTGGACAGGCAGCCTTAAGCCCTCTGCCGGGGAAAACGAAAGTACATTCCAAACAACTTTATACTAATAATAACCCAGGCGTTGCGACATGCAAAAGTTGGTCTACAATTTGTAACAATACAATGAAAATTACACATACTACATTATATTTTTGTATAGCTTATAATAATGATAGGTATCATTATGCAAAACATGTTTTCGGAGTCTATGCAATTGAGCCTCATTAGACATAGTTGGGCGAAACATAATTGCTCAATTTTCATAAATATAATAGGAATATGTAAATTACAATAATATTTTTATAAGTTTGCTATAATTAAACAACATTTTTAGATGACGTTTAATTGTTGAGAACATATTAACTAACCAAACTAACTTATAATCTCTCTGTCTGTTACGTTTTCACACCTAAATCGCTGAACCAATTTTGATGAATTTAGATGTAGATTGGACTTTGAAGAAGGATATAGGCTATTTTTTTATTTATACGGCAGAACAACGTTAGTCGGGTCAGTTAATAATGTCATATTTGTTATCGTGGAATATGCTGTTTGTACCAATTATGTTTAATACTCAAATATTTTCATTTAAATGTATACACACTATGCTAGAGGGGGAGGGGGTTTAGGGGGGGGGGGTAGATGGCTGGGTTCCAATTATAAAATAACAACACACTTTACTATTGAAAATCCGAACTCAATTTAATTTAACCTTATCATAGATTTGAACAAACAACAAAAATAACTGAATGTCAACAAACGACCACCCAACCACGACCCACGACAACCCACCACAGAACGAACCCAACTCAAAAACAACTCAACTCAAAACCCTAATACGCAAAAACGAGTGCAATATTGGGCCGTAGGTTTCATTAACACAGTTGTCGGAAAAGTGCGGATCCAGAGCTCATGTGGGTCTTTGGCTTCTTAAGTGCGGCTCTGGCACAAATATCAAGGAAGGCGCATATCTTATATCTTTAAACGAGCAAATATATATATATATATATATATATATATATATATATATATATATATATATATATATATATATATATATATATATATATATATATATATATATATATATATATATATATATATATATATATATAATTGGAATCTCGGAATCGGCTCCAACAATTTTCATGAAATTTAGTATAGGTACGGGGGATTTTGGGTGCCATAAATCGATCTAGCTAGGAAACATTTCTAGAAAATGTCAAAAGGTGGCGTTTGAGTAGTCCCAATTTAAACTGAAAAATGACTCTTCCTGACATCTATCGGCGAATAGTAATACTATTTTTATTGAATTGCTTTAACGACAGAACACTAAAGCTATTCCAGCAGGAGGCGTTGTTAAGTAACAAGAAGTCAATGAGTGTTTGCTTTGAGGTTAGACTAAGAAAATCAATTGTTAATTTCCAAAAAACACAATTTATAAAAATACCGAGCAAAGCTCGGTCATCCGGATATTTTTCATTTAAAACAAACTTGATATGAAAAAAATTACATCTTAATTTGATAAATTAAAATTCTTCTTTAAATCGAGAAAATGTATAATTTTTTGTTTAAGTTAAAAGATAGATAGTTAGTTTAAAATTTTATATTGTTTATCATGAAGATTAGTTTACTCTTGATAATTCGTCTTATTGATGAGAACTTGGAATCATGCCCAAAATTAAAAACAACAACATACAAACCGGACTTACTCGAACTTTCCAAGGAGATGCAAGCACTTGATTATGAAATTTAGTTTTATTTAGTGTACTGCTTATTTAGTGTAATAAAAGTTTACTAAACAAGCAGATTTGGCTCCTAATTTTTGGAGTTTACTCCTTATGAATCGATTTTCAAATATAAGGCGCCCGGTATGAGAAAAATGTGAGAGTAAAATCTACTAATGAATGACCTCGTTACGTTTTTGGTGCGCGTGCACCGGAACACACTAAACAAAACAAAACGATGTATCTCTCAAGACAAAAATTACTTTATTTGTTACAACTTAAGGTTGATTTCACATTAAATGTTGTTTAACATATGTCTTTTTATTTGTAAGTGACAAGAGTAATTTATTGCTTTGCTCATTTTATATGACGAATGATAGTAAGTATTAGATAATGTTTTGGAGATTTGTGACTTTATTACTAGGTGCCATAGTTGTAATTAGGTTGAACTTAAAACTGTTTTAAAACTTTTTTTATATATGTATATTATTTTCATTAATTTGTTAATTTACCCTTTCATATGGTATTAATCTTTTTTCAGTTAAATAAACTTTATTGCCTATGTTTAGACAATCGTACTTAAGTAGTAAACTCCAGTCGTGCGTCGGAGCTGACACACACAGTTTTTTTTTTATTGTTGTAACGTACATATTTGGCTCTTTGGCTAATAAGGTCGCCGACCATTGCATTAACACATTCGAAGCGGCACTGATTTTGACGTAGAACAACAGATGTTTGTTTGTACTGGAATCTGGTTGACATATGCCGGAAAACAACACAAGGTTATTATGGCGGCATATAGACCAGAGTTGCCAAGCAGTTCTATCCGTGCAGGGGCGGAGAAAGAATACTAACCACTGTGTTAAGATACGTGGTAGGGCCTCAAGCCCGCCTGGATGGCGACCACCTTTGGTCTTAAGTATGCCGCCATAATAATCTTGTGTTGTGTTCCGGCATTAGTGACCCAAGTTCCTGTACCCTTATGGAACAGCAGCGTGTTCGCGATGCCACTGGCGTTGCAAACACCCATAAGCAACGGTAACAGCTAAATTCTAAGCTGGCCGTCAGCCTGTCTGCTGTAGCTCCCTAAACTAATACCAATTGAATTGTTTCAGGCAAATTAGACAATATATCACAGAAACTCAGAAACAGCTCTGTGCCAAAGGTAAAACGCTTACCGGCTGTCAATTCCGCGCCACATTTGCAAAACATCCTCCATATCGGCAGAGATGACATTAGAACGAAGAAATGTCAAACCGAGCAAACTCAGGATAAATTGTAAGTTATTTTAAATCTATACAAATAAATAAAATTGGAGGGTCTGTTTGTAATATTAAAATAACCGCTTTTTACTAAGTGCATTCGGACGTATACACGGTACATATACCAAAACAACATTTTTTACAATTTTTGTCTGCCTGTTTGTTCTGGCTAATCTCTGAAATGGCTGCACCGATTTTGACGGGACTTTCACTGGCAGATAGCTGATGTATCAAGGAGTAACTTAGCTAAAATTTTATATTCCAATTTAAGTTGACCTCAGATTTATATCCTCAATCATATGAAACAGGGTTTAGCTTAGGCTGGACATTGTAGGTTGAATTTCCAATTTAAGTTAACCTCAGATTTATGTCATTAATCATATGAAATAGGGTTTAGTTTAGGCTGGACTTTGTAGGTTCGAACGCGCGTATTCCGGAGACGCTTGGCGTAACAGTAGCATTCGATAATACTGACTGTTTGCATATTTCATTTATATTTTAGGGTTTATATGGTTTGTTATCCAAAATAAACCATAAGATATATCCAAAAAATTCTGCCCAAAGTCAGTATCCACGCGGACGGAGTCGCGGGCACAGCTAGTTATTTAAATAAACTAATATCGTGACATAAAATATATTGTGGTATATGCGGTAGATAAAGGAAGTTGAAAAAGTGTCAGTTAAATTATGGTGGTTCCGCAATCGAATCAGTGTACATTTTCTCTGTGCAGGCGGCCGGGGTCGGCCTGTCGTAAAAGGCGTCAAAACAACCCTAACTCCGCGTTGGGGCCCCAAGCCCGTCTGGATGGTGTACCTATGCCTAACGTGACCATTTTTTTTCGTGTCAGCGGGACGCCTACGTAATTTCGTATATTATAAACAAATACATAATATAGGGTACGTCAGTGTAAGATATGTATTTAAGTGCAAAATAAAAATTATGGCTTAAAAAAAAACTTGAAATAATTTATTATGGTATCTTACCCTCACTGACATCTTAATTTTTACACCAACTTGCCCTAAAAATAATATTTATAAATAATTTCGCAACAAAAAACTACTTTGCTACTCATTTATCGTCTATCCCGTTCTCGCATGTCAGTCGCTCGCTCTCACTTGTTCCCGACTGTCAACCCGCGTCTACGCTGCGCTGCCGTCTTTCGCGATATTAATGTAGGCAAGTAGTTAAGTAGGTATAAAGATTTATTTGTAAAAGCGGGACATTTTTGTTCTCGTTGGGGACAGCGGGACGGACAGCCTGAAAGCGGGACAATCTCGCCCAAAGCGGGACGTATGGTCACGTTATGTATGCCGCGATAACCTTGTGTTGTGTTCAGGCATTAGTTCCCCAGGTTTCTGTACCATTATGGGATAGCAGCGTGTTTACGGTGCCCCTGGCGTTCATCATCCATATGCGATCCAATCATCCATAGGCGACGGTAACTGCTCACAATAAAAAAATACATTTTTAGGTTATATTTACTAAATAATTGTAAATACGCTAATAGTTGTAGTTTTCGATAATTTAGTGACTTTTCTAGTCGCAAAAGATATTAGCTACATCCACGTCATACATTATAGCAGTTGTCGGCAAAGTGCGGCTCCAGAGCCGCATGTGGCTCTTTGGCTCTTTAAGTGCGGCTCTGACACAAATATCAATGAAGGCGCAATAATATTTTCATTAAAAAAATTACATCTTATTTTTATAAATTATATAATTCTTCTATAAATCGAAAACATATATAAATTTTTTGTTTTAGATATGAGACAGATAGGTAATTAAAATTTTATATTGTTTATCATGAAGATTATCAAGAGTAACCTGAGAAGTCGTCTTATTGATGAGAACTTGGAATCATGCCCAAAATTAAAAACAACATACAAACCGGACTTACTCAAACTTTCCAAGAAGATGCAAGCACTTGATTATGAAATTTAGTTTTATTTAGTGTACTGTTTATTCAGTGTAATAAAAGTTCACTAAACAAGCAGATTTGGCTGCCAATATTTTTTTTTAAATTGTTGTAATGTTCATATTTGGCTCTTTGGCTAATAAGTTTGCCGACCACTGCACTATAGCAACACTAGCGCCATTATGGCGAGTTTTTGAACTATAACAACTTACAGCAACTTCTCCCCAAAATATGAGATAGTATTTATTACCCACTATATAATATAACACAGCCAATAATAGGTTTTTATTCTTAATTAAAACTCTAAATTATATTTAATTACAAAGGATTAGCTATTGTGTGTGTGTGTGTGTGTGTGATTGTAGGTGCGCATGCGTGCGTGTATGTTTTAAGAGGCGGGAAATTTAAAAAGTCACGGACTTATTGACCCGTATTTAGTAGTATAGTTACTATCGCCAAATGGGGTGAGGTGACTGGTGTCATCTATGACCCTAAAATACCGGTTAAGTTGAAGGGACAGGTCTATAAGACCATCATTAGGTCTGTTCTTTTATACGGATGTGAAGCGTGGTCGGTGCTGGAGCGCCGCAAGCAGGCACTGCGAGTCACAGAGATGAATATGCTGCGGTGGATGTGTGGAGTAACGCGGAAAGACCGCGTTAGGAACTCTCGCACCCGCGGCAGCCTTCATGTCCGTGACATTGCGGATAAATTGCAGGAGTGTCGCCTTCGCTGGTATGGCCACGTTTTACGGCAACCGGCTACTTACGTGGAGAACAAATGTCTGGCCATGCCGCCACCGCCGGACCCCGGCAGGAGGGTTAGACCCAAAAAGTGCTGGCTTGACGTCGTAGGGGTTGACATGCGTGCCAATGGACTGACCACCAGAGATGCTGAAAATCGTACGAAGTGGAGAAGAAAGTCGGAAAGCAGACCCCGGGAGCCGAAGCGGGAGTTTGGGCTGCAACCGGGATTCAACGCTAAGATGATGATGATGACGAAGTTCGAATTTAAACATGTAACGATGAGAAGGTAATTTCTTTAAATACTTTTTCAGGTTGGAACCCGAGCAACCTCACAGTAAACTGTCTAAGGTAATTGTTTTTTATATATCCATCTATATCTAATTACATTCTTCTTCCTGCTCTTGTCCCACATTATACGGGGTCGGTACAACATGTTCTCTCCTTTCTCTCCCCTCTGTTATCCGTAACCTCAATATTACACTCTTTTTTACAATATCAACTTACACAATCTATAAGATAAGATAATATTTATTTGCTTTAACATATTGTGTTATAAACAGTGCCGGATTAAGGGTAGACCTAGGCGGACGTTTCGAGACCAGATCAGGGACGTCTTGAAAAAAGGCCAGGTCAAGAGTACCCTAAACCGAAGGGCATGTATGAAGGGAATAATGAAAGTGGACGAAGCGAAATAAGTATGTAAGAATCGTAGCAAGTGGAAATAAGTGGTCTCTGCCTACCCCTACGGGAAAGAGGCGTGATTATATTATATGTATTACAGTCTTGACATGTACAACATTAATATTATTAAATAGGTAAACTAATTTAATTTTTTGATTTATTATCATAATGACTTGATGACATGTATTTTCATTAATTTATAGGAATCGAAATTTTTTATTTTTACTAGCAAGCTTATCGAATTCGAATTTTATTTTTACTCTTTACTATAGGGAAGAGTAGTCAAATGTTACAATTGTTTCGCATGCTGTTTGTGGCATAACATGTTTACTTGTTGTTACAATATCTCCATGTATAATTTTAAAAAAAAATGTGTGATTATTGTACCTATTGTGAACTTGTAACCAGTGCCGGATTAAGCAAGCGCGGGGTCTGTAGCAAATCTTTTAGCACCTGGGCGCAAGTGTGCTTCCATACCTCAAATTACAGCACCAACGTAAAAACTACATCACCAATGCACTTGTCGCCGATGGCTCAAGCGAGCTCCTGGGACGTGACTTCATCAAGTAGCCACCACCTGATTCGGCGATGGAAGCGCTCAAAACATTTGTCTTTGGGCTTCACGCAGAGGTCCATGACATGAAGACGGTGTTGTGCAGTGACAGTCTCGTTGGATATCATTTTGCAGTTGGCTACTTTTCTGATGTGGTGTCTCCAGTCTACAGGAGAATTTGAGTCGGTCTGCGGCCCGATAATGAGCTTTAGCTCATCATCGAACCGACTCAAATTCTTCACATTTATACGAGCGACTTTTTGTAACATGTGCTTTTATCGTATAAAATTGTTTTATTTTCGCCAAGGAAATAATGGGGGTTACGGATTGTATAACGTAGATTGTGTTAGTAGGAAAAGATGTAACGTTTCACCTTTTTGTGACATCAAATAAATTCAATATATTATGTTACCACGTGTTAATAAGTTTCATTTAAAAATTACGCTCAGGCCGAGATGAGTGGGTTTAAATATGCGGGGCCCCCTTTTGCGCGGGGCCTTTAGCAATTGCGACTCTTGCTATGTGGTTAATCCGACACTGACTGTAGCATATACTGCTTAGAAAGTTTTTCACGTAGGTAACGATGGTAAGAAAAATAATCATGGCGGAACCGGAAATATGGGAATGTTACAGAAGGCGCGCGCCAGGAATTACGTGAAGATGTCAATACTGCTCGCCTGCTGGATATTCTTCACAGCCGTCTTCATGATGTACAACGATAGGGATGAAGTTATTAGGAACAGCTCCATGGCACCTGGGGAGGTTAAAAGTAAGTGTCACATATTCCTGAAGCCCGTATTTCGGGAGAAGTTGGATTCCCCTATGTATGACTTGAAAAAGTTTTGCGTCTTTGTATAAAAACTTCTTTCTTTTTATTATGAACTTATAAATGGGGGAAATCACGACCAACTTGATTCGAAAATAAAATATTTAAAATGAGAATTGAAGAACGTGCGTTTTCTTCTTCTTCTTTTGGAAAATGGCATGGCACGACTTGTCTATTTTGCCAATATCGCGTAGGAAGTACGCGCGTCATAATTGTCAATTCATTATCCATAATCTATACATCTACACAAATAAATAAAATTGGAGGGTCTGTTTGTAATATTAAAATAACCGCTTTTTACTAAGTGCATTTGGATGTATACACGGTACATATACCAAAATAATTTTTTTTACAATTTTTGTCTGTCTGTCTGTCTGTCTGTCTGTCTGTTTGTTCCGGCTAATCTCTGAAACGGCTGGACCGATTTTGACGGGACTTTCACTGGTAGATAGCTGATGTAACAAGGAGTAACTTAGGCTACTTTAATTGTAGAAAAAATTGTTTTAGCTAAAAATGACCAGTTTCGGAAATTTTAAGACCAATTTAACTTGACCTCCGATTTATATCATCAACCATATGAAATAGGGTTCAGCTTAGGCTGGACCTTTTAGGTTGTTATTCAATTTAAGTGGACCTCAGTTTTATATCATCTATCATACGATATAGGGTTAAGCTTAGGCTGGTTTTGTAGGTTCGAACGCACGTATTCCGGAGGCGCATGGCGTAACAGTTGCATTCGATAATACTGACTGTTTGCATATTTCATATATTTTAGGGTTTCTAGGGTTTGTAATCTAAAATAAACCAAAAGATATATCCAAAAAATGCTGCCCAGTCACTATTCCACGCGGACGGAGTCGCGGGCACAGCTAGTATTATAATAAATGTGAAAGTAACTGTCTGTCTGTGTGTTACGTTTTCCCATCTAAACCGCTGAATCAATTTTGATAGATTTCGTTATAGACATAGATTAGACCTTGGAGAAGGACAGGCTATTTTATGTTGCCAAAATGAAACTTTAATGGGGTGAAATTGGGGTGAATGTAATTAAGTTATTATTTTTTTGTTTATATGGCACAACATAAACAAAACGTTTGCCGGGTGAACTATTCTACCGGCAAGCTATGATGGCCGTTTTGATATTTGTCCACTCATGAAGTTTCGTATAAATTAGTAATTACATTTGAAAGAACAGCGACACGCAGTTATTGACATTATAGAACAGCAATTTCTGAACAGAAACTTCATGGAGTGGACAAAAGTCAAAACGGCCATCATAGCGTGCCGTTAGTATAGTGTGTTTTAGTAGATTTATTTTTAATTTCATTATTTAATTTAATTAATAATTACACCTTTTTTAGTTTATTGTCCCACACCCCTATATCGTAGTCATGCGAACCAAACACGAGTGTCTCTTCTTTCATGTTCTGTCCTTGTACTCGCGTGTAGTAATATAGTTAAATATAGGTACAATGGCAACTGACAAAGCGCCATGTAGGCCCAAAATAAGTAGCACTTATGTTATGGGTACTAGACAACTAACTTGATTGATCCTTATGTAAAGAAATTTTCATACACGATTTTTACCCACTATGAACGATCAAAAAATTCAAAATTTTGCACATTTGTCAAGACCTGATGAAAATACACAAATTTATTAAATTTTGTTCTACAGTCCTTATCAAGGTCATCAAGATTAACGCCTACTTTTCTGTCTGTTGAAACGCAATCTGTTTTAATAAAACGGCTGGAAGATGGCGTTAAATTATTAAAAATTAAATATACTTCATCATGTCACTTTTCTGCTATTGGTATGCGCGTCATAAAAAATTTACTTTCTCTCTCTCTCTCTGTGACTGACAAACCCGTCCAAATTTACACAGAAGAATCTTTAGTAAAAGTTATGAGAAACATGTATTTTAGTTTTGTGTCACATAGTACAAAAATGTTGAGTAATCAGCATCACAAAGTCATTCAAAGAACTCGCAATTTACATAATACGGCGCTAGAGTGTCAATGACCTCTCCATCTGACTTAGTAAAAGTCCGACGGCGGCATTGCACCGGGTGAGCGAATACGCACTACTCATTTACGCGGGAGAGACAGAGACAGGTAATAACAGGTTAACGTACGAAGGTTACACCATAGGACTATTCTGTACGATTGAATTAATGTTCATATATGAAATATTTTATTTTGAAAATTTTACATACAATTTGGACGGGTTTGTCAAAGTCATCCTGTATGTATATATATATATATATATATATATATATATATATATATATATATATATATATATATATATATATATATATATATATATATATACTTATTAATTATTCAATATATTTGTTTCAGATTACACCCTTGCTAACCGTGATAGTCTTTTAAGCCTAATATTAAAACTGTCCGGACCATTTTTATCTGAAACTGGGGAGAAGAAGCTGAGTGATATCAAGAAGAACAGCACAAAGAAGATGGATGTATGGCTGGAGATGGTGCAAAGTCCGTCAGGGAATGTCGATATTTTACAAGTACGTTGATAGTTTTGCTAGCTAAATATGAGGGTAGAGTAAGGAGAAGCGAAAAATCTGCTTAAAAGAACATACAATTAAGGCGGTGCTGCGATAGCGTAGGCTAAATTTTATCGAAGCGCCAAAACATATTTTTGCACAACAGCTTTTTGGTTATCCGTGCAGGGGCGGAGAAAGAATACTAACCTCTGCGACCGGGGTCGGTCTGTCGTAAAAGGCGACAAAACAACCCACCCTAGCTACGTGGTAGGGCCTCAAGCCCGTCTGGATGGCGACCACCTTTGGTCTTAAGTACGCCGCCATAATAACCTTGTGTTGTGTTCCGGCTATGTGACCCAAGTTCCTGTACCCTTATGAGACAGTAGCGTGTTTGCGATGTCACTGGTGTTGCAAACACCCATAGGCGACGGTAACTGTTCAATTCTACGCGGGCCGTGAGCCTGTCTGCTGTCCTACAGCAATAAAAAAAAAGTTACCATCGCTTATGGCGATATTATTATGGCGGCATACTTAAGTTCAAAGGTGGTCGCCATCCAGACGGACTTGAAGCCCTACTATGTAGCTAGGGTGGGTTGTTTTGTCGCCTTTTACGACAGGCCGACCCTGGCCGCAGAAGTCAATATTCTTTCTCCGCCCCTGCACTGATAAAAGTAACTAATCGGAATATAATACCTTTTGGCGTTTTCCTCTAAAATTTAGTGATGCAATTGTGGCGCCACCTTCGTTTAATGCATTGTAACGGTCACTTTTCAAACACTGAGATGATACTCCTTACACTCCATATTTGTAAAACATCTCTTGCTCATAAATTAAAATAAAATTAAAAAACATATACAATTTTTTTAGACATCTGAAACACAACATGTGTTACTTCTAGAAGAAGACAACCTGGACTTTAGGGAAGGCGAATCAAGAAGTATGTTCCTGAAGCTCGAACCATATTCTAATGGCTCGCACACATACACGCTGCGAATGAAAACGAACGCGAACCAGACAATTCCGTTCGCAATGAGTTATAAGATCGATCCGCTAGATGCCAGCACTGGTGTTATATACGCTGCCTTGTTACTCTGTGGACTGTATGTGCTTATTATTTTTGAGGTAAGCTCAATAATGCATTCATTATTTGTACATGTATTTAACAATGTAGAAACTTACCGAAGCCTCCATTAATTTATTTTCTGAAATCCATCCCTCGAATAGTATATACAACTATAATTGCGGCACGCTATGATGGCCGTTTTAACATATTACAATAGTGATGGAAATGTCAATTTATTCTCGAAAAAAAAAATATAATGAAATCTATAAGTTTTTATTGAAAGTAGTGCCTGATTAAAAAGGTTTAATAAAACAAAAATATAAATGCTTATTTAATATATTTGAACGATCTGAATATTGGAAAGAAAATGAATATACATACTTTATATGCACACAAGAAACAAATTAGTAAAAAAATTCCAAAAAATGCCGAGTTGTGTGGTAAATAAGTACACCAATAATTATAATCTTATAAAAATAAAAATAAATGTTCGCGGGACCCTAATATATATAGTTTAGAAATCAATGTAATAAATAAATTTTGAATTCTAAAATAATATATTCAATAAATTTTATGAATAATTGCACGTCGCTATTGACAATAAAGGACAGCAATTTGCTCCTTCAAATGTAATTACTAATTAATAAGAAACTTCATGGAGTGGACAAACGTCAAAACGGCCATCATAGCGTGCCGGTTAATACCCGCGACTTCGTGCGCATGCGTGCTACACCGCTTGCCCCACATTTAAGCGGCAAGAAAGCACACATCACTGAACACGCAATGCTTATATATATAAATGTTTGGTTTTTGTTAATAAATTACTAATAATTAAATTGCTTATTGTTAATAAACGTGATATAAATAATTGTTATATCGTCACTTCAAGGGTCCTAACGGAAGATCAGCGCAGGATGCTCTTTAAACAGCTCCTTGCATTGCTGAGTTAGGCACCTTTTTAGGGCTAAGACAAATGTGTTAGTGATTTCTTAATGTATATTTTTTTGTTATAGTTTTAAGCTCTAAATAAATTATTTTTCTTTCTTTCTTTCTTTCTTTCTTATAAAAATCGTTGTTTCTTAAAACTTTAATAACTTTATATTAAATGAAGATATTGCAATATTTTTTTATTAAGGGTCATAAAACTAAGAAAATTTAATTGAAATCTATCCAGTAGTTTTGCCGTAATACGCGCACACCTGCAGACCTCTATCATTTTATTTATATAGATAACTATCTATAATTACCTCCGTGTGGCAGCAGAAGAATTCTAAGACTTTCGGCCGGGATATGCCTATTTTTTTTTATTTTTTTTAATGCTGTATAACAGCAGACAGGCTGACGGCCCGCTTAGAATTTAGCAGTTACCGTCGCCTATAGGTGTTTGCAATGCCAGTGGCATCGCAAATACGCTGCTGCCCCATAAGGGTACAGGAACTTGGTCACTAATACCGGAACACAACACAAGGTTATTATGGCGGCATACTTAAGACCAAAGGTGGTCGCCAACCAGACGGGCTTGAGACTCTACCACGTAAACTCCTCGATGGCGTAACGGATAACGCACTTCGGTACGCTTGCGGAGGTCACGGGTTCGATTCCCGTCTCGCGTCTGGGTGTTTATGTATAATATGTATTTATTTACAAAAAAAAAAGTATATAAGTAGTATATCAGTTGTCTAGTACCCATAACACAAGTGCTATGCTACTTAGTTTGGGGCTAGATGGCGCTGTGTGAATTGTCAAAAAAAAAAACATAAAACAAACATAAACTGCCTGTCGCAAATGCGATGTAAACAACTCTACCTACGTGGTAGAGCAGCAAGCTTTTTTGGATGACAACCAGGTTTAGTTCCCCCCTAGGTCGTCAGCCTGTGCTGTTCCTCAGCAAAAAGAGTGTCATCGACAGTGACACATGAATGTGCGATGTGAAAGGAATGTTCTAGAAATGACGATGAATTACATAAAGGTGTGAATATTGGATGACGGCTAGCAGGGGAGAGTGGAACTAGAGAACATGTCGCACGCTTAATCATAAACTGACCGATTACGATTTAGGTCTAAAGTGAGATAATATAACGGGCAGCATTGTATTGACGCCCTCTATCGGCCAAACTAAGATATATATTTGACGACCTCGGTAGCGTAACGGATAACGCACTTCGGTACGCTTGCGGAGGCCACGGGTTCGATTCCCGTCTCGCGTCTGGGTGTTTATGTATAATATGTGTTTACTTACAAAAAAAAGTATATAAGTAGTATATCAGTTGTCTAGGGCCCATAACACAAGTGCTGCTTAGTTTGGGACTAGGTGACGCTGTGTGAATTGTCACAAAATATTTATTATTATTCGATATCTCTTTCCCATACTGAGTTACCACTATTTAGTTATAAGTCAATATGTGTAAATGACAAAACTTTTTTGCGATTTCCCAAAAAAACAGGTTTTTTGAGTTAGGTCAGTTTATGATTAAGCGTGCGATGTGTCTACCCAACGTAATGTGGGATAAGGGCAGAAAGAAAAATAATTTAGTTTTCCTGTTGTCTCATTTTCTCAGCTATAATCGATTTTAAATAGAGACTTTATCCGTGCAGGGGCGGAGAAAGAATACTGACCTCTGTGGCAGGGGTCGGCCTGTCGTAAAAGGCGACAAAACAACCCACCCAAGCTACGTGGTAGGGCCTCAAGCCCGTCTGGATGGCGACCACCTTTGGTCTTAAGTATGCCGCCATAATAACCTTGTGTTGTGTTCCGGCATTAGTGACCCAAGTTCCTGTACCCTTATGGGACAGCAACGTGTTCGCGATGCCACTGGCGTTGCAAACACCTATAGGCTACGGTAACTGCTAAATTCTAAGCGGGCTGTCAGCCTGTCTGCTGTCCTACGCAATAAAAAAAAGAGTAGGTTTCAAAAAAGCTTCCATAGATTATCATTGTACGAACCAGGTATGTTAAAAAATTAAGTGTAGGGTATATTAAATAATTTTAATATATCTTAAACTTAGAGACTTGGTGACAGTAGTTGAAGTAGCTGGAATATGAATAATGATCGTAATAATCGCGCGTTTAAAAAAATAATTTTTCAGGAAGAATACTAGTTGTAAAATTAAAAAAAAAATGCTTTTATAATTTGTCAGCATATTTTTAAGTTGTTTTTACATACATAAATATAATCACGCCTCCTTCCCGTAGGGGTAGGCAGAGACCACTTCTTTCCACTTGCTACGATCCTTACATACTTGTTTCGCTTAGTCTACTTTCATTATTCCCTTCATACATGCCCTTCGGTTTAGGGGACTCTTGACCTGGCTTTTTTTCAAGACGTCCCTGATCTGGTCTCGAAACGTCCGCATAGGTCTACCTTTTCCAACACTTCCATTCACACTCGCCTTATACACTTTTTTCGTCTACCGTTCTTCATTCATCTCTCGACATCATCATCATCATCATTTCAGCCGGAAGACGCCCACTGCTGGACAAAGGCCTCCCCCAAAGATCTCCACGATGATCGGTCCTGCGCTGCCCTCATCCAACCTATTCCGGCGATCTTGACCATATCATCGGTCATCTTGTGGGAGCCTACCAACATTGCGTCTTCCGGTACGCGGTCGCCATTCGAGGACTTTTCTGCCCCAACGGCCATCAGTCCTTCGAGCTATGTGCCCAGCCCACTGCCACTTCAGTTTTGCAATCATCCAGGCTATGTCGGTTACTTTGGTTCTCCTGCGAATCTCCTTATTTCTGATTCGATCTCGCAGGGAAACTCCGAGCATAGCCCTCTCCATTGCCCTCTGAACGACCATGAGCTTTCTCATAAGGCCCATAGTTAGCGACCACATCTGCGTCTCGACATGGCTTATTATTATTTTTAAGTCTTATTTATTAGATTTGTGTACTAAATATCTAAATAGTTTTGAAAACAGTGTTGATTCAAGCAAATAAGTTGATGATTGTTGAAGCCTCGCTCGAATAGTTTTTTCTAGTCTATATGCTCGTATGAAAAACCCAAACCAAAAGACAATTCTTTAAAAGAAAATTAATTATACTTTTTAAGAGATATATAGAATTTTCTTACGGCAAACTTTTTTATACGTTATAAAGATAAAAATTATGGCTGGTATACAGTATATTATAGAAAGCAGTATTAAATTATTATCCATTACAATAAATAAATAATGACATAGTTATCTATCTATACTTTATCCATTTTACCAAAAATTAAAATGTAAACAAATCGTAAAAAGGATTTTTGGATGTCGATTTTACAATAATCAACGTGATATAAAAATTATCATAGCAACTTTTAATTATTTATTAGAAATATCTCCTGTATTCATATTTTTTTTAATAGTATTCCTTACTTTTAGAAAAAAAAACATAAAATAATTTCATTTTTACAATTATTATGAATGATAATATAATGCGTATAAAATTTACATATTTACAACATTAATTATAATAACTAACCTACATTATAAAGAAACTAAAAAGACAATTTTTCCAAATCTCTACTGGTTTTATATGCTGGTAATTAAAAGTGTACTGTTCAACGTACTATTGTCGATTGGAAGGAATGTTTTATTATTACGGTCGGATTATACCCGCCATGTTGTTTTTATTCTAGCTATGTTTGAGAAACATTGGTTTGTTTGTTTTGATTTTATTTTTTGGTAAAGTAGATAGAGTATAGTAGAAAAGTGTATACTTTTTCTCTGGGTTGTCAAAATCCACGTATAACACTCGCCGATGAAATTCGTATGTCGCCAACACAGTATAGTTCGTGTCTTGACATTGATCTGACATCTTGACAATTTTATATAAATACCCGAGATAGCGTAGGTGTATTCTTTAAATGCATACCATAGACTAAATCGCATATACTACAAAGTCAAAATATACAAAAATGACTATACCACAGATTAATAAATAGTTACTACGTAAGTTATACTTCTTTTTACGATGCGCGCACACCGACAGCCAAAAAGCGACATGATAATGTTAGCTGATAATTGCCTCTCAAGTTCCCGTGAGAATTCGTAACTATATTCACAGTAGTTCGTGCAGGGGCGTAAAAAGAATACTGACCTCTGCGGCCGGGGTCGGCCTGTCGTAAAAGGCGACAAAACAACCCACCCTAGCTGCGCGTTAGGGCTCTAAGCCCGTCTGGATGGCTACCACCTTTGGTCTTCAGTATGCCGCCATAATAACCTTGTGTTGTGTGCCGGCATTAGTGACCCAAGTTCCTGTACCCTTATGGGACAGCAGCGTGTTCGCGATGCCACTGGCGTTGCAAACACCCATAGGCGACGGTAACTGCTAAATTATAAGCGGGCCGTCAGCCTGTCTGCTGTTCTACAGCAATAAAAAAAATTATCTTTAAAAAAACTTTTTAAGTGTGTTTATAGATTTGAGGTTAATTGTCGGTATGTATTCTTTTTTTTTTTAAATTAAGCTTAGAGATATAATACTGCTCACTGAATGAAACTGTGGCTAATTCATTGTTATTTTATGATCCTTTGTGTAACTAATCTCATTTGAACGATGTTATGGCATTTTTGATGTCACGTAATTTACGAAGCGAAGCCATGTTGATTTATTGTCACAGTATTGATAATTCGCCATGTTAGTGTATAATATTTATATTAAAAATTATATCCTAATGGTTAGAGTGTGATGGTCAATGGCGGCCGCGACAGTCTTGTCTTAGCCTTCGGACATCGCTCTTCTTATATTTAATTTTGTTTTAATTTTTTTCTTGCTTTAGGACAGCACTCAGGCTGACGGCCCGCTTATATACATATAATCACGCCTCCTTCCCGTAGGGGTAGGCAGAGACCACTTCTTTCCACTTGCTACGATCCTTACATACTAGTTTCGCTTCGTCCACTTTCATTATTCCCTTCATACATGCTCTTCGGTTTAGGGTACTCTTGACCTGGCCTTTTTTCAAGAAGTCCCTGATTTGGTCTCGAAACGTCCTAGGTCTACCCCTTCCAACACTTTCATTCACAATCGCCTTGTACACTTTTTTCGTCACAACACAACACAAGGTTATTATGGCGACATACTTATGGCCATCCAGACGGGCTTGGAGCTCTACTACGTTGCTAGGATGGGTTGTTTTGTCGCCTTTTACGACACGCCAACCCCGGCCGCAGAGGTTATATAGTATTCTTTCTCCTCCCCTGCACGGATATAATGTGACTGTAATAGAAAGTGTCCTAAGCGAAATTTTACCTAAGCAACGATAGCTCAGGACAGGATAGATCCCGCTGCCCGTTCCCACGGCGGTGCTTATTTAGGCAATTCCACCTCCCAAAAAAGGGGGCAATGGTAGCGGTGCCTCTTGCGATACACTGCCATCCTCACTAATGCCGGAACACAACACAAGGTTGTTATGCGGTGTACTTATAATTATTCCACGTAGCTAGTGGTGTTTTGTCGCCTTTTACGACAGGCTGACCCCGCCCACAGGGGCCTCTGCACGGAGAAATATTTTATATTTTCATATTTTTTTTATATATATTTATAATTTTCATTTATTATACAGATTATAAACAGAACCATGGCAGCCATACTCCTCTCCACCACGTCCTTAGCAGTCCTAGCTCTAGCAGGTGAAAGGCCGTCTCTGCCTGAGGTCATATCCTGGCTGGACGTGGAAACACTCCTACTCCTCTTCAGCATGATGGTACTGGTCGCTATCATGGCGGAAACTGGCATGTTCGACTTCCTGGCTGTGTTTACCTTTGAGGTAGGTGACCTTTACCTGTCCAATTGGGCTTCTTCGTTACCTCCCTAGGACTTAAAAAGATGGCAAATGGATTGCTTATGTTATTTCGCAAGGGTACTTCTTAGCTTTGTCCGTGACATTGGATAAGTTGCAGGAGTGTCGTCTTCGTCAGTATGGCCTCGTTTTACGTCAGCCAGTACATATGTGGGGAACAAATGTCTAGCCTTGCCGCTTCGTCCGGGCCTCGACAGAAGGGTAGACACAAAAAGTGTTGGTGTGGGTGCTTTACGAGTCCCAACCCACATTTAGGAAAGTACGTATACTCGTAGAAAGTTCGTCACAATACGATATACGCTAAAACTAATGGTCTTTGCGATTATCAATTTTATCCGTGCAGGGGCGGAGAAAGAATACTAACCTCTGCGGCCGGGGTCGGCCTGTCGTAAAAGGCGACTAAACAACCCACCCTAGCTACGTGGTAGGGCTTCAAGCCCGTCTGGATGGCGACCACCTTTAGTCTTAAGTATGCCGCCATAATAACCTTGTGTTGTGTTCCGGCACTGGTGACCTAAGTTCCAGTACCTTTATGGGACAGCAGCGTGTTCGCGATGCCACTGGTGTTGCAAACATCCATAGGCGATGGTAACTGCTAAATTTTAAGCGGGCCGTCAGCCTGTCTGCTGTCCTACAGCAATAAAAAAAAAATTATATGGCGGGCGCGCGGCCGGTTACGAGGCGAGCGCACAGCCTTCCGTCTTGGCGCGCGGTGGTCGACTTACTGACCGTCAGCAGAGGGTGGTGTCCGCGTCTAACGGTATTTTGATGGCGAGTGGTGTGAACCGATGCGCGCCACACTGGCTTGACGTCGTAAAATATCTGTGCCAATGGATTGATTACCAGAGATATCGAAGACTGTGCGAAGTAAAGAAGAAAGAGTCGGAAAGTGGACACCGGCATCAAAGCGAAGATATTGGTTTCAACCGGGATTAGCATAATAATTATGTTACACCTGAGCTAGGTAAGTGCCTGAAGGTGTTGTTAACTTACTAATAGGTGAGCTCTTGTTTGTGTGCGCGTGTGTTTGTATGTGTGCGTGCTTGTTATATAAAATACTAGCTGTGCCCACGACTCAGTCCGCGTGGAATAGTGACTTAGGGTAGCATTTTTTGGATGTTTGAGGTCAACATAAATTAGAAATAAAACCTACAAAGTCCAGTCTAAGCTGAACCCTATTTCATATGATTGATGATATAAATCTGAGGTCAATTTAAATTGGAATATAAAATTTCCTAAACTTATCATTTTTAACAAAAACAATTTTTTTTTTCTAAAATAAAAATAGCCTAAGTTACTCCTTGTTACATCAGCTATCTGCCAGTAAAAGTCTCGTCAAAATCAGTGCAGCCATTTCAGAGATTAGCCGGAACAAACAAACAGACAACATTTGTAAAAAATGTTGTTTTGGTATATGTACCGTGTATACATCCAAATGCACTTAGTAAAAAGCGGTTATTTTAATATTACAAACAGACACTCATATTTTATTTATTTGTATAGATGTATAGATGATACATACAGTTATTTGATGGTAAATGAGAAGCTGAAAAGTAATAGGCTAGCCTGGTATAAGTATATTATGCGAAGAGAAGAAGATCATGTAACAAGGAAAATGCTAGAAATGAGAATTGGATTGTTTTTTTTATTGCTGTAGGACAGCAGACAGGCTGACGGCCCGCTTAGAATTTTGCAGTTACCATCGTATATAGGTGCTTGCAACGCCAGTGGTATCACGAACACGCTGCTGTCTCATAAGGGTACAGGATTTTGAGTCACTAATGATGGAACACAAGGTAATTATGGCGGCATACTTGAGACCAAAGGAGGCCGCCATCCAGACGGGCTTGAGGCCCTACCACGTAGCTAGGGTGGGTTGTTTTATCGCCTTTTACGACAGGCCCACTCCGACCGCAGAGTTTTCTTTCTCCGCCCCTGCACGGATAAAAATAGTTGGTAGTTTTGGGATAAGGGCAGGAAGAAGTACAGTTTTTTGATGTTATTTAATAAGTCTTCAGTCACGTTCTCTACAAAGAAAAGTTTAGAATAAATCCTTTTCAGGTGACAAAAGGGAAGCTTTGGCCTTTAGTAGGACTCTTATGCGCCATCACAGCAGTGTTGTCCACATTTTTGGACAACGTCACCACGGTACTTCTCATGACGCCCGTCACTATTAGGTACGAAATCAAATTATTGTTAGGAATATGGGGGTTTTTTTTTACTGGTGTGATATAGAAAGCAGGCTGAGGGCCCACCCAATAATAAGCAGTTTCAGTCGCCTATGGATGTTTGCGACACTAGGGGCATCGTGAACACGTTACTGTCCGGTACACGAACCTGAGTCACTAATGCCGGAACACAACACAAGGTTGTTATGGCGGTGTACTTATAATGGTGGTTGCCGCCTAGACGGGTTTGGGGCCCTACCACGCAGCTAGTTGTTTTCCACCGTGTCCCACACAGCGACTATGTGGGGGTGTCGAGAAGCCGGAAGCAGCTTAAGGAAATCGAATTTACCCGCCAAATTGAGTGATAAGGTAATTATTCCCGTCTGCTTTGTTTTTTTACATTCTCTACAGATTATGCGAGGTGATGGAACTGAATCCGATTCCGGTGCTGATGTCCATGGTCCTGTTCAGTAATATAGGGGGAACGGCGACACCTGTCGGGGATCCCCCGAACGTGATTATTGCTTCTAACAAGGCTGTTATACAAGCGGTGAGTTTTATAAGATTACAAATTCAGAATTCATATATTTTTCTTTATTGCTGTAGGACAGCAGACAGGCTGACGGCCCGCTTAGAATTTAGCAGTTACCGTCGCCTATGGGTGTTTGCAGCGCCAGTGGCATCGCGAACACACTACTGTCCCATAAGGGTACAGGAATTTGGGTCACTAATTCCGGAACACAAGGTTATTAGGCGGCATACTTAAGGTTTTTTTTTAATAAAGATAGGCGTACGTTTGACCGCGATCTCACCTGATGTTAAGCGACGATGCGGTCGACGATGTAGCACTCTTGCCTATAAGAAACCTGTTCACTCTCCTCTTGAAGGCCCCTAAATTATAATGTTCGGGAAACACAGACGCCGGCAAAGAATTCCACTCCTTGGCTGTTCGCATGATGAATGTGGAAGCAATACGCTTTGTGCGGATAGGGGACATGTTGACCATGAATGGGTGGCGCATTGCCGTACGTATGGTTGTCCTGTGATGGAAGGGAGACGGAGGAATTAAGTTGTGTAATTCCGCCGCACACTCTCCGAAATGTATCCTGTAAAACACCGAGAGACTGGCAACTTTGCGTCGATATTGTGGTCGCCATCCAGACGGGCTTGGGGCACTACCACGTAGCTAGGGTGGGTTGTTTTGTTGCCTTTTACGACAGGCCGATCCCGGCCACAGAGGTTAGTACTCTTTCTCCGCCTCTATACGGATACAAATCTTGATAGCTTGAATCTCGGCTAAAATAGCAAACTCTCCATGCAGGGGTGGAGTAAGAATACTGACCTCTACGGCCAGAGTCGACCTGTCGTAAAAGGTGACAAAAGAAGCCTAGCTACGTGGTAGGGCCCCATGCCCCTCCGGATGGCCACCACCCTGGTTTATTAGTATGCTGCCATAATAACCTTGTGATGTGTTCTGGCATTAGTGACCCAGGTTCCCGTACCCCTATTCGGATAGCAGCGTGTTTGCGAAGTCCCTGACGTCGCAAACATCCATAGGCAATGGTAATTGTTTTCTATCAAGTAGACCGTCAGCCCGTCTGCTATTCTTCAGAAAAAAACCTTTTTTTTGTGTTTTATTTTTAACTCGTTCTCTTTTCAAAATGTTATTCAATATTATTTTACTAATCTGTCCCATTTTCTCAAAAAAACTTATTTTATTGTACAAACTAAAATTATATTAATGAGTGCGAAATACAGTGTGTGATTGTGCATGAGTATGTGTGAGTGCGCATTAATGTGCGTGAGTGCGTATGAGTGTGTGTGAATGCGAACACGAGTGAGAGAGCCATTTAAAAACATATTTTCCAGCTTCCCTTTTGTGCCTTTTTGATCTTGAAAAAGGAGAGTCAGACAGGCATCGTCGTAAATAAGTTCACTGCAGACTGGCGGTTTAAAAGCTTCCGGGCTCTGTATGCAGCTGGGATTGGGTGATGAGGAATTTAGTCCTGACCGACAAGCTCTGACAGCAGATCCCTGTAAAAGCCAAATTTATTCTAAGTATTTTTCCTACTAAATGAAAAAATGCTTCACTAAAACGATATGGCGAAAGTTACCGGCTAAGTGAGTAGAAAAGAACAACCCACATAAAACCCTGACTAAAGCCTTCGACGGATTCACCGCAATTTTCTTTCAGGGTGTGAATTTCACCAACTTCACGCTGCACATGTCGTTGGGCATAATATTCATCAGTATCCAGACGTGCATACAACTGCGGTTCATGTTTAGAGATGTAACCAAACTGAGGTTGAATGAGCCCAAGGATATTTTGGGTTCGTACTTTCATGTCCTACACTCTTGATTCCTCCAGCGATGCCCTTTTTTTTTTGAGGAACAACAGACAGGCTAATCGCCCACTTAGGTAAGCAGTTACCGCTGCCTTATGTTTGGGTCACTAATATCGGAACACAACACAAGGTGGCATGGTTAAAGGGCTTGGGGCCCTTGCACCTGGCTAGGGTTGTTTTGTCACCTTTTACAATTGGTCATTATTCCCACACCGCCCTTGTACAGAGAGACTGACATGAGCGAGGATGACGAGGCTAGATAAGAAAAGCAAGGGGCCAGATTTTGGGCTGTCCAGCTGTGGCCGATTGGCTGATGATTACGCCTTACGTTGTCGTGGGGTTCCGGCTGGTCTGGACAAGTAGATACCCTTCAAGGGTTTAAAAGAATGGCACCACGTTTGTACAAAAATATAGTCACATTCCATCTCTTTCCTTGTACCTGTTTGGTCAGGAAATAATCTGCGTGCAAGAGCGGATTAACACTGAATCCTGCGTAAAAGGCGTCTCAACTCCTGCTAGATTGTAGATCTCTAAGCCTGTATATACTACAACCCCTGGTTTTTAGATATGCAACCATAATAACTTTGTTGTGCTCAAAAGTGACCCAAGTTCCAGTTCTTCTGCGCGTCAGTCTGTCTACTATTTCAAAGCAACAAAAAATGGAAAAGCTACGAAGCGGCTCTAAAAGAAAACGACGCGTTGAAATTCCGCATTAGTGCGGAAATTATTTCCTATGTTGATGAAACGTTTTCATCGCTTTTGATCTTGTGATGATGCATGAATTTTATATCTTTAAATGAGCAATTCTTGTGTATATATATATATATATATATATATATATATATATATATATATATATATATATATATATATATATATATATATATATATATATATATATATATATATATATATATATATATATATATATATATATATATATATATATATATATATATATATATATATATATATATATATACTAGCTGACCCGGCAAACGTTGTTCTGCCATATAAATAATAAAATGTCAAAAAATTAAAAAAAAATTTGGGGGTGGGTCACCCTTATCATTTAGGGGTATGAAAAATAGATGTTGGCCGATTCTCAGACCTACTCAATATGCTCACAAAATTTCATGAGAATCGGTCAAGCCGTTTCGGAGGAGTATGGCAACGAAAACTGTGACACGAGAATTTTATATATTAGATATATATATATATATATATATATATACCTAGTCAGGTCATAAATTCTGTCACATGTTTAATGTTAAATAATTGTAACAAGTTTATTCATTATGTAACCATTCATATACCAAAATGAACTTAACAAAACATAGATTCTTATGACATTAAAGTTTATTCAAAATGACCTCCGTGATTTTGAATACAGGCCTTCAATCTGCGCGGCCAGTTGTCTATCGCAGCACGAACGAGGTCCATGTCAATATCGGCGGCTGCCTTAATCAAGGATGTCTTGAGTGACTCCAAATTGGGATGAGGCTTTGAGCACGCCTTTTCCTCCAAGTGTTGCCATATCTTGTAATCTAACGGATTCAAATCTGGACTGGAGGAGGGCCAGTCTTCGTGCCGGATGAAGTCGATTTCACGCGCCGCCAGCCAGTCTTGTGTGCTCTTCGCTCTATGAGCTGGCGCCGAATCTTGTTGGAATACCCAGTGCCTGTTATTGAACATGGTATGAGAAACAGGTTCCACAAGGTTCGTCAGGACTGTATTTTGATACACAACAGCAGTCGTTTTTACACCTTTCTCACAAAAATGTACCTCTGTTAAGCCCCAATAAGAAACTCCCAACCATACCATGAGCGAGGATGGAAAATGACCTCGTTGGACACGCGGAATACGGTTGCTCGCTTCGTCACTACTGTGTGCGTACACCTTATCATTTTGTTTGTTGTAGCTCTCTTCTACGGTAAACATTTTTACATCCGAAAAAAGAATTTCCCGATATTTTTTTCCCGCGTACCGCTTCAACAAAGCGCGGCATCTCTTCAGTCTCAGGTCCATTAGACGAGCATTCAAACGATGTCCTGTTTTTCTTCGATATGCCCGAAGCCCTAAGTCTTCATTTAACACCCTTTTCACCGTGGTTCTGCTTAACCCCATCTGAAGGGCCAACAGTTTCTGCTTACGTTTGGGATTTCTTTGAATTCGTGCCTTCACAGCTTTTATCACTGCTGGAGTCCTAACAGACCGAGGGCGACCACTTCTTGACCTGTCATCTACACTAGAGTCTTCATTGTATCGTTTGATGGTACGATAAACGAATCTTTTGGTAATATTAAAATTTTTCAGTATGTTAAAAATTTGAATTGGCGCGTAACCGCAACGATGCAACGCAATAACTGCAACACTGTCTTCTTTAAGCGTCCACTCCATATTTAAAAATGAGTAAAATTCTAAAAGTATACATTTTTATTTTCATGAACAATTCGAAATTCGAATTCAATAAACTTTTTTGTGGCCAGCATTCTAAAAGAAAAGTTTTTACTGTGTGACAATACTTATGACCTGACTAGGTATATATATATATATATATATATATATATATATATATATATATATATATATATATATATATATATATATATATATATATATATATATATATATATATATATATATATATATATATATATATATATAATATATATATATATTCATGAAATTTAGTATACGGGGGGTTTCGGGGGCGATAAATCGATCTAGCTAGGAATAATTTCTAGAAAATGTCAAAAGGAGTTTGAGTAGTCCCAATTTAAACTGAAAAATGTGACTCTTCCTGACATCTATCGGCGAATAATAATACTATTTTTTTAAATTGCTTTAACGACACAACAGCACTAAAACTATTCCAGCAGATGGCATTGTTAAGTAACACGAAGTCAATGAGTGTTTGCTTTGAGGTTAGACTAAGAAAATCAATTGTTAATTTCCAAAAAACACAATTTATAAAAATACCGTGCAAAACTCGGTCATCCGGATATTTCGGGATAAATCTAGCAATGAAAATAATCTTTTTTTCTTTTCTTTTAGAATTACGTAATCAAATTGCAATATGGCGTCGCGCGACCAATTCCTTACCACAACTGAGCAAGGACGAAATGGTCGTCAAAGAACGCCTCGAGCGGAAGATCAGGAAGCTGAGTGTCCAACTCGAATCCATGGTGAAGGAGAGTAAGAAGCGTGGATGTCGAAAAGACTCCTTCGAGAGCACTCTGCGGCAGATGAAAGAGAAGGTGAGCTTTATCACAAATCACATTTCCTGGAGCCTCTTTCTTGTACGAGATGGGTCTCAAGAACGCTCGTGTTGCGTACTCTCTGGACTTGGAATTAGCTTCCGGCTGAGATTTCCCATCGCATTGCGATATGGGGTTTTTCGAAAAGGCGTTATAAAATTTCTTAGAGGCCGGCAGCGCGTTGGAAATGCCTCTGGTGTTGCTATCGTCCATAGGTGGCGGTGACCACCTGCTTCAGGATGAGCTGCTAGACTGTCTGCTTAATTTTAGCTATAAAAAAAGTGCGTGCGTACCAAGTACACATATCAGAAGTGAATCTTCTTTGGCAAATTAATTTATAAATCTGTAATAAATTTAGAAAAGAGAATTTATGAAATATTATTTTATATCTTATTAAACAAAACTCAGCTGTATTTTATTGCCATAAAGTCGCAATTCGAATAGATATGTATGAGTAATGCAATCATTATAAAATTACATTATAGAACACGTCAATAATCTTTAAGTCATTATTAATAAGGTTGGTATTACTGGAGCAAAAAAAAATCAAGTGTATTTCATTGTAATAACGTCTCAATTCGAATAGATATGTATAAGTAATGCAATGCAATCATTCTAAAATTACATTATAGAACACTTCAATAAGCCTTAAGCCATTATTAATAAGGTTGGTATTACTACACCAAAAAAAATCAAGTGTATTTCATTGTAATAAAGTCGCAATTCGAATAGATATGTATAAGTAATGCAATCATTCTAAAATTACATTATAGAACACTTCAATAATCTATAAGCCATTATTAATAAGGTTAGTATTACTAGAGCAAAAAAAATTAAGTGTATTTCTTAGTAATAAAGTCGTAATTCGAATAGATATGTATAAGTAATGCAATGCAATCATTCTAAAATTACATTAATTACATTAAGAATACTTCAATAAGCCTTAGTCATTATTAATAAGGTTAGTATTATCGGAGCAAAAAAAACGTTTTACATCTTCGTGACACTAATATTGCGTTTCACCCGTAAAAATGTTACCCTCATACGCGCAAAGAAGTTTCACTTCAAAACATTTCTCTGCATTACATATAAACCTGTATTCGATGATCACGTGCATCCAGATTCTGTGAGACTCCGTGAATCCAGGCAGTAGGCTTTGGAAGGACAGTGGGGGCTTTTTAGTGGGTAGTCGGAGGTTGGCCATTTTTTCCGGAGTCCCACATACCTCCCGGTCTCGCCGGGTCGGAGAACTTGTCAAGTGTAACTTGCATTTCATAAAATACGGTCAAGCCATTTCGAGGGAGTACGACAGACAGCGTGACACGAGATTTTTATATATAGATTATAGAGGGAAGAAGGAGAACCATCTCATACGGGGGAGAAGTTGAAAAGTTCAGTGCGCTGTAAATTATAGTTAAAAAATCCAACAGAGGCGCTAATGCTGCTACAGTGTACTGTGAATGTAGCTGCAGATGACGAATTGAAGTATGATGATACAGCTGAAAACTCGGCTTTAATAATTTTTGACACTTTCCTCTAAAATTTACACGCTGCGCTGATGCGATTGTAACGCCTTAATTTAATGCATTTTGACACTTGGCCTTTATCCAAAAAATAATTATATTGCGATATCTTCATTTAATAATATAAAGTTTTAAGAAACAACGATTTTTCTTTCCGCGGAGAGATGGGGTGTAGCGCGAGTGCGTACGAAAATTTCTCATATTTTTTGATTCACTTTTTTCTTTTATTCGACCAGCGAAGCGAACGAGAGCAGCTAGTATAATCATAAAATAATAATTTGAAAAATGTGTGTGTGCAATTCACATACGACAGAAGTAGAACTTCAGAAAAGTAGCCCACGAAAAAATAAAAATACTTTTTTTATTGCTGTTGGACAGCAGACAGGCTGACGGCTATGGGTGTTTGCAACGCTTGTGGCATCGCAAACACGCTGCTGTCCTATAAGCGTACAGGAACTTGGGTCACTAATGCCGGAACACAACACAACACAACGTTATTGTGACGGCATACTTAAGACCAAAGGTGGTCGCCATCCAGACAAGCTCGGGGCCCTACCACGTAGCTAGGTTTTGTCGCCTTTTACGACAGGCCGACCCCGGCCCCAGAGGTATAGTATTCGTTCTCCGCCTCTGCACGGATAATATATCTATATAGAAAGAAAGAAAGAAACAAAGAAATATTTTATTTCAGAACAAGCTGAATAATTACAAAGAGAGTTTCTTAAGTAATAAAAATAACAATAACTATAACAAAGAAACAATAAAAATATGTGCTATCTATAATGTGCTTGTCCTAAAATAGGGTCAAGCTCAGCATATGCTGGCCAATAAGGCCAGCGCCTTATCAATAATATAATATCATTCTCTCACAACAAATCTCCTATCTATGAATATGTTTGTCTCTTTTTGGTGTTGGTTTTTATTTCATCGAAATTTCAAATGACAACGATGCTAAAGAACTTCGAAAATTATTGTTTTTAGTATAAAATACGCGACAAAGCCCTCCTGGTGAAATCCATAGTGGCGGTTGGGTTCGTTGTGGCAGTCTTCTTCCTTCACTCCATACCAGAATTAAGTAAGTATATTATATTTTTATTCCTGAGGAATAGGAGAGGGTTGGGCAACCTGATGGCACCCTTTATAGTAAGCTTCTGGGATTCTATGAAAAGACGAGCCAAAAGACTCATTGGTAACGGTGCTTTGGTTGAGACTAGACTTCAGATTCTTGAACATCGACGCAAAGTTGCCAGTCTCTCGGTGTTTTACAGGATACATTTCGGAGAGTGTGCGGCGGAATTACACAACTTAGTTCCTCCGTCTCCCATTCCTGGTCAACATGTCCCCTATCCGCACAAAGCGTATTGCTTCCATATTCATCATGCGAACAGCCAAGGAGTGGAATTCTTTGCCGGCGTCTGTGTTTCCCGATCATTATAATTTAGGGGCCTTCAAGAGGAGAGTGTACAGGTTTCTTATAGGCAAGCGTGCTACACCGTCGACCGCATCGTCGCTTAACATCAGGTGAGATCGCGGTCAAACGTACGCCTATCTACAATAAAAAAAAGCAGTTACGTTGCGGAAGACCAGCGTTGGTTTCTTATAACCAACTATGCTGAGCAGAAGACCTTTTAGGGCACTTATATCTGTAATGAGATTTTATTTCATATGTTATTATTTACTTATTTTGTGCTCTAAATAAACATTTTTTCTTTCTTTCTTTCTTTCAGTTACCGTTGGCTATGGATGTTAGTGGCGTCAATAGCACCGCTAACACGCTGCCGTCAGCGTAGGCCAACTGACACCTGGGTCACTAACGCCGGAATACAACGCAAGGTTATTGCGGAATATTTCTCTCCATAGGTCTCTACTAGGGGTGGTTGGTTGCAGGGCTTGGTGTCATGCCTAGCTGGAGTTGTTTTGTCGTCTTTTATGACAGGCCGCCAAGTCCGCAGGGCCATCTTTACTCCACTCCTGCGCGGATAAAAATATATCAAATCTTCTACTACTTAGCTCCCGCTCAACTGCGTATGTTGTTGAGTAATGACAAGGTGAAAAAAGGGCATGTCGTACAAAAAAAATATATTTTCAGATTTCGAAGTCTACGCACGCCCTTCTTGTATTTCAAATATTTGCCTTTTTTGCTGTGGGACAGCAGACAGACTGACGGCCCGCTTAAAATTTAGTAGTTAACGTCGCCTATGTGTGTTTGCAACGCCACTGGCATCACGAACACGCTGCTGTCCCATAAGAGTACAGGAACTTGGATCACTAATGCCGGAACACAACACAAGGTTATTATGGCGGCATACTTAAGACCAAAGGTGGTCGCCAGCCAGACGGGCTTGAGGCCCTACCACGTAGCTAGGGCGGGTTGTTTTGTCGCTTTTTACGACAGGCCGACCCCGGTCTCCGCCTCTGCACGGATAAAAAGTTTAAAAGTCCAGGATCCAATTTTCACGATAGCACGACCAAATGTTTACTGAATCGTATTGACTTCTTTTAGATCGCGTGTCTTTGGGGTGGACTGCTTTGTTAGGAGCCATATTACTCCTGACTCTTGCTGATAGGGAGGACTTGGAATCCATACTGCATAGAGTGGAATGGTCGACTTTATTGTTCTTCGCAGCGTTATTTGTCCTAATGGAGGTAAATATTTAATTTAAAATAAATAATGGACAAGTAAAAAATAATTCCTAATCTATCTATTTAAATAAAATGATATTAAATAAAATAATGATAAAGGTTTGCAGTGGTGCGCGCATCACGGTAAAACTCATCATCATCATCTAAGCGTAGTATCCCAGTTGCAACCTCAACTTCCGTTTCGGTGCCCGGGGTCCGCTTTCCGACTTTTTCTACTCCATTTCGCACGGTCTTCAGCATACCTGGTAGTGAGCCTATTGGCAAGCATATCACCCTTTACGACGTTAAGCCAGCACTTTTTGGGTCTAGGTCAGATATTTGTTTTCCACGTTGCCCGATTTGATCCGGTTGTCGTAAAATATGGCCGTACGAACGGAGCCGACACTCCTGAAATTTATCCGCAATGTCGCATGGATAGATTTAAATTAAATTTACCAAGTTTTTATTATTGGCCCTTATCTAAAAATCATATTGCGATAATTATCTTCTTTTACTATAAAGTTATAAAAAAAACAACCATTTTTATAACTATAAAATACTACGTGTTCGGTGATGTGTGTTTTCTTGCCGCGGAGAAGTGGGGCATGAGGTTTCACACGCACATGCGTATGAAAACTTCTCATATTTTTTCGATTTACTTTTTTCTGTTATTCAACTAGCGCAGAGCATATATGTACCTATATAATATAAAAGCTAAATGCGCCATTTTTGAATGTATATAGCTGGAAAAAGCGCGAGATTTCCTTTAGGATATTGACTACGCGACGAAAACCTAAGAACCACCCCCGCCTACCTGTGAGCAAGCGTTGTATTTTGACGACTCTCCCCCTTGAACGGGTCACATGGTATATGTATATTCCCTTCTTCTTCTTCTTAGTCGTTTCCTTGCCCTGGACAACGAGACGCTCCATGGAGTCATTGTTTCGCCTTGAAACGTCGCCGAAAAATTTGAGAATACGTGACTGGACCAAAGCGGACAGATGCTGCTTGATGCGGAGTTCTTCACGGATGGAGGCATTGGTCCGAAATTCTGTCCATGATATTCCCAGCATTCGTCTCCAACACCACATTTCTAAAGCATCCACATTTTAAATATTCCCTTAGGACGATAAAAAGTTTTGTCTCATGTTTTTTTTTGTGGTACCAGATTTCTAATGTTTTTTTTTATTACTTTAGGCGCTGTCAAAATTGGGCCTGATTGAATACATCGGCGGGTTGACGGAATCTGTAATATTGAAAGTCGACGAAAGCGCCCGACTGGCGGCCGCCATACTTCTTATGTTATGGGTAATAATTTAACTTATAATTATTATTAAGGCATACTTCTTTTGGCGCGCTTGAAAAAAACTACGAGAATAAAAACTTTACGAACTGTCAAAAAGCGACATAATGAAATCAGCCGATAACTGTCCCTCAAGCTTCCACTCGTAACTATGTTCACAGAGGTTTCTAAAATATCCATAAATCTACAACACGTATTCTATGAGTGGAAATAAGGATAACATTATGTGTGTGTGATCTTAAATTATATATGGCAGTGAATGAAATATAATATTAGATCACTTTTTTAAATTGATTAATTATTATATATTATTGTTTTTATCCGTTATATTATTAAGTAGTATTAAGTATTAGTATTATTATATATTATTTTTATCCGTGTAGGGGCGGAGAAAGAATACTAACCTCTGTGGCCGGGGTCGGCCTGTCGTAAAAGGCGACAAAACAACCCATCCTAGCTACGTGGTAGGATCCCAGTCCCGTCTGGATGGCGACCACCTTTGGTCTTAAGTATGCCGCCATAATAACCCTGTGTTGTGCTCCGGCATTAGTGACTCAAGTTCCTGTACCGTTATGGGACAACAGCGTGTTCGCGAAGCCACTGGCGTTGCAAACGCCCATAGGCGACGGTAACTGCTAAATTATGTCTGCTGTCTTACACCAATAAATATTATAATGCTTTTGTTTTTAAATCTTTTTTGTTATATAATATGTACTATATTATTACTATATTATATATGAACTATATTACGGTGTCTATTAAGGTGACCAACTATTTTTTGTTCAAAAAGAGTACACTTTGCAAGTATTTCATAGATGAAAAAAAGAAGAAAAAACGATGAAAACTTTATTTTCTTTTAAAAACAGATTCAAATTCATAATTCAAATCCATGTCTAACTCGTGTCTGGTGTTTGCCCTGTCCTCTGACGGCAAGCAATATGCGCGCGTAAAATTCACTGTCAAAATAATTTTAAATATTTAATTAATAAAATTGAAATAAAATAATCTAAAAAAATGTTTTAGAAATACAAATGAGTATAAAATTATACAAATAAGTACTTTCAGAGTACAGGATTTGAAAAGAGTACGGTTTGCGAAAAAAGAGTACAAAACTCAGTAAATGAGTATTGTTGGTCACTTTATGTATATAAAATACTCGTATATGTATATTATATAGCATGATTTTCTTACTTCTTCTTGTTTATAACATTACTAGCTACTTCACAACAGTATTTGAAGAATAGTTTTCGCAGTTGCTTTTTATTCAACAGCTTGAATAAAATAAATATCCCCCCATAGGTGTCAGGACTGACGAGTGCTTTCGTGGACAATATCCCCTTGACAACCATGATGGTCAGGGTGGTGACCTCGCTGGGATCCAACCCGCAACTCAACCTGCCCATGACCCCCCTTATATGGGCACTCTCCTTCGGAGCATGTTTGGGGGGTAAGTAATCTTATAAGCAACGCTTTTTATTGAATACCTGGTAGCTCAGTGGTATTGGAGACGGATCTAGAGGTCCCCCGGGTTCGAATTCCGTGTTGGCATCGTTTTTCTCCGTGCTGTCGTAAAAGGCGACAAAACAACTCTGGTACGTGGTAGGGCCCCAAATGCCGGACCTTGTGTTCCGGCATAAGTGACACAGGATCCTGTACCCTATGGAACAGCAGCGTGTTCGCGATGCCACTGGCGTTGCACACATCCATAGGCAACGGTAAGTGTTTACTATTAAGTGAGCCGTCAGCTTGTCTACTATTCCTAAGCAGTTCCTAAGCAGCAGAATACACGCTGCTATCCCATAGGGGTACAAGAGCTTGGGTCACTTACGCCGGAACACAACACAAAGTTATTATAGCGGCATACTTAAGGCCATCCAGACGGGCTTGGGGCCCCACCACGTAGCGGGGGTTATTTTGTCGCCTTTTACGACAGGCCGATCCCGGCCAGTTAGTATTCATACTCCACGTCTGGGTGTGTCTGGTGTGTTATGTATAACATATATTTATTTATAAAAGTATATCTATACAAATAAATAAAATTGGAGGGTCTGTTTTTAATATTAAAATAACCGCTTTTTACTAAGTGCATTCGGACGTATACACGGTACATATACCGAAACAACATTTTTTACAATTTTTGTCTGTCTGTCGGTCTGTCTGTCTGTTTGTTCCGGCTAATCTCTGAAATGGCTGCACCGATTTTGACGGGACTTTCACTGGCAGATAGCTGATGTATCAAGGAGTATCTTAGGCTATTTTATTTTAGATAAAAAAATTAGTTTTTGTTAAAAATGATAAGTTTCGGAAATTTTATATACCAATTTAAGTTGACCTCAGATTTATATCATCGATCATATGAAATAGGGTTCAGCTTAGGCTGGATTAGTAGGTTTAATTGATCTCCAATTTAAATTGATCTCAAATATCCAAAAAATGTGGCTTAAAGTCACTATTCCACGCGGACGGAGTCGCGGGCACAGCTAGTATGTAGTATATTAGTTACCTAGTATCCATAACACAAATGTCATACTACTTACTTACACACTAGATGGAGCTGTATGAATTTGTCTCCGTGCACGGGTGGAGTAAGTATAATTGACCCCTGCGGCCGGGACTGTTGTAAAAGTCGGCAAAACAACACCAGCCACCTGGTAGGACTCCAAGCCCGCCCGAATGGCTGTCACCCCTGGCTTGGGGTCATCCATAAATTACGTCACAAGTTTAAGGAGGGGGGGGGTCAAAAGCTTCGTGACGTCACGATAGGAATGAATATGAAATGAACATGAAGGAGTGGGTCCAAAGTCCATGGACACAAGATGATTAAGTTTTGTATATTTAATTAAAATAATTAGTCTTTTATTGTTTCCTAACTAGTTGTTTACTTTCTCTGTTGTGTAAAATATTTGACTTTAAGTCGATTTTATTAAAGATTCTATCGTGCAGAGGCGGAGAAAGAATACTAACCTCTACGGCCGGTGTCGGCCTGTCGTAAAAGGCAACAAAACAACCCACCCTAGCTACGTGGTAGGGCCTCAAGCCCGTTTGGATGGCGACCACCTTTGGTCTTAAGTATGCCGCCATAATAACCTTGTGTTGTGTTCCGGCATAAGTCACCCAAGTTCCTGTACTCTCATGGGACAGCAGCGTGTTCGCGATGCCACTGGCGCTGCAAACACCTATAGGCGACTGTAACTGCTAAATTTTAAGCGGGCCCTCAGCCTGTCTGCTGTCCTATAGCAATAAAAGATTATTTAATAAAAATAAGAAAAAAAAATGAAAATAACTTATTTCTTTTGGTTACTTTTAAATACACGCATAAAGTGGAACTTATGAAACGTCACGGGGGAGCGGGTTCTAAAAATGTGTCAACCTGTAACAAGGACGGGAGGTGGGTTTAAAAAGTCCTAAAATTCGTGTGACGTAATTTATGGATGGCCCCTTATATGCATGTGTTCCGGCATTAATGACCCAGGTTCGAATATGCGGACACCAACGCGGTGTTTCTAGCGTCGCAAACATCCATGGGCAACGGTAACTGAAAATGGCCCAGTATATATTTATTTAACGTACTTGTGATAGTGTATTGACGACCTTTGTGGCGTAACGGATAACGCACTTCGGTACGCTCGCGGAGGTCACGGGTTCGATTCCCGTCTCGAGTCTGGGTGTTTATGTATAATCTTATCTTATATCTTTAAACGAGCAATTCTTATATATATATATATATATATATATATATATATATATATATATATATATATATATATATATATATATATATATATATATATATATATATATATATATATATATATATATATATATATATATATATATTTGGAATCTCGGAATCGGCTCCAACAATTTTCATGAAATTTAGTATACGGGGGGTTTCGGGGGCGATAAATCGATCTAGCTAGGAATCATTTCTAGAAAATGTCATTTTATTCGCTTTTTTTTATTGGAAGAAAAATAACAAAAAGGTGACTCTTCCTGACATCTATCGGCGAATAATAATACTATTTTTTTTAAATTGCTTTAACGACACAACAACACTAAAGCTATTCCAGCAGATGGCGTTGTTAAGTAACACGAAGTCAATGAGTGTTTGCTTTGAGGTTAGACTAAGAAAATCAATTGTTAATTTCCAAAAAACACAATTTATAAAAAAAATAGTATTTATTTACAAAAAAAGTATATAATTAGTATATCAGTTGTCTAGGGCCCATAACACAAGTGCTACTGAGTTTGGGACTAGATGACGCTGTGTATTGTCACAAAATATTTATTTATTTATTTATCAATATTCTTTTCAGGCAACGGCACCCTAATAGGTGCGAGCGCGAACGTGGTGTGCGCAGGAGTGGCGGAACAACATGGTTACAAGATATCCTTTATGCAATTCTTCAAAGTTGGTTTCCCAATCATGGTTGGACACCTCATAGTCGCTTCGGGATACCTTCTTATATGCCATTGTGTTTTTACATGGCATTGAATTTTGCCTATATAAACATATAACAGGCCACAACATCCCACTGTTGGGATTGATTATCTCCCTGTATAAAGAACGGAACTTAATTACATACACCCCTATTTAACCCCCTTCGAGTTTAATTTTCACGACAAAAAGTAGCCTATGGGGCTGTCCATTAATCACGTGATGTTTTTCTTTTAATTTTTAACCCCCCCTCCCCCTTGGTGAGGTTTAAGACAGACGCCCCCCCCTCCCCTATATCACGTGTATTTTTTAGTACCTACAAAGGATCTTAATTTTAAGTATCATCTAATTTTATTATAGAAAATTAAAGACTACAATAATAACGTTTAGAGGTACACAGAAAGGTTGCAGGTTATTTTTGACTGACATAAAAATAATGAAAGAAATGCGAAAAACTTTTTTATACTAATACATGAACAATGAACATAATTTAATGTACAGTATCCTCGGACCTCGGATTAGCAAGACTCTTCAACACCACTAACTGGATAAGCATCTTGCAAGTCAGATGTTGGCAAAGTGCTAAATTCGATATTGTACGTGTTTGCCGAAAAAATAAATACATGTGATATATTATTACACCCCCCTCCCCCCTTGTGATATTTCGTGATTTTTATGGACCCCTCCCCCCCCCCCTTTCGAGCCCCACGTGATTAATGGACAGCCCCAATTTCCTTTCCAAGGTGCAATCTATCTCTATACCGAAATTCATTAAAGCCGCCGACAAAGCTGTTAAGGAGCCGACACTCCTGCAATTTATCCGCAATGTCACAGACATGAAGACTGCCGCAAATGCGGGAGTTCCTAACGCGGTCCTTCCGTGTTACTCCACACATCCACCGCAGCATATTCATCTCCGTGACACGCAGCTCTTGCTTGTGTCGCTCTAACACCGGCCACGCTTCACAGCCGTATAACGACAGGCCTAATGATGGTCTTATAGACCTGTCCCTTCAACTTTACCGGCATCTTGGGGTCACAAATGACACCAGTTCCATGAAATGTAATAAATATGCTGTAACAATTCGCACTGGGCCATCTTGTATCAAGTAGCAGAGCGCCGCCTCTGTTACAGGTACTAAACAACAGATATCCATACTAATATTATAAATGCGAAAGTAACTCTGTCTGTCTGTCTGTCTGTTCCTCTTTCACACCTAAACGGCTGAACGGATTTTGATGAAATTTGGTATGGTGATAGATGATAACCTAGAAATGGTCATAGGCTATAAATAATCACGCCATCGTTCTTAGGGGGTAGGCAGTAGGCAGATAACTAAATTGAGTTAGTGATTTTTTGTGCTTATCCGGTATCTATGAGAATCGGCCAACATCTATTTTTCATCCCCCTAAATGTTAGGGGTGACCCACCCCCAAAAAATTATTTTTAATTTTTTGACATTTTATTATTTATATGGCAGAACAACGTTTGCCGGGTCAGCTAGTATTCATATAAATATTATAAATTTGAAAGTAACTGTCTGTCTGTTTGTTACGTTTTCAAGCCTAAACAACTGAACCAATTATGATGAAGTTCGGCACAGAGATAGGTTGGACCTTAGAGAAGGACATAAGCGACATTTTTTTTAATTTATATGGGTTATAGGTATTATTTACGTGTACATTACGTTTTCCTTCATCATTGGGCGAGACTTGTTTAAGAGAGATGCAGTTGTGGCAATCAAGCCCGTTTAGGTTTGGCTTTGATCACTTGGCTAATGTACTTTAGTTTTTTGAAATTACAATCTTATTCTGTGATAATTATTGTACTTATTATTTTAAATATTTAGTTCTCCGGGCAGGGACGGAGTAAGAATGACCCATGCGGTGGTGACTGACGTAAAAGGCGACAAAAATTAGGTGGTAGGGCTCCAAACCCGTCTCAATCACATAATTATGGCCGTTCGCCAATTTGCTTTAAAAGGAAAACATTGATCTATCCGTGCAGGTGCGGAGAAAGAATACTAACCTCTGCGGCCGGGGTCGGCCTGTCGTAAAAGGCGACAAAACAACCCACCCTAGCTACGTGGTAGGGCCTCAAGCCCGTCTGGATGGCGACCACCTTTGGTGTTAAGAATGCCGCCATAATAACCTTGTGTTGTGTTCCGGCATTAGTGATATTTCTACTGGCGTCGCAAACACCCACAGGCGACGGTAACTGCTAAGTTGTAAGCGGGTTGTTAACCTGTCTGCTGTCCTACAGCATTAAAAAAATTTCATATAGATAAATATTATGACCAATGGTGACCGTCACTGTTGATGGCTGTTATATACCTATGCGGTATGTAAGACATTTGGAGCGTTTTCTTTTATGTACAGCCGTATGAACATAAGACGTTTGAGGGGTTAAGGGGTTAAAGTGGAGACAACGTTTTTTTCTAATTTAGGAGGTTTTCGACTTAAAGAGGTAATACTGTATTATACAGGGTGACTTTGAAAAACCCGTCCAAATTCACACAGAAGAATCTTTAGAAAGTTATGAGAAACATGTATTTTAGTTTTATATCACATAGTACAAAAATGTTGAGTAATCAGCATCACAAAGTCATTCAAAGAACTCGCAATTTACATAATACGGCGCTAGAGTGTCAATGACCTCTCCATCTGACCTAGTAAAAGGCCGAGGACGGCGGCATTGCACCGGTCGAGCGAATACGCACTACTCATTTACGCGGGAGAGACATAGACAGGTAATAACAGGTTAACGTACGAAGGTTGCACCATAGGACTATTCTGTACGATTGAATTAATGATCATATATGAAATATTTTATTTTAAAAATTTTACATACAATTTTTTTTGCAAAAATGGATTCCTTAAATAATGTTTAGTGCGTAAAAAAAATTTGGACGGGTTTGTCAAAGTCACCCTGTATAATATGTGCACACGTTTGTCAATTGTTGTCAAGAGCCTGTTTATAAATGTATAAATCCCGTCCAATTTCAGTAAAATAAGTCTAATTTCACTGAGATCCTTTGCTATGTCAACCCAGCACCTGTGCGCCGATAATAGCGTGAAAGTGAGGGACTAACATGCCTTGAACGGTACGGTGATGCACTTAATGCACCGTACGGCAAACGGTTGACAAGTTTAACTTAAATGTTCAA